>JAKUCG020000043.1:0-297801 GCA_022539655.2 Ceriodaphnia dubia | reverse complement strand
AAGATATATGATCAGTCATTTCAACACTTCAAATGTGTGAAATATAGTCTATTCTACCATCTAATGGTAAAAAACCGACTGAGATTCAACTGATCGGTATCCAAAACTGAGAAAATTTACCTTTACCCGTGAAAAACTGATTGATCCATGGCTTGCGAGTTTTCCCGGTTAAATATTCTGCTGTAGGATATATGATCAGTCATTTCAACACTTCAAATGTGTGAAATATAGTCTATTCTACCATCTAATGGTAAAAAACCGACTGAGATTCAACTGATCGGTATCCAAAACTGAGAAAATTGACCTTTAACCGTGAAAAACTGACTGGATCATGGCTTGCAAGTTTTCCCGGTCAAAAATTCTTCCGTAAGATGTCTGATCTGTCATTTCAACACCTCAAATGTGTGAAATAGAGTCTATTTTACCACCAAATGGTAAAAAACCGACTAAGACTCAACTGATCGTGATCAAAAACTGAGTAAATTGACCTTTACCCGTGAAAAACTGACTGATCCATGGCTTGCAAGTTTTCCACGTTAAATATTCTTCCGTAAGATGTCTGATCTGTCATTTCAACACCTCAAATATGTGGAATAGAGTCAATTCTACCACCTAATGGTAAATATAGACTGAGATTCAACTGATCGGTATCCAAAACTGAGAAAATTGACCTTTACCCGTGAAAAACTGACTGATCCATGGCTTGCAAGTTTTCCCGGTTTAACATTCTTCCGTAAGATGTCTGATCTGTCATTTCAACACCTCAAATGTGTGAAATAGAGTCTATTCTACCACCTAATGGTAAAAAATCGACTGAGATTCAACTTTTCGGTATCCAAAACTGAGAAAATTTACCTTTACCCGTGAAAAACTGACTGATCCATGGCTTGCAAGTTTTCCCGGTTAAATATTCTTCTGTAGGATATATGATCAGTCATTTCAACTCCTCAAAAGTGTGAAATAGAGTCTATTTTACCACCAAATGGTAAAAAACCGACTAAGATTCAACTGATCGTGATCAAAAACTGAGTAAATTGACCTTTACCCGTGAAAAACTGACTGATCCATGGCTTGCAAGTTTTCCACGTTAAATATTCTTCCGTAAGATGTCTGATCTGTCATTTCAACACCTCAAATATGTGGAATAGAGTCAATTCTACCACCTAATGGTAAATATAGACTGAGATTCAACTGATCGGTATCCAAAACTGAGAAAATTGACCTTTACCCGTGAAAAACTGATTGATCCATGGCTTGCGAGTTTTCCCGGTTAAATATTCTTCTGTAGGATATATGATCAGTCATTTCAAAACTTCAAATGTGTAAAATATATAGTCTATTCTACCACCTAATGGTAAAAAACCGACTGAGATTCAACTGATCGGTATCCAAAACTGAGAAAATTGACCTTAACCCGTGAAAAACTGACTGGATCATGGCTTGCAAGTTTTCCCGGTTAAATATTCTTCCGTAAGATGTCTGATCTGTCATTTCAACACCTCAAATGTGTGAAATAGAGTCTATTCTACGACCTAATGGTAAAAAACCGACTGAGATTCAACTGATCGGTATCCAAAACTGAGAAAATTGACCTTTACCCGTGAAAAACTGACTGATCCATGGCTTGCAAGTTTTCCCGGTTGAATATTTTTCCGTAAAATGTCTGATCAGTCATTTCAACACCTCAAAAGTGTGAAACAGAGTCTATTTTACCACATAATGTAAAAAAACAGCCTGAGATTCAACTGATCGGTATCCAAAACTGAGAAAATTGACCTTTACCCGTGAAAAACTGACTGATCCATGGCTTGCAAGTTTCCCCGGTTAAATATTCTTCTGTAGGATATATGATCAGTCATTTCAACACCTCAAATGTGAGAAATAGAGTCTATTCTACCACCTAATGGTAAAAAACCGCCTGAAATTCAACTAATCGATATCCAAAACTGAGAAAATTGACCTTTACCTGTGAAAAACTGACTGATTCATGGCTTGCAAGTTTTCCCGGTTAAATATTCTTCTGTAGGATATATGATCAGTCATTTCAACACCTCAAAAGTGAGAAATAGAGTCTATTCTACCACCTAATGGTAAAAAACCGACTGAGATTCAACTGATCGATATCCAAAACTGAGAAAGTTGACCATGGCTTGCAAGTTTTCCCGGTAAAATATTCTTCCGTAAAATGTCTGATCAGTCATTTCAACACCTCAAAAGTGTGAAATAGAGTCAATTCTACCACCTAATGGTAAAAAATAGACTGAGATTCAACTGATCGGTATCCAAAACTGAGAAAATTGACCTTTACCCGTGAAAAACTGACTGATCCATGGCTTGCAAGTTTTCCCGGTTAAATATTCTTCCGTAAGATGTCTGATCTGTCATTTCAACACCTCAAATGTGTGAAATAGAGTCTATTCTACCACCTAATGGTAAAAAACCGCCTGAGATTCAACTGATCGATATCCAAAACTTAGAAAATTGACCTTTACCTGTGAAAAACTGACTGATCCATGGCTTGCAAGTTTTCCCGGTTAAACATTCTTCTGTAAGATGTCTGATCTGTCATTTCAACACCTCAAATGTGTGAAATAGAGTCTATTTTACCACCTAATGGTAAAAAACCGACTGAGCTGAGATTCAACTGATCGGTATCCAAAACTGAGAAAATTGACCTTTAACCGTGAAAAACTGACTTATCCATGGCTTGCAAGTTTTCCCGGTTAAATATTCTTCCGTAAGATGTTTGATCTATCATTTCAACACCTCAAATGTGTGAAATAGAGTCTATTCTACCACCTAATGGTAAAAAACTGACTGAGATTCAACTGATCGGTATCCAAAACTGAGAAAATTTACCTTTACCCGTGAAAAACTGATTGATCCATGGCTTGCGAGTTTTCCCGGTTAAATATTCTTCTGTAGGATATATGATCTGTCATTTCAACACCTCAAATGTGTGAAATAGAGTCTATTATACCACCAAATTGTAAAAAACCGACTGAGATTCAACTGATCGGTATCCAAAACTGAGAAAATTTACCTTTACCCGTGAAAAACTGACTGATCCATGGCTTGCAAGATTGCCCGGTTGAATATTCTTCTGTAGGATATATGATCTGTCATTTCAACACCTCAAATGTGTGAAATAGAGTCTATTCTACCACCTAATGGTAAAAAAACCGACTGAGATTCAACTGATCGGTATCCAAAACTGAGAAAATTGACCTTTAACCGTGAAAAACTGACTGATCCATGGCTTGCAAGTTTTCCCGGTTAAATATTCTTCCGTAAGATGTTTGATCTATCATTTCAACACCTCAAATGTGTGAAATAGAGTCTATTCTACCACCTAATGGTAAAAAACTGACTGAGATTCAACTGATCGGTATCCAAAACTGAGAAAATTTACCTTTACCCGTGAAAAACTGATTGATCCATGGCTTGCGAGTTTTCCCGGTTAAATATTCTTCAGTAAGATGTATGATCAGTCATTTCAACACTTCAAATGTGTGAAATATAGTCTATTCTACCACCTAATGGTAAAAAACCGACTGAGATTCAACTGATCGGTATCCAAAACTGAGAAAATTGACCTTTACCCGTGAAAAACTGACTGATCCATGGCTTGCAAGTTTTCCCGGTTAAATATTCTTCCGTAAGATGTCTCATCTCTCATTTCAACACCTCAAATGTGTAAAATGTGTGTAAAAAACCGACTAGAGTCAACTATTCTTGACCTTTAACCGTGAAAAAACTGACTGATCCATGGCTTGCAAGTTTTCCCGGTTAAATATTCTTTTGTAGGATATATGATCAGTCATTTAGACACCTCAAATGTGTGAAATAGAGTCTATTTTACCACCTTATGGTAAAAAAACGACTGAGATTCAACTGATCGGTATCCAAAACTGAGAAAATTGACCTTTACCCGTGAAAAACTGACTGATCCATGGCTTGCAAGTTTTCCCGGTTAAATATTCTTCCGTAAGATGTTTGATCTATCATTTCAACACCTCAAATGTGTGAAATAGAGTCTATTCTACCACCTAATGGTAAAAAACCGACTGAGATTCAACTGATCGGTATCCAAAACTGAGAAAATTGACCTTTACCCGTGAAAAACTGACTGATCCATGGCTTGCAAGTTTTCCCGGTTAAATATTCTTCCATAAGATGTCTCATCTATCATTTCAATACCTCAAATGTGTGAAATGGAGTCTATTCTACCACCAAATGGTAAATAACCGACTGAGATTCAACTGATCGGTATCCAAAACTGAGAAAATTGACCTTTACCCGTGAAAAACTGACTGATCCATGGCTTGCAAGTTTTCCCGGTTAAATATTCTTCCGTAAGATATATGATCAGTCATTTCAACACCTCAAATGTGTGAAATAGAGTCTATTCTACCACCTAATGGTAAAAAACCGACTGAGATTCAACTGATCGGTATCCAAAACTGAGAAAATTGACCTTTACCCGTGAAAAACTGACTGATCCATGGCTTGCAAGTTTTCCCGGTTAAATATTCTTCCGTAAGATGTATGATCTATCATTTCAACACCTCAAATGTGTGAAATAGAGTCTATTCTACCACCTAATGGTAAAAAACCGACTGAGATTCAACTGATCGGTATCCAAAACTGAGAAAATTGACCTTTAACCGTGAAAAACTGACTGATCCATGGCTTGCAAGTTTTCCCGGTTAAATATTCTTCCGTAAGATGTTTGATCTATCATTTCAACACCTCAAATGTGTGAAATAGAGTCTATTCTACCACCTAATGGTAAAAAACCGACTGAGATTCAACTGATCGGTATCCAAAACTGAGAAAATTGACCTTTACCCGTGAAAAACTGACTAGATCATGGCTTGGAAGTTTTCCCGGTTAAATATTCTTCCGTAAGATGTCTGATCTGTCATTTCAAACCCCTCAAATGTGTTAAATAGAGTCTATTCTACCACCTAATGGTAAAAAACCGACTGAGATTCAACTGATCGGTATCCAAAACTGAGAAAATTGACCTTTACCCGTGAAAAACTGACTGATCCATGGCTTGCAAGGTTTTCCCGGTTAAATATTCTTCCGTAAGATTTCTGATCTGTCATTTCAACACCTCAAATGTGTGAAATAGAGTCTATTCTACCACCTAATGGTAAAAAACCGACTGAGATTCAACTGATCGGTATCCAAAACTGAGAAAATTGACCTTTAACCGTGAAAAACTGACTGATCCATGGCTTGCAAGTTTTCCCGGTTAAATATTCTTCCGTAAGATGTTTGATCTATCATTTCAACACCTCAAATGTGTGAAATAGAGTCTATTCTACCACCTAATGGTAAAAAACCGACTGAGATTCAACTGATCGGTATCCAAAACTGAGAAAATTGACCTTTACCCGTGAAAAACTGATTGATCCATGGCTTGCGAGTTTTCCCGGTTAAATATTCTTCTGTAGGATATATGATCAGTCATTTCAACACTTCAAATGTGTGAAATATAGTCTATTCTACCACCTAATGGTAAAAAACCGACTGAGATTCAACTGATCGGTATCCAAAACTGAGAAAATTGACCTTTACCCGTGAAAAACTGACTGATCCATGGCTTGCAAGTTTTCCCGGTTAAATATTCTTCCGTAAGATGTCTGATCTGTCATTTCAACACCTCAAATGTGTGAAATAGAGTCTATTCTACCACCTAATGGTAAAAAACCGACTGAGATTCAACTGATCGGTATCCAAAACTGAGAAAATTGACCTTTACCCGTGAAAAACTGACTGATCCATGGCTTGCAAGTTTTCCCGGTTAAATATTCTTGTGTAGGATATATGATCAGTCATTTCAACACCTCAAATGTGTGAAATAGAGTCTATTTTACCACCTAATGGTAAAAAACCGACTGAGATTCAACTGATCGGTATCCAAAACTGAGAAAATTGACCTTTAACCGTGAAAAACTGACTGATCCATGGCTTGCAAGTTTTCCCGGTTAAATATTCTTCCGTAAGATGTTTGATCTATCATTTCAACACCTCAAATGTGTGAAATAGAGTCTATTCTACCACCTAATGGTAAAAAACCGACTGAGATTCAACTGATCGGTATCCAAAACTGAGAAAATTGACCTTTACCCGTGAAAAACTGATTGATCCATGGTTTGCGAGTTTTCCCGGTTAAATATTCTTCTGTAGGATATATGATCAGTCATTTCAACACTTCAAATGTGTGAAATATAGTCTATTCTACCACCTAATGGTAAAAAACCGACTGAGATTCAACTGATCGGTATCCAAAACTGAGAAAATTGACCTTAACCCGTGAAAAACTGACTGATCCATGGCTTGCAAGTTTTCCCGGTTAAATATTCTTCCGTAAGATGTCTGATCTGTCATTTCAACACCTCAAATGTGTGAAATAGAGTCTATATTACCACCAAATGGTAAAAAACCGACTGAGATTCAACTGATCGGTATCCAAAACTGAGAAAATTGACCTTTACCCGTGAAAAACTGACTGATCCATGGCTTGCAAGTTTTCCCGGTTAAATATTCTTTTGTAGGATATATGATCAGTCATTTAGACACCTCAAATGTGTGAAATAGAGTCTATTTTACCACCTTATGGTAAAAAACCGACTGAGATTCAACTGATCGGTATCCAAAACTGAGAAAATTGACCTTTAACCGTGAAAAACTGACTGATCCATGGCTTGCAAGTTTTCCCGGTTAAATATTCTTCCGTAAGATGTTTGATCTATCATTTCAACACCTCAAATGTGTGAAATATAGTCTATTCTACCACCTAATGGTAAAAAACCGACTGAGATTCAACTGATCGGTATCCAAAACTGAGAAAATTGACCTTTAACCGTGAAAAACTGACTGATCCATGGCTTGCAAGTTTTCCCGGTTAAATATTCTTCCGTAAGATGTTTGATCTATCATTTCAACACCTCAAATGTGTGAAATAGAAATGGTAAAAAACGACTGAGTCTATTCTACCAAATGTAAAGTTTTTCCCGGTTAAATATTCTTCCGTAAGATGTAAAAAATGTGACTGAGATTCAACTGATCGGTATCCAAAACTGAGAAAATTGACCTTTACCCGTGAAAAACTGACTGGATCATGGCTTGCAAGTTTTCCCGGTTAAATATTCTTCTGTAGGATGTATGATCTGTCATTTCAACACCTCAAATGTGTGAAATAGAGTCTATTATACCACCAAATGGTAAAAAACCGACTGAGATTCAACTGATCGGTATCCAAAACTGAGAAAATTGACCTTTACCCGTGAAAAACTGACTGATCCATGGCTTGCAAGTTTTCCCGGTTAAATATTCTTTTGTAGGATATATGATCAGTCATTAAGACACCTCAAATGTGTGAAATAGAGTCTATTCTACCACCTTATGGTAAAAAACCGACTGAGATTCAACTGATCGGTATCCAAAACTGAGAAAAATGACCTTTACCCGTGAAAAACTGACTGATCCATGGCTTGCAAGATTTCCCGGTTTAATATTCTTCTGTAGGATATATGATCAGTCATTTCAACACCTCAAATGTGTGAAATAGAGTCTATTATACCACCTAATGGTAAAAAACCGACTGATATTCAACTGATCGGTATCCAAAACTGAGAAAATTGACCTTAAACCGTGAAAAACTGACTGATCCATGGCTTGCAAGTTTTCCCGGTTAAATATTCTTTTGTAGGATATATGATCAGTCATTTCAACACCTCAAATGTGTGAAATAGAGTCTATTCTACCACCTTATGGTAAAAAACCGACTGAGATTCAACTGATCGGTATCCAAAACTGAGAAAATTGACCTTTACCCGTGAAAAACTGACTGATCCATGGCTTGCAAGTTTTCCCGGTTTAATATTCTTCTGTAGGATATATGATCAGTCATTTCAACACTTCAAATGTGTGAAATAGAGTCTATTCTACCACCTTATGGTAAAAAACCGACTGAGATTCAACTGATCGGTATCCAAAACTGAGAAAAATGACCTTTACCCGTGAAAAACTGACTGATCCATGGCTTGCAAGATTTCCCGGTTAAATATTCTTCTGTAGGATATATGATCAGTCATTTCAACACCTCAAATGTGTGAAATAGAGTCTATTCTACCACCTAATGGTAAAAAACTGACTGAGATTCAACTGATCGGTATCCAAAACTGAGAAAAATGACCTTTACCCGTGAAAAACTGACTAGATCATGGCTTGCAAGTTTTCCCGGTTAAATATTCTTTTGTAGGATATATGATCAGTCATTTAGACACCTCAAATGTGTGAAATAGAGTCTATTCTACCACCTAATGGTAAAAAACCGACTGAGATTCAACTGATCGGTATCCAAAACTGAGAAAATTGACCTTTAACCGTGAAAAACTGACTGATCCATGGCTTGCAAGTTTTCCTGGTTAAATATTCTTCCGTAAGATGTCTGATCTGTCATTTCAACACCTCAAATGTGTGAAATAGAGTCTATTCTACCACCTAATGGTAAAAAACCGACTGAGATTCAACTGATCGGTATCCAAAACTGAGAAAATTGACCTTTAACCGTGAAAAAACTGACTGATCCATGGCTTGCAAGTTTTCCCGGTTAAATATTCTTCCGTAAGATGTTTGATCTATCATTTCAACAACTCAAATGTGTGAAATATAGTCTATTCTACCAACTAATGGTAAAAAACCGACTGAGATTCAACTGATCGGTATCCAAAACTGAGAAAATTGACCTTTAACCGTGAAAAACTGACTGATCCATGGCTTGCAAGTTTTCCCGGTTAAATATTCTTCCGTAAGATGTTTGATCTATCATTTCAACACCTCAAATGTGTGAAATAGAGTCTATTCTACCACCTAATGGTAAAAAACTGACTGAGATTCAACTGATCGGTATCCAAAACTGAGAAAATTGACCTTTACCCGTGAAAAACTGATTGATCCATGGCTTGCGAGTTTTCCCGGTTAAATATTCTTCTGTAGGATATATGATCTGTCATTTCAACACCTCAAATGTGTGAAATAGAGTCTATTCTACCACCTAATGGTAAAAAACCGACTGAGATTCAACTGATCGGTATCCAAAACTGAGAAAATTGACCTTTACCCGTGAAAAACTGACTGATCCATGGCTTGCAAGTTTTCCCGGTTAAATATTCTTTTGTAGGATATATGATCAGTCATTTCAACACCTCAAATGTGTGAAATAGAGTCTATTCTACCACCTTATGGTAAAAAACCGACTGAGATTCAACTGATCGGTATCCAAAACTGAGAAAAATGACCTTTACCCGTGAAAAACTGACTGATCCATGGCTTGCAAGATTTCCCGGTTTAATATTCTTCTGTAGGATATATGATCAGTCATTTCAACACCTCAAATGTGTGAAATAGAGTCTATTCTACCACCTAATGGTAAAAAACCGACTGAGATTCAACTGATCGGTATCCAAAACTGAGAAAATTGACCTTTACCCGTGAAAAACTGACTGATCCATGGCTTGCAAGTTTTCCCGGTTAAATATTCTTTTGTAGGATATATGATCAGTCATTTAGACACCTCAAATGTGTGAAATAGAGTCTATTCTACCACCTTATGGTAAAAAACCGACTGAGATTCAACTGATCGGTATCCAAAACTGAGAAAAATGACCTTTACCGGTGAAAAACTGACTGATCCATGGCTTGCAAGATTGCCCGGTTTAATATTCTTCTGTAGGATATATGATCAGTCATTTCAACACTTCAAATGTGTGAAATAGAGTCTATTCTACCACCTTATGGTAAAAAACCGACTGAGATTCAACTGATCGGTATCCAAAACTGAGAAAAATGACCTTTACCCGTGAAAAACTGACTGATCCATGGCTTGCAAGATTTCCCGGTTTAATATTCTTCTGTAGGATATATGATCAGTCATTTCAACACCTCAAATTTGTGAAATAGAGTCTATTCTACCACCTAATGGTAAAAAACTGACTGAGATTCAACTGATCGGTATCCAAAACTGAGAAAATTGACCTTTACCCGTGAAAAACTGACTGGATCATGGCTTGCAAGTTTTCCCGGTTAAAAATTCTTTTGTAGGATATATGATCAGTCATTTAGACACCTCAAATGTGTGAAATAAAGTCTATTCTACCACCTAATGGTAAAAAACCGACTGAGATTCAACTGATCGGTATCCAAAACTGAGAAAATTGACCTTTAACCGTGAAAAACTGAATGATCCATGGCTTGCAAGTTTTCCCGGTTAAATATTCTTCCGTAAGATGTCTGATCTGTCATTTCAACACCTCAAATGTGTGAAATAGAGTCTATTCTACCACCTAATGGTAAAAAACCGACTGAGATTCAACTGATCGGTATCCAAAACTGAGAAAATTGACCTTTACCCGTGAAAAACTGAATGATCCATGGCTTGCAAGTTTTCCCGGTTAAATATTCTTCCGTAAGATATCTGATCTGTCATTTCAACACCTCAAATGTGTGAAATAGAGTCTATTCTACCACCTAATGGTAAAAAACCGACTGAGATTCAACTGATCGGTATCCAAAACTGAGAAAAATGACCTTTACCCGTGAAAAACTGACTGATCCATGGCTTGCAAGATTTCCCGGTTTAATATTCTTCTGTAGGATATATGATCAGTCATTTCAACACCTCAAATGTGTGAAATAGAGTCTATTCTACCACCTAATGGTAAAAAACCGACTGAGATTCAACTGATCGGTATCCAAAACTGAGAAAATTGACCTTTACCCGTGAAAAACTGACTGATCCATGGCTTGCAAGTTTTCCCGGTTAAATATTCTTTTGTAGGATATATGATCAGTCATTTCAACACCTCAAATGTGTGAAATAGAGTCTATTCTACCACCTAATGGTAAAAAACCGACTGAGATTCAACTGATCGGTATCCAAAACTGAGAAAAATGACCTTTACCGGTGAAAAACTGACTGATCTATTGCTTGCAAGTTTTCCCGGTTAAATATTCTTCCGTAAGATGTCTGATCAGTCATTTCAACACCTCAAATGTGTGAAATAGAGTCTATTCTACCACCTTATGGTAAAAAACCGACTGAGATTCAACTGATCGGTATCCAAAACTGAGAAAAATGACCTTTACCCGTGAAAAACTGACTGATCCATGGCTTGCAAGATTTCCCGGTTTAATATTCTTCTGTAGGATATATGATCAGTCATTTCAACACCTCAAATTTGTGAAATAGAGTCTATTCTACCACCTAATGGTAAAAAACTGACTGAGATTCAACTGATCGGTATCCAAAACTGAGAAAATTGACCTTTACCCGTGAAAAACTGACTGGATCATGGCTTGCAAGTTTTCCCGGTTAAAAATTCTTTTGTAGGATATATGATCAGTCATTTAGACACCTCAAATTTGTGAAATAGAGTCTATTCTACCACCTTATGGTAAAAAACCGACTGAGATTCAACTGATCGGTATCCAAAACTGAGAAAATTGACCTTTACCCGTGAAAAACTGACTGATCCATGGCTTGCAAGTTTTCCCGGTTAAATATTCTTCCGTAAGATATCTGATCTGTCATTTCAACACCTCAAATGTGTGAAATAGAGTCTATTCTACCACCTAATGGTAAAAAACCGACTGAGATTCAACTGATCGGTATCCAAAACTGAGAAAATTGACCTTTACCCGTGAAAAACTGATTGATCCATGGTTTGCGAGTTTTCCCGGTTAAATATTCTTCTGTAGGATATATGATCAGTCATTTAGACACCTCAAATGTGTGAAATATAGTCTATTCTACCACCTAATGGTAAAAAACCGACTGAGATTCAACTGATCGGTATCCAAAACTGAGAAAATTGACCTTTACCCGTGAAAAACTGACTGATCCATGGCTTGCAAGTTTTCCCGGTTAAATATTCTTCTGTAGGATATATGATCAGTCATTTCAACACTTCAAATGTGTGAAATATAGTCTATTTTACTACCTTATGGTAAAAAACCGACTGAGATTCAACTGATCGGTATCCAAAACTGAGAAAATTGACCTTTACCCGTGAAAAACTGACTGATCCATGGCTTGCAAGTTTTCCCGGTTAAATATTCTTTTGTAGGATATATAATCAGTCATTTAACACCTCAAATGTGTGAAATAGAGTCTATTCTACCACCTAATGGTAAAAAACCGACTGAGATTCAACTGATCGGTATCCAAAACTGAGAAAATTGACCTTTACCCGTGAAAAACTGACTGATCCATGGCTTGCAAGTTTTCCCGGTTAAATATTCTTCCGTAAGATGTCTGATCTGTCATTTCAACACCTCAAATGTGTGAAATAGAGTCTATTCTACCACCTAATGGTAAAAAACCGACTGAGATTCAACTGATCGGTATCCAAAACTGAGAAAATTGACCTTTACCCGTGAAAAACTGATTGATCCATGGCTTGCGAGTTTTCCCGGTTAAATATTCTTCTGTAGGATATATGATCAGTCATTTCAACACTTCAAATGTGTGAAATATAGTCTATTCTACCAACTAATGGTAAAAAACCGACTGAGATTCAACTGATCGGTATCCAAAACTGAGAAAATTGACCTTTACCCGTGAAAAACTGACTAGATCATGGCTTGCAAGTTTTCCCGGTTAAATATTCTTCCGTAAGATGTATGATCTGTCATTTCAACACCTCAAATGTGTGAAATAGAGTCTATTCTACCACCTAATGGTAAAAAACCGACTGAGATTCAACTGATCGGTATCCAAAACTGAGAAAAATGACCTTTACCCGTGAAAAACTGACTGATCCATGGCTTGCAAGTTTTCCCGGTTTAATATTCTTCTGTAGGATATATGATCAGTCATTTCAACACCTCAAATGTGTGAAATAGAGTCTATTCTACCACCTAATGGTAAAAAACTGACTGAGATTCAACTGATCGGTATCCAAAACTGAGAAAATTGACCTTTACCCGTGAAAAACTGACTGATCATGCTTGCAAGTTTTCCCGGTTAAATATTCTTCCGTAAGATATATGATCTGTCATTTCAACACCTCAAATGTGTGAAATAGAGTCTATTCTACCACCTAATGGTAAAAAACCGACTGAGATTCAACTGATCGGTATCCAAAACTGAGAAAATTGACCTTTACCCGTGAAAAACTGACTGATCCATGGCTTGCAAGTTTTCCCGGTTAAATATTCTTCTGTAGGATATATGATCAGTCATTTCAACACCTCAAATGTGTGAAATATAGTCTATTCTACCACCTAATGGTAAAAAACCGACTGAGATTCAACTGATCGGTATCCAAAACTGAGAAAATTGACCTTTACCCGTGAAAAACTGACTGATCCATGGCTTGCAAGTTTTCCCGGTTAAATATTCTTCCGTAAGATGTTTGATCTATCATTTCAACACCTCAAATGTGTGAAATAGAGTCTATTCTACCACCTAATGGTAAAAAACCGACTGAGATTCAACTGATCGGTATCCAAAACTGAGAAAATTGACCTTTACCCGTGAAAAACTGACTAGATCATGGCTTGCAAGTTTTCCCGGTTAAATATTCTTCCGTAAGATATATGATCTGTCATTTCAACACCTCAAATGTGTGAAATAGAGTCTATTCTACCACCTAATGGTAAAAAACCGACTGAGATTCAACTGATCGGTATCCAAAACTGAGAAAATTGACCTTTACCCGTGAAAAACTGACTGATCCATGGCTTGCAAGTTTTCCCGGTTAAATATTCTTCTGTAGGATATATGATCAGTCATTTCAACACCTCAAATGTGTGAAATATAGTCTATTCTACCACCTAATGGTAAAAAACCGACTGAGATTCAACTGATCGGTATCCAAAACTGAGAAAATTGACCTTTACCCGTGAAAAACTGACTGATCCATGGCTTGCAAGTTTTCCCGGTTTAATATTCTTCTGTAGGATATATGATCAGTCATTTCAACACCTCAAATGTGTGAAATAGAGTCTATTCTACCACCTAATGGTAAAAAACTGACTGAGATTCAACTGATCGGTATCCAAAACTGAGAAAATTGACCTTTACCCGTGAAAAACTGACTGGATCATGGCTTGCAAGTTTTCCCGGTTAAAAATTCTTCCGTAAGATATATGATCAGTCATTTCAACACCTCAAATTTGTGAAATAGAGTCTATTCTACCACCTAATGGTAAAAAACCGACTGAGATTCAACTGATCGGTATCCAAAACTGAGAAAATTGACCTTTACCCGTGAAAAACTGACTGATCCATGGCTTGCAAGTTTTCCCGGTTAAATATTCTTCCGTAAGATATATGATCAGTCATTTCAACACTTCAAATGTGTGAAATATAGTCTATTCTACCAACTAATGGTAAAAAACCGACTGAGATTCAACTGATCGGTATCCAAAACTGAGAAAATTGACCTTTACCCGTGAAAAACTGACTGATCCATGGCTTGCAAGTTTTCCCGGTTAAATATTCTTCCGTAAGATATATGATCAGTCATTTCAACACCTCAAATGTGTGAAATAGAGTCTATTCTACCACCTAATGGTAAAAAACCGACTGAGATTCAACTGATCGGTATCCAAAACTGAGAAAATTGACCTTTACCCGTGAAAAACTGATTGATCCATGGCTTGCGAGTTTTCCCGGTTAAATATTCTTCTGTAGGATATATGATCAGTCATTTCAACACTTCAAATGTGTGAAATATAGTCTATTCTACCACCTAATGGTAAAAAACCGACTGAGATTCAACTGATCGGTATCCAAAACTGAGAAAATTGACCTTTACCCGTGAAAAACTGACTGATCCATGGCTTGCAAGTTTTCCCGGTTAAATATTCTTCGGTACGATATATGATCTGTCATTTCAACACCTCAAATGTGTGAAATAGAGTCTATTCTACCACCTAATGGTAAAAAACCGACTGAGATTCAACTGATCGGTATCCAAAACTGAGAAAATTGACCTTTACCCGTGAAAAACTGACTGATCCATGGCTTGCAAGTTTTCCCGGTTAAATATTCTTTTGTAGGATATATGATCAGTCATTTCAACACCTCAAATGTGTGAAATAGAGTCTATTCTACCACCTAATGGTAAAAAACCGACTGAGATTCAACTGATCGGTATCCAAAACTGAGAAAATTGACCTTTACCCGTGAAAAACTGATTGATCCATGGCTTGCGAGTTTTCCCGGTTAAATATTCTTCTGTAGGATATATGATCAGTCATTTCAACACTTCAAATGTGTGAAATATAGTCTATTCTACCAACTAATGGTAAAAAACCGACTGAGATTCAACTGATCGGTATCCAAAACTGAGAAAATTGACCTTTACCCGTGAAAAACTGACTGATCCATGGCTTGCAAGTTTTCCCGGTTAAATATTCTTTTGAATGATATATGATCAGTCATTTCAACACCTCAAATGTGTGAAATAGAGTCTATTCTACCACCTAATGGTAAAAAACCGACTGAGATTCAACTGATCGGTATCCAAAACTGAGAAAATTGACCTTTACCCGTGAAAAACTGACTGATCCATGGCTTGCAAGTTTTCCCGGTTAAATATTCTTTTGTAGGATATATGATCAGTCATTAAGACATCTCAAATGTGTGAAATAGAGAGTCTATTCTACCACCTTATGGTAAAAAACCGACTGAGATTCAACTGATCGGTATCCAAAACTGAGAAAAATGACCTTTACCCGTGAAAAACTGACTGATCCATGGCTTGCAAGATTTCCCGGTTTAATATTCTTCTGTAGGATATATGATCAGTCATTTCAACACCTCAAATGTGTGAAATAGAGTCTATTCTACCACCTAATGGTAAAAAACTGACTGAGATTCAACTGATCGGTATCCAAAACTGAGAAAATTGACCTTTACCCGTGAAAAACTGACTGGATCATGGCTTGCAAGTTTTCCCGGTTAAATATTCTTCCGTAAGATGTCTGATCAGTCATTTCAACACCTCAAATGTGTGAAATAGAGTCTATTCTACCACCTAATGGTAAAAAACCGACTGAGATTCAACTGATCGGTATCCAAAACTGAGAAAATTGACCTTTACCCGTGAAAAACTGACTGATCCATGGCTTGCAAGTTTTCCCGGTTAAATATTCTTCCGTAAGATGTCTGATCTGTCATTTCAACACCTCAAATGTGTGAAATAGAGTCTATTCTACCACCTTATGGTAAAAAACCGACTGAGATTCAACTGATCGGTATCCAAAACTGAGAAAATTGACCTTTACCCGTGAAAAACTGACTGATCCATGGCTTGCAAGTTTTCCCGGTTAAATATTCTTCTGTAGGATATATGATCAGTCATTTCAACACCTCAAATGTGTGAAATATAGTCTATTCTACCACCTAATGGTAAAAAACCGACTGAGATTCAACTGATCGGTATCCAAAACTGAGAAAATTGACCTTTACCCGTGAAAAACTGAATGATCTATGGCTTGCAAGTTTTCCCGGTTAAATATTCTTTTGTAGGATATATGATCAGTCATTTAGACACCTCAAATGTGTGAAATAGAGTCTATTCTACCACCTTATGGTAAAAAACCGACTGAGATTCAACTGATCGGTATCCAAAACTGAGAAAAATGACCTTTACCCGTGAAAAACTGACTGATCCATGGCTTGCAAGATTTCCCGGTTTAATATTCTTCTGTAGGATATATGATCAGTCATTTCAACACCTCAAATGTGTGAAATAGAGTCTATTCTACCACCTAATGGTAAAAAACTGACTGAGATTCAACTGATCGGTATCCAAAACTGAGAAAATTGACCTTTACCCGTGAAAAACTGACTAGATCATGGCTTGCAAGTTTTCCCGGTTAAATATTCTTCCGTAAGATATATGATCTGTCATTTCAACACCTCAAATGTGTGAAATAGAGTCTTTTCTATCACCTTATGGTAAAAAAAGGACTGAGATTCAACTGATCGGTATCCAAAACTGAGAAAATTGTCCTTTACCCGTGAAAAAATGACTGATCTATGGCTTGCAAATTTTCCCGGTTAAATATTCTTCTGTAGGATATATGATCAGTCATTTCAACACCTCAAATGTGTGAAATAGAGTCTATTCTACCACCTAATGGTAAAAAACCGACTGAGATTCAACTGATCGGTATCCAAAACTGAGAAAATTGACCTTTACCCGTGAAAAACTGACTGATCCATGGCTTGCAAGTTTTCCCGGTTAAATATTCTTCTGTAGGATATATGATCAGTCATTTCAACACCTCAAATGTGTGAAATAGAGTCTATTCTACCACCTAATGGTAAAAAACCGACTGAGATTCAACTGATCGGTATCCAAAACTGAGAAAATTGACCTTTACCCGTGAAAAACTGACTAGATCATGGCTTGCAAGTTTTCCCGGTTATATATTCTTTCGTTAGAATTCTGATCGGTCATTTCAACACCTCAAATGTGTGAAATAGAGTCTATTCTACCACCTAATGGTATAAAATTGACTGAGATTCAACTGATCGGTTCTACCTGAAAATATTCTTCTGTAGGATATATGATCAGTCATTTCAACACTTCAAATGTGTGAAATATAGTCTATTCTACCAACTAATGGTAAAAAACCGACTGAGATTCAACTGATCGGTATCCAAAACTGAGAAAATTGACCTTTACCCGTGAAAAACTGACTGATCCATGGCTTGCAAGTTTTCCCGGTTAAATATTCTTCCGTAGATATGATCAGTCATTTCAACACCTCAAATGTGTGAAATAGAGTCTATTCTACCACCTAATGGTAAAAAACCGACTGAGATTCAACTGATCGGTATCCAAAACTGAGAAAATTGACCTTTACCCGTGAAAAACTGACTGATCCATGGCTTGCAAGTTTTCCCGGTTAAATATTCTTCCGTAAGATATATGATCAGTCATTTCAACACCTCAAATGTGTGAAATAGAGTCTATTCTACCACCTAATGGTAAAAAACCGACTGAGATTCAACTGATCGGTATCCAAAACTGAGAAAATTGACCTTTACCCGTGAAAAACTGACTGATCCATGGCTTGCAAGTTTTCCCGCATTAAATATTCTTCCGTAAGATATATGATCAGTCATTTCAACACCTCAAATGTGTGAAATAGAGTCTATTCTACCACCTAATGGTAAAAAACCGACTGAGATTCAACTGATCGGTATCCAAAACTGAGAAAATTGACCTTTACCCGTGAAAAACTGATTGATCCATGGCTTGCGAGTTTTCCCGGTTAAATATTCTTCTGTAGGATATATGATCAGTCATTTCAACACTTCAAATGTGTGAAATATAGTCTATTCTACCACCTAATGGTAAAAAACCGACTGAGATTCAACTGATCGGTATCCAAAACTGAGAAAATTGACCTTTACCCGTGAAAAACTGACTGATCCATGGCTTGCAAGTTTTCCCGGTTAAATATTCTTCCGTAAGATATATGATCAGTCATTTCAACACCTCAAATGTGTGAAATAGAGTCTATTCTACCACCTAATGGTAAAAAACCGACTGAGATTCAACTGATCGGTATCCAAAACTGAGAAAATTGACCTTTACCCGTGAAAAACTGACTGATCCATGGCTTGCAAGTTTTCCCGGTTAAATATTCTTCCGTAAGATATATGATCAGTCATTTCAACACCTCAAATGTGTGAAATAGAGTCTATTCTACCACCTAATGGTAAAAAACCGACTGAGATTCAACTGATCGGTATCCAAAACTGAGAAAATTGACCTTTACCCGTGAAAAACTGACTGATCCATGGCTTGCAAGTTTTCCCGGTTAAATATTCTTCTGTAGGATATATGATCAGTCATTTCAACACCTCAAATGTGTGAAATATAGTCTATTCTACCACCTAATGGTAAAAAACCGACTGAGATTCAACTGATCGGTATCCAAAACTGAGAAAATTGACCTTTACCCGTGAAAAACTGACTGATCCATGGCTTGCAAGTTTTCCCGGTTAAATATTCTTTTGTAGGATATATGATCAGTCATTTCAACACCTCAAATGTGTGAAATAGAGTCTATTCTACCACCTAATGGTAAAAAACCGACTGAGATTCAACTGATCGGTATCCAAAACTGAGAAAATTGACCTTTACCCGTGAAAAACTGACTGATCCATGGCTTGCAAGTTTTCCCGGTTAAATATTCTTCTGTAGGATATATGATCAGTCATTTCAACACCTCAAATGTGTGAAATAGAGTCTATTCTACTACCTAATGGTAAAAAACCGACTGAGATTCAACTGATCGGTATCCAAAACTGAGAATATTGACCTTTACCGTAAAAAATTAACTGATCCATGGCTTGCAAGTTTTCCCGGTTAAATATTCTTATGCTGGATATATGATCAGTCATTTCAACACCTCAAATGTGTGAAATAGAGTCTATTCTACTACCTAATGGTAAAAAACCGACTGAGATTCAACTGATCGGTATCCAAAACTGAGAATATTGACCTTTACCCGTGAAAAACTTACTGATCCATGGCTTGCAAGTTTTCTCGGTTAAATATTCTTCTGTAGGATATATGATCAGTCATTTCAACACCTCAAATGTGTGAAATAGAGTCTATTCTACCACCTTATGGTAAAAAACCGACTGAGATTCAACTGATCGGTATCCAAAACTGAGAAAAATGACCTTTACCCGTGAAAAACTGACTGATCCATGGCTTGCAAGATTTCCCGGTTTAATATTCTTCTGTAGGATATATGATCAGTCATTTCAACACCTCAAATTTGTGAAATAGAGTCTATTCTACCACCTAATGGTAAAAAACTGACTGAGATTCAACTGATCGGTATCCAAAACTGAGAAAATTGACCTTTACCCGTAAAAAACTGACTGGATCATGGCTTGCAAGTTTTCCCGGTTAAAAATTCTTCCGTAAGATGTCTGATCTGTCATTTCAACACCTCAAATGTGTGAAATAGAGTCTATTCTACCACCTAATGGTAAAAAACCGACTGAGATTCAACTGATCGGTATCCAAAACTGAGAAAATTGACCTTTACCCGTGAAAAACTGACTGATCCATGGCTTGCAAGTTTTCCCGGTTAAATATTCTTCCGTAAGATATATGATCAGTCATTTCAACACCTCAAATGTGTGAAATAGAGTCTATTCTACCACCTAATGGTAAAAAACCGACTGAGATTCAACTGATCGGTATCCAAAACTGAGAAAATTGACCTTTACCCGTGAAAAACTGACTGATCCATGGCTTGCAAGTTTTCCCGGTTAAATATTCTTTTGTAGGATATATGATCAGTCATTTCAACACCTCAAATGTGTGAAATAGAGTCTATTCTACCACCTAATGGTAAAAAACCGACTGAGATTCAACTGATCGGTATCCAAAACTGAGAAAATTGACCTTTACCCGTGAAAAACTGACTGATCCATGGCTTGCAAGTTTTCCCGGTTAAATATTCTTCTGTAGGATATATGATCAGTCATTTCAACACCTCAAATGTGTGAAATATAGTCTATTCTACCACCTAATGGTAAAAAACCGACTGAGATTCAACTGATCGGTATCCAAAACTGAGAAAATTGACCTTTACCCGTGAAAAACTGACTGATCCATGGCTTGCAAGTTTTCCCGGTTAAATATTCTTCGTAAGATGTCTGATCTGTCATTTCAACACCTCAAATGTGTGAAATAGAGTCTATTCTACCACCTAATGGTAAAAAACCGACTGAGATTCAACTGATCGGTATCCAAAACTGAGAAAATTGACCTTTACCCGTGAAAAACTGACTGATCCATGGCTTGCAAGTTTTCCCGGTTAAATATTCTTCTGTAGGATATATGATCAGTCATTTCAACACCTCAAATGTGTGAAATAGAGTCTATTCTACCACCTAATGGTAAAAAACCGACTGAGATTCAACTGATCGGTATCCAAAACTGAGAAAATTGACCTTTACCCGTGAAAAACTGACTGATCTTTGGCTTGCAAGTTTTTCCGGTTAAATATTCTTACGTAAGATGTCTGATCTGTCATTTCAAAACCTCAAATGTGTGAAATAGAGTCTATTCTACCACCTAATGGTAAAAAACCGACTGAGATTCAACTGATCGGTATCCAAAACTGAGAAAATTGACCTTTACCCGTGAAAAACTGACTGATCCATGGCTTGCTAGTTTTCCCGGTTAAATATTCTTCTGTAGGATGTATGATCAGTCATTTCAACACCTCAAATGTGTGAAATAGAGTCTATTCTACCACCTAATGGTAAAAAACCGACTGAGATTCAACTGATCGGTATCCAAAACTGAGAAAATTGACCTTTACCCGTGAAAAACTGACTGATCCATGGCTTGCAAGTTTTCCCGGTTAAATATTCTTCCGTAAGATGTCTGATCTGTCATTTCAACACCTCAAATGTGTGAAATAGAGTCTATTCTACTACATAATGGTAAAAAACCGACTGAGATTCAACTGATCGGTATCCAAAACTGGAAACTGACCTTTACCCGTGAAAAACTGACTGATCCATGGCTTGCAAGGTTTCCCGGTTAAATATTCTTCTGTAGGATATATAATCTGTCTTTTCAACACCTCAAATGTGTGAAATAGAGTCTATTCTACAACCTAATGGTGAAAAACCGACTGAGATTCAACTGATCGGTATCCAAAACTGAGAAAATTGACCTTTACCCGTGAAAAACTGACTGATCCATGGCTTGCAAGTTTTCCCGGTTAAATATTCTTCCGTAAGATGTCTGATCTGTCATTTCAACACCTCAAATGTGTGAAATAGAGTCTATTCTACCACCTAATGGTAAAAAACCGACTGAGATTCAACTGATCGGTATCCAAAACTGAGAAAATTGACCTTTACCCGTGAAAAACTGACTGATCCATGGCTTGCAAGTTTTCCCGGTTAAATATTCTTTTGTAGGATATATGATCTATCATTTCAACACCTCAAATGTGTGAAATAGAGTCTATTCTACCACCTAATGGTAAAAAACCGACTGAGATTCAACTGATCGGTATCCAAAACTGAGAAAATTGACCTTTACCCGTGAAAAACTGATTGATCCATGGCTTGCGAGTTTTCCCGGTTAAATATTCTTCTGTAGGATATATGATCAGTCATTTCAACACTTCAAATGTGTGAAATATAGTCTATTCTACCAACTAATGGTAAAAAACCGACTGAGATTCAACTGATCGGTATCCAAAACTGAGAAAATTGACCTTTACCCGTGAAAAACTGACTGATCTATGGCTTGCAAGTTTTCCCGGTTAAATATTCTTCCGTAAGATGTCTGATCTGTCATTTCAACACCTCAAATGTGTGAAATATAGTCTATTCTACCACCTAATGGTAAAAAACCGACTGAGATTCAACTGATCGGTATCCAAAACTGAGAAAATTGACCTTTACCCGTGAAAAACTGACTGATCATGGCTTGCAAGTTCCCGGTTAAATATTCTTCCGTAAGATGTCTGATCTGTCATTTCAACACCTCAAATGTGTGAAATAGAGTCTATTCTACCACCTAATGGTAAAAAACCGACTGAGATTCAACTGATCGGTATCCAAAACTGAGAAAATTGACCTTTACCCGTGAAAAACTGAATGATCTATGGCTTGCAAGTTTTCCCGGTTAAATATTCTTCCGTAAGATGTATGATCTGTCATTTCAACACCTCAAATGTGTGAAATAGAGTCTATTCTACCACCTAATGGTAAAAAACCGACTGAGATTCAACTGATCGGTATCCAAAACTGAGAAAATTGACCTTTAACCGTGAAAAACTGACTGATCCATGGCTTGCAAGTTTTCCCGGTTAAATATTCTTCCGTAAGATGTATGATCTGTCATTTCAACACCTCAAATGTGTGAAATAGAGTCTATTCTACCACCTAATGGTAAAAAACCGACTGAGATTCAACTGATCGGTATCCAAAACTGAGAAAAATGACCTTTACCCGTGAAAAACTGACTGATCCATGGCTTGCAAGTTTTCCCGGTTAAATATTCTTCCGTAAGATATATGATCTGTCATTTCAACACCTCAAATGTGTGAAATAGAGTCTATTCTACCACCTAATGGTAAAAAACCGACTGAGATTCAACTGATCGGTATCCAAAACTGAGAAAATTGACCTTTACCCGTGAAAAACTGATTGATCCATGGCTTGCGAGTTTTCCCGGTTAAATATTCTTCTGTAGGATATATGATCAGTCATTTCAACACCTCAAATGTGTGAAATATAGTCTATTCTACCAACTAATGGTAAAAAACCGACTGAGATTCAACTGATCGGTATCCAAAACTGAGAAAATTGACCTTTACCCGTGAAAAACTGACTGATCCATGGCTTGCAAGTTTTCCCGGTTAAATATTCTTCCGTAAGATGTCTGATCTGTCATTTCAACACCTCAAATGTGTGAAATAGAGTCTATTCTACCACCTAATGGTAAAAAACTGACTGAGATTCAACTGATCGGTATCCAAAACTGAGAAAATTGACCTTTACCCGTGAAAAACTGACTAGATCATGGCTTGCAAGTTTTCCCGGTTAAATATTCTTCCGTAAGATGTCTGATCTGTCATTTCAACACCTCAAATGTGTGAAATAGAGTCTATTCTACCACCTAATGGTAAAAAACCGACTGAGATTCAACTGATCGGTATCCAAAACTGAGAAAATTGACCTTTACCCGTAAAAAACTGATTGATCCATGGCTTGCGACTTCTGTAGATATATGATCATTTCAACACTCAAATATAGTCTATTCTACCAACTAATGGTAAAAAACCGACTGAGATTCAACTGATCGGTATCCAAAACTGAGAAAATTGACCTTTACCCGTGAAAAACTGACTGCACCATGGCTTGCAAGTTTTCCCGGTTAAATATTCTTCCGTAAGATGTATGATCTGTCATTTCAACACCTCAAATGTGTGAAATAGAGTCTATTCTACCACCTAATGGTAAAAAACCGACTGAGATTCAACTGATCGGTATCCAAAACTGAGAAAATTGACCTTTACCCGTGAAAAACTGACTGATCCATGGCTTGCAAGTTTTCCCGGTTAAATATTCTTTTGTAGGATATATGATCAGTCATTTCAACACCTCAAATGTGTGAAATAAAGTCTATTCTACCACCTAATGGTAAAAAACCGACTGAGATTCAACTGATCGGTATCCAAAACTGAGAAAATTGACCTTTACCCGTGAAAAACTGACTGATCCATGGCTTGCAAGTTTTCCCGGTTAAATATTCTTTCGTAAGATGTATGATCAGTCATTTCAACACCTCAAATGTGTGAAATAGAGTCTATTCTACCACCTAATGGTAAAAAACCGACTGAGATTCAACTGATCGGTATCCAAAACTGAGAAAATTGACCTTTACCCGTGAAAAACTGACTAGATCATGGCTTGCAAGTTTTCCCGGTTAAATATTCTTCCGTAAGATGTCTGATCTGTCATTTCAACACCTCAAATGTGTGAAATAGAGTCTATTCTACCACCTAATGGTAAAAAACCGACTGAGATTCAACTGATCGGTATCCAAAACTGAGAAAAATGACCTTTACCCGTGAAAAACTGACTGATCCATGGCTTGCAAGTTTTCCCGGTTAAATATTCTTCCGTAAGATGTCTGATCTGTCATTTCAACACCTCAAATGTGTGAAATAGTCTATTCTACCACCTAATGGTAAAAAACCGACTGAGATTCAACTGATCGGTATCCAAAACTGAGAAAATTGACCTTTACCCGTGAAAAACTGACTGGATCATGGCTTGCAAGTTTTCCCGGTTAAATATTCTTCCGTAAGATGTCTGATCAGTCATTTCAACACCTCAAATGTGTGAAATAGAGTCTATTCTACCACCTAATGGTAAAAAACCGACTGAGATTCAACTGATCGGTATCCAAAACTGAGAAAATTGACCTTTAACCGTGAAAAACTGACTGATCCATGGCTTGCAAGTTTTCCCGGTTAAATATTCTTCCGTAAGATGTTTGATCTATCATTTCAACACCTCAAATGTGTGAAATAGAGTCTATTCTACCACCTAATGGTAAAAAACCGACTGAGATTCAACTGATCGGTATCCAAAACTGAGAAAATTGACCTTTACCCGTGAAAAACTGATTGATCCATGGCTTGCAAGTTTTCCCGGTTAAATATTCTTCCGTAAGATGTCTGATCTGTCATTTCAACACCTCAAATGTGTGAAATAGTCTATTCTACCACCTAATGGTAAAAAACCGACTGAGATTCAACTGATCGGTATCCAAAACTGAGAAAATTGACCTTTAACCGTGAAAAACTGACTGATCCATGGCTTGCAAGTTTTCCCGGTTAAATATTCTTCCGTAAGATGTCTGATCTGTCATTTCAACACCTCAAATGTGTGAAATAGAGTCTATTCTACCACCTAATGGTAAAAAACCGACTGAGATTCAACTGATCGGTATCCAAAACTGAGAAAATTGACCTTTAACCGTGAAAAACTGACTGATCCATGGCTTGCAAGTTTTCCCGGTTAAATATTCTTCTGTAGAATATATGATCAGTCATTTCAACACCTCAAATGTGTGAAATAGAGTCTATTCTACCACCTAATGGTAAAAAACCGACTGAGATTCAACTGATCGGTATCCAAAACTGAGAAAATTGACCTTTACCCGTGAAAAACTGACTGATCCATGGCTTGCAAGTTTTCCCGGTTAAATATTCTTCCGTAAGATGTTTGATATATCATTTCAACACCTCAAATGTGTGAAATAGAGTCTATTCTACCGCCTAATGGTAAAAAATCGACTAAGATTCAACTGATTCGTATCCAAAACTGAGAAAATTGACCTTTACCTGTGAAAAACTGACTGATCCATGGCTTGAAAGTTTTCCCGGTTAAATATTCTTCTGTAGGATATATGATCAGTCATTTCAACACCTCAAATGTGTGAAATAGAGTCTATTCTACCACCTAATGGTAAAAAATCGACTGAGAATCAATTGATTCGTAACCAAAACTGAGAAAATTGACCTTTAACCGTGAAAAACTGACTGATCCATGGCTTATTTTTCCGGTTAAATATTCTTCTGTAAGATACATGATCAGTCATTTCAACACCTCAAATGCGTGAAATACAGTCTATTCTACCACTTATGGTAAAAAAAGGACTGAAATTCAACTGATCGGTATCCAAAACTGAGAAAATTTCAATTCATTTCAACACCTCAAATGTGTGAAATAGAGTCTATTTTACCACTTATAGTAAAAAACCGACTGAGATTCAACTGATCGGTATCCAAAACTGAGAAAATTGACCTTTAACCGTGAAAAACTGACTGATCCATGGCTTGCAAGTTTTCCCGGTTAAATATTCTTCCGTAAGATGTTTGATCTATCATTTCAACACCTCCTATGGTAAAAAAAGGACTGAAATTCAACTGATCGGTATCCAAAACTGAGAAAATTGACCTTTACCCGTGAAAAACTGACTGATCAATGGCTTGCAAGTTTTCCCGGTTAAATATTCTTCCGTAAGATGTCTGATCAGTCATTTCAACACCTCAAATGTGTGAAATAGAGTCTATTTTACCACCTTATGGTAAAAAACCGACTGAGATTCA
This sequence comes from Ceriodaphnia dubia, assembly GCA_022539655.2. NCBI lineage: Eukaryota > Metazoa > Arthropoda > Branchiopoda > Diplostraca > Daphniidae > Ceriodaphnia > Ceriodaphnia dubia. Next base: position 271,077 of record JAKUCG020000043.1, on the reverse strand, counting down.
ACTGATCGGTATCCAAAACTGAGAAAATTGACCTTTAACCGTGAAAAACGGACTGATCCATGGCTTGCAAGTTTTCCCGGTTAAATATTCTTCCGTAAGATGTTTGATCTATCATTTCAACACCTCAAATGTGTGAAATAGAGTCTATTCTACCACCTAATGGTAAAAAACCGACTGAGATTCAACTGATCGGTATCCAAAACTGAGAAAATTGACCTTTACCCGTGAAAAACTGATTGATCTATGGCTTGCAAGTTTTCCCGGTTAAATATTCTTCCGTAAGATGTCTGATCTGTCATTTCAACACCTCAAATGTGTGAATTAAAGTCTATTCTACCACCTAATGGTAAAAAACCGACTGAGATTCAACTGATCGGTATCCAAAACTGAGAAAATTGACCTTTAACCGTGAAAAACTGACTGATCCATGGCTTGCAAGTTTTCCCGGTTAAATATTCTTCCGTAAGATGTCTGATCTGTCATTTCAACACCTCAAATGTGTGAAATAGAGTCTATTCTACCACCTAATGGTAAAAAACCGACTGAGATTCAACTGATCGGTATCCAAAATTGAGAAAATTGACCTTTAACCGTGAAAAACTGACTGATCCATGGCTTGCAAGTTTTCCCGGTTAAATATTCTTCTGTAGAATATATGATCAGTCATTTCAACACCACAAATGAGTGAAAAAGAGTCTATTCTACCACCTAATGGTAAAAAACCGACTGAGATTCAACTGATCGGTATCCAAAACTGAGAAAATTGACCTTTACCCGTGAAAAACTGACTGGATTATGGCTTGCAAGTTTTCCCGGTTAAATATTCTTCCGTAAGATGTTTGATATATCATTTCAACACCTCAAATGTGTGAAATAGAGTCTATTCTACCGCCTAATGGTAAAAAATCGACTAAGATTCAACTGATTCGTATCCAAAACTGAGAAAATTGACCTTTACCTGTGAAAAACTGACTGATCCATGGCTTGAAAGTTTTCCCGGTTAAATATTCTTCTGTAGGATATATGATCAGTCATTTCAACACCTCAAATGTGTGAAATAGAGTCTATTCTACCACCTAATGGTAAAAAATCGACTGAGAATCAATTGATTCGTAACCAAAACTGAGAAAATTGACCTTTAACCGTGAAAAACTGACTGATCCATGGCTTACAATTTTTCCGGTTAAATATTCTTCTGTAAGATACATGATCAGTCATTTCAACACCTCAAATGCGTGAAATACAGTCTATTCTACCACTTATGGTAAAAAAAGGACTGAAATTCAACTGATCGGTATCCAAAACTGAGAAAATTGACCTTTACCCGTGAAAAACTGACTGATCCATGGCTTGCAAGTTTTCCCGGTTAAATATTCTTCTGTAGAATATATGATCAGTCATTTCAACACCACAAATGAGTGAAATAGAGTCTTTTCTACCACCTAATGGTAAAAAAACGACTGAGATTCAACTGATCGGTATCCAAAACTGAGAAAATTGACCTTTACCCGTGAAAAACTGACGGATCCATGGCTTGCAAGTTTTCCCGGTTAAATTTTCTTCCGTAAGATGTCTAACCTGTCATTTCAACACCTCAAATGTGTGAAAAAGAGTCTATTCTACCGCCTAATGGTAAAAAATCGACTGAGATTCAACTGATTCGTATCCAAAACTGAGAAAATTGACCTTTACCTGTGAAAAACTGACTGATCCATGGCTTGAAAGTTTTCCCGGTTAAATATTCTTCTGTAGGATATATGATCAGTCATTTCAACACCTCAAATGTGTGAAATAGAGTCTATTCTACCACCTAATGGTAAAAAATCGACTGAGAATCAACTGATTCGTAACCAAAACTGAGAAAATTGACCTTTAACCGTGAAAAACTGACTGATCCATGGCTTACAATTTTTCCGGTTAAATATTCTTCTGTAAGATACATGATCAGTCATTTCAACACCTCAAATGTGTGAAATAGAGTCTATTCTACCAGCTTATGGTAAAAAACCGACAGATTCAACTGATCGGTATCCAAAACTGAGAAAATTGACCTTTCAACCCTCAGTGTGTGAAAAACTGAAAAAAGGACTGATAATTCAACGATCGGTATCCATGGAAAATTGACTTGAAAAACAAGTTTTTTTCCCGGTTAAATATTCTTCTGTAGGATATATGATCAGTCCTTTCAACACCTCAAATGTGTGAAATGGAGTCTATTCTACCACCTAATGGTAAAAAACCGACTGAGATTACACTGATCGGTATCCAAAACTGAGAAAATTGACCTTTACCCGTGAAAAACTGACTGGATCATGGCTTGCAAGTTTTCCCGGTTAAATATTCTTCCGTAAGATGTCTGATCAGCCATTTCAACACCTTAAATGTGTGAAATAGAGTCTATTCTATCACCTAATGGTAAAAAACCGACTGAGATTCAACTGATCGGTATCCAAAACTGAGAAAATTGACCTTTAACCGTGAAAAACTGACTGATCCATGGCTTGCAAGTTTCCCGGTTAAATATTCTTCCGTAAGATGTCTGATCTGTCATTTCAACACCTCAAATGTGTGAAATAGAGTCTATTCTACCACCTAATGGTAAAAAACCGACTGAGATTCAACTGATCGGTATCCGGGGTATGAGAAGTTGCATCTCCTGTCGATTTAAAAGAGGCCAGGATCTGGCTAATTTTTTGCAGGTAATTTTTTTCACGTCTTGGTTAGCTCACTCCGTAGACTTGAGACTTGAAACTGAGTTAATTGACAGAATAATCTCGGTGGCTGATATTGAAGTGGAATTCCATGAACTTATTGACGGCTGTAGACTTGAGAGAATTGCTGACGCTACGGGCAATGGATAGGAACCAGCGGATGCTACTGGTTTCGTCGTAGAATGAAAGAGAAAATCATCCGGTGCCACAGAATTCTCCAACTGCAGTTTGTCAGACGATGAAGTGAAAAGAAATATGTCAATCTAGTGATCAATAAACTGTCGTCAAAAATGAGGATTTAATTTATTCATAAGTCTTAGTCAGCTATGTGATGATTAATTAGAAATGTCTAAAAAGGTCCGCGTGACTCTACCATCCCCCTCACTCGCTCAGACGAGAATCGAGTCTGGTGGTGACGGCCGCACGTGTGGAATCTCACGTGGTTTTCAAACAAATCCTCGGTTAATATCTTTCAAAATGCACATAAAAAAGGTTTTAATCTTTCACTTTTATGCCTTAATGCAGTGCCATGTGTAATTTTGTTTCGTACAGGTCGTCATCGAGGGTTTCAAGAGTTATAGAAACAAAACTATTTTGGACTTTGGACCCGGACTAAACGTGATAGGTATAAAGTGTTGTGTTCCGGTCTAATTTTGGTATAGGTGATTATTTATGAGGGTCTTTTTTACTGTTTTAGTTGGAAGAAACGGTGCAGGAAAAACCAACTTATTCTCTGGTGAGTCTCTCCTTCCCATTATTCTCGCTCTCATCTGCTGATACCAAAACAGCTTTTATAAACCTGCCAGTCTTAAGATTATGATTGCCTTTCATAAAAGTATCTGATAGACATTGTTATTTTTTTCAGCCATCCAGTTTGTCCTGTGCCACGAGTTTCATCATCTTGCTCCGAGGCAGAGGGAGAATATTTTGCATTCCTCCTCTGGCCTCCGTGCCACTTCAGCTTATGTTGAAATAATTTAATTTTTGCCAATGAGGATAGGCGTTTCCCAGTGAGTTAAAAACCCAATGCATGAGATTTTGTGTGTCATTCTTAATTTCTCATGTTAAGGAGGAAGGATATGAACTGAGGTTGAGACGGGAGGTGACGTTCAAAACGGATACATACTTCCTCAACAACCACACCATCACCAAGGAACAAGTACTCAACACATTGCTGTTGCATTCGCCCGATATGGCAACATGGTCTCAGCCAATCGGAGCGTTCCTTACAGTTGCCCCATATATATGTATTGCATCATCTGCATAGCAACGGTCATTCAAAGTAACGGCCGATCTCAATACAGTTGGCTATACGCCGTTCTCAGCAATCATATCAGTCTTTCTTATATTCTATTCATTAAACGCAACATGGTGTCAGAAGTCAGGGTAGAATAAGCGCCTAACACTCATTCAAACAAATTTCTACCTTTTTTTCAGAAGGTAAAATCTATTGCACCTCACGGTGCAAGGCCTACTTGATAATAAGGCCGAATGGCTTGTTTCCCGGGGTATGCGTTCACCGGGGTGGAGTTTTCTCTTCTACCCCCCTCTACCAACAACCAATGGGGTTCATTCAAGGGGCCAACCAGTGACACCTAGCGGCAGGGGAAAATGCAAAATCTAAAATCTGTACTATTATTGTAGGTAGCGTTTTCACGCCACAAGGTACCCGAAGGGCCGAAGGACCAAGGCTCAAAACTGCCCAATAAATCACAATAATCCCAATATATTATTTATTTGGTGAACTGTCCAATATTTCCAAATATATTTATTAGGGGAACTTTTCGGTTGATTTAAATTTGTTCAGTAGAGTCTCAGAATTTCAGTTCATCGAGTTTTCATTCACTCTCAGTCATATCTCATATGGGCATATATACAAGTCACTTGCCCGTTTCAATTTTTGCGACATGACAATGTTGTCAGTTTGGCGCCAATGTGCAATCTCACTATCGTTTTCTTTTTTTTTCGTCAGACAACAAGAACGTCGAGCCGTCGACTCTCGATTGCGTTTGCAAATTGTATCATTTTGTCGTCTGTTGGCCATTTTGTGACTGTAAATCTTTAGTGTCGCGAGATCTTGCATCAGAAAAACTAACCTAACTGGAGTGATTTTGTACAATAAAAAAGATTGAGCTGCTTTTATTTCTAATGGAAGGTAATGATTGTACGCGTCGTTGACTTTTTATGGAAGAGACAGCCCTGTGTTAAAAACTTCAAATTTGTGGAACGCTGTATTGAGAGAAAAGAGACAGCAACGACCATTTCAATCAAACTGCAGTAAACAACTTTTTAGTGTTGTGGGCTGTATGCTAAATTCTAAATGATGTGACATAAGTGTTACAAGGGAATGTTTAAAAGTTATGTACAGGCTAAGTAAAACTCAACTGTTTAAAATTGCTTGTCGTTCTCATTTATCTCATAACTGTTTAAAATTGCTTGTCGTTCTCATTTATCTCATTGATGACTATACCTCTGTGAATGACCACAATTTAACATTTTTTTCTCTTTTAGTTCTATTTTAGTTAGCCTTATGGCTTCATCTTATTGTCTAGAAATTGTAACATTCATGCAGTAGACTGACCACATTGATTAAGTGCTATTAAGCAGAACACACTATATCAAGTTTTTTTTTCCTTCCCAGTTTAGGTACGCTCAGGAATTCAAGTATCATGACCTATCAAACAACTCTAATTGCAATAGGATAACTTAAAGCGAATGAGGTTTGTGAGCCCACAGCCCTTTTAGCTTAGGTAAGTATACATCATGAATTCATTAATCTCAGTAACCCTGGTTCATTGATATTAGGAAGTGTCATCGATAAATAAGGATGCTTATTTTCATTCTGACCACCCTCCATGTTTGTTCATTTCATTTTAAATTTAAATAACGAAGAATAGCGAACGTCAATTCCTTTGTATTTTCAAGTTTCCCACTTGACCTGGAATAGATATCCTTTTGTTGTTTTAAATGACGAGTGATTTATTCACTTCTTTTGTGGCGTATGGTGATCCCAGAGTCCTTGACGGCGGCCGCCATGTGAGTTTCCATGTGCCGAGAAAGAGAAAGAACTTGTGCGGTAGTTCCGTCAGCAGGGCAACACATTAGTAGTCAGAATGCTTTTTTACTATTTAAGGGCCAGGAAGTTGTTTGTCACCACTTTCTGCTACGCAATCTTATTCTAAAGATGAAGAAACTTTATTTTGCACTCTTGGTTGAAATTGAAGTACTTATTTTCTCATTACGTTACAGGTTATTTATTCTTCTACATCGAAGGCTCGAAGCGGAAGTACAGTCATCATCAAAATGAGCATCACCAGCGTCGTCACAATCTGAAGCAGATACAAGAGCAACACGTAATCCTGCTCCGACAGTACCGAGGTAGAAAACATTTGTTTTTCTTTCTCGTTCTCTTCTCTTCCTTTCTTCTTATCCTATTCTCTCTGGTGGTGTCCGGGAAACGAAGTGGCGTCAACCTTATTATGGCCTTTGAGTTGCTTTCCAATTTTGCTTTCCAATTTTACCTGTGACGGAGTCTGGGACTTTGGCTCATTCCTTCCTCTTATGACATGATTGTTCCTAAACAATCCTTATAAACAACATTCTTACACCGAAACACATTTCCATCCTTAACCAGTTACAATATGGCAATCCAATGTCTGTAAGACGTGGGTGGGAGGCTCCCGGTTAACCCTAGGTTAGACGGTCCTCCAAACACACGGCCATGCTGCCACCGGAAGCCTTCAGAAGAAACTCTGGGCTTCCGTTTGCCATCCCTCCACCTTTATTTACCTGCCCTATTACCTCTTAGGCTCTTACCTCTTAGGCTCTTACCTCTTAGGCTTTTACCTCTTAGGCACCTTCTCTTACCTATTTACTGTATTTTTCTTTATTTTCTTTTTTCTTCATCTTTACTGAAATCTATTATTTACTGTATTACTGTAGCGTCAAACTGTTTATTTTGTCTGACCGGTCATGTCTGAACTTTTTAGTCTTCTACCGTGTTAGTCTCTTATATTTGTAAGTTGAAAGATCATAATGTTTTAAATAAAAAGAAAAATATTTGATAAGTCAAAGTAGCGTTTATTGAATTTGGATAATTCGAGCAATTGTTGATCTTTCAATTTTTCGTAGACGGTCCATTTCTTTCATGACGTCCTTGCGTGGTAAATATTTGTTTACATCTTCTTCCAGCTTGGTTAGAAGAAAGAGTCCGTTTAATTTGCGTACTCTAGAGAGGATTACGTAGATCCATCCTGATTGCCCACTGCGATGAACGGGAGATAACGCACCTAGAATAATCGAATTTAAAGTTTGTCCCTGAACCTTGTGACCTGTTAGTACAAGTGCTGAAACACAGGGTAGCTGTGTCACTCGAACTTTGAAGCTTTTATCAGATGATCCAAGTTTGCATGTTATTTTGCAATTTATTGCTATAACTGGGAAGCAACCAGTTGGTAGATTTGGAAACGATCTTGTTTTTTCTTGAGCCGGTGCCGTATGTTTTAATATAAGGCATTTTACTTGGTCGGCGTACACGGCATGTGCTTGGTTGCCATCTTCGAGGGTTACCACTCGTACTTGCGTATTAGGAACAAATGTGATATCGTAAAACTTTGCGATAGTTCCATTCGCTATTCCTTTTGAAACGTCTATGTTGGTCCCTACCATGTACGGAGCCCCAATTGCACATATTAGGTTGTTGACTGTCTTCATTTTTATTGACGCCATACGTCCAGCATAGTCTCGTTGTTCTCTTTGAATTGGCTGGTGGCCTTCTGTCCGAGTTACTTTTGCTTGAACTAAAATTAAGCCTCGTTCGCGCCATCCAGATTGTGGTGACAGTATTGGCGGCAGCGATCTAAGAAACTGAGACTCGCAATAGCGAATCCCATTTTCTCTTGTGGCATTTTCCGGTACAGCAGCAATTGTCCCTTTTGGTGGTTGAATTTGAGTTGTTGTAGAAAAAGATTCTAGAAAGCGGCTATTGACGTCATCGATGTCTTGTTTGGTAGGTTGATTAAGTCGCCACCGTTGTTGCGATTCTGCCCACGAAGAATCAGTTTGACGATGGTTTTCGAGTAGCTCGATGACATCAGTTGTTAAGTTTAGCCACTTGTCTCTCCCACGCATGCATGCCAGAGCATTCTTGTTACGAGAAACTTCTTGACGTGAGGGAGCAACGAAAAGACAGCTTCCTACAGGTGGTAATTGATAGAAGTCTCCACAATATATCATGTGGACTGCTCCAAAAGGTTTGTTTGGACAACCTTTTAGTTGTCGCAGACGTAAATCGATTAAGTCGTATAAGTCAGCTTTCACAAATCCAAATTCGTCGATTAGCATTATGCCAACTTCTGACCAAGCTTGTATCATGGATGGCGATGGATCAGAAAGTTTCATTGATTTGGCAATGCCAAGAGCAGAGTGAATCGTACATCCTCCAATTAATATTGCAGCCACTCCTGATGAAGCAGTAATAACGGTTGAAGTCGTTGCGTGCCAACGTCGAGAGAAATCGACGAATGCACGAATCACACGAGATTTCCCAGTACCACCTGAACCTCCCAGATACATTATTAGTTGACCGTCTTTGGGCAATAGTTTCTTGAGGTGTTCTTTTATAGCCGTCGTGATTCTCTTGCTGCTGACAGTATGTTGAGATGGGTCTATTGCATTGGCGTTTGCAATATGTTGCAGAAATGCAGCACCACCTAAGAGAAACGCTTGATGTTGCTTTTCGTTCAGAGTCCAATGTTTAGACTGTTCGTCTAATGTTGGAAAATCTGCTTCAAGAACGTCTGGTTCTGATCCATCACAGGCTGTCACTGAATAAGCCGAGGTGCGGAGGGCTCGCTCCAGCTGCGTCAGTAGATCAATTCTGGTCCCAATCGGTTGATCTAGAATGGTTTTTTTGAGCGGGTCATCAGAAGATGAGTTGTCGCTGACAACATCTCCCAGTTTAGCTCTATTGGGAGCAGGAATGGACGGCCAGGGCGAGGCAGGTAGATCGAATCGCTTTTATCGCATCATCTAGTGTAACAGTTTGCTCGGATTGCGATTGGTCAATTTGAAGCGGATTGGACTTCAAACTTATAAGCTTCTTGACGAATGGGTCGTCAGTGCAACGACGAAACTCATCTGAAACATCAGCTTGATGCAGTTGTTGATCATCGTCAAGTAGATGAAAAACTTCGGCCACTTCCTCTTCACTATCTTCGATGTTATTTGATTGATGAGGGTAGTCGAATGAGAGATTTTGTTCTTCTTGTTGCGTCCCTGATCTGAAAAAACTTTCATAGAAATTTTGAATGGACTTCAATGTTCTTAGAGATGTGCTGTTGGACTCGATTACATCTTTCCGTTTCAAATAAGCAGCCCACCAGTTTTCGTCCTCATCTTTCAAATCAGAAATCTTTCGGAATGGATAAACATAATTAAGACTCCTTGTCCATAGAGTTCCGTTTTCATTCCGATCTTCATCTGTTAATTCGCTGTCGTCTTGTAAATCAATTAGATCGGGCAGTCGTTGAGCTGAATATTTCGGCCATGTTCTACGAGTTCGTTGTCGATGTCCATTCGTTTTATAAGATGGATGTCCTTGTTGAAAAAAGTGTATGGGGCGAGATCCATTAATATTCAACTCATTTTTTTCTGGGACACTGTTTAAATCATTCCCACCAAGATCCATATAGTCTTCAGAATGTGTACTTAATTCATCGTCACTTTTGATGTCCTCGAGTTTTTGAGATCACATATTTTCCTGTGTTGCGACAAATTCCCACATATTCATTGCATTGAAGGTTTCTGATCTGTTAACGTAATCATGTGTACCGGCCATGATTACTCCTTGTTTGTTAATTGAAGCGTTTAACTCTAGTCCATTCAGGTAGGCTAACGCTTGTGTTACGAGAATATGGGACGTCTCGTGGGACATTTGGAATATCCGATTTCCTCTCGCCGCGAAAGCAGCTAAAGGAGCCCCAACTGTTTCACCGTTTGTTGCGGCTCTTGCTCCAGAAAGTAATCTTCCTAGACCAATTGAATAATCGGAGCGTACTGGTATTGTTGAACTGGACTTCATCTTCTCATGGATTCGTCTTCCTCAATCTCCATTGTTGACTCTAGATTTTTTGTTTTCGACTTTCATCTTTGCTTCAAAGGCGTTGAGGGCCCTCATGAGTTCTGCTAGTGCTTTCTCGTTTTCGTCCGTGTGTTTCGAAGTATAACAGCCGTAGTACAAACTTACGAGTTGATTGAGTACATATCGTGTGCAGTTGTTACAATTGAGCACAGATAAAACCACCACGTTGCAGTCCGTTAAGAACATAAAAACGGCCCGTCTTCTTATTTCAATGTTGATCTTGTCAATCGTAGACTCGTTTTCGTTGAAATCCGGCGTGATGCAAGTTTCATTGACTGTATGGATGCGGAGTGTGATACCTGCAACATGTCTCTTTCGTTTTTGAAACAGCTTCCTCTATGTCTCCAGTCATGAATGTTAAGTAGCCCATGGACAGCGGCGACGTCCAAAATCCAACGATCCATTTCTAACTCATCGGAACTTGTCGGTTGTTTCGGTAAACCAATCCAAATAAGATTTAAAACTCTTCTTTGCTTGGTCTAGATTTTTTAAAGCAGCGTAAATATCCATGTTCCAGCGCTGTGTTAATGCGATTCGTACACGTTGTTTGATTCCGCATTTCGAACAGCTCAGTGCTTCTAGTTCTTCCGATTCTTTATTAGGTCGTCTGCGCATCTTCAAAAGAATTTCTTGACTTGTCAATTGCCACTTTCCTTGACAATCAGAGTTGCTACATTTTGTCAAAACAGCCATTTCTATGTCGGGAAATTTGATCTCACCGACACAATAACTGTCGATATTTTTTTTAAAACGTTCTAAAATTTCGGTTAGATGCTTCCCAATTTCTAAAAAGAAAAAGAATGATTTAGTTTTAATAAAAATATTAATAATTATCAAGTCAAAGAAAGCGACAACTACCTTGGTTCTTGTTTTATTTAAAAAAGATATGGGATCATCTTCCTTAACGGTCAAAGATGTCTGATTATCGTAGTTCGTACCAACTAGGAGATTTTAAAAAGTAAAATAGGGTTAAAATAATGCAAAAAGGTTTAATGAAAATGCGTTTTTATAAATACCTGAAGTAAGATTAGGATTCTTTTCTTGTAGTAAATGAAGGTTACACGTATCTTTATTCATGGCTTGTTGAAATTGTTCGTTAATATCAACATGACCGTAGATCCAAATGAGAAAATGAGCGTGCAAAGTTAAACGGGATTGCTCTTCTACGACACGCAGCCAGGCTATAGGAATACCGAACAAACCGCCCATTTTCTTCGGTTGGTTTGTCTTTTGACACCAACCAATGACATGTTCAATCACGTCATTTAGAACATTTTCAAAATGCAAGGCTGCAGCAACAGGATGGTTAGCTAATAGCTTAAATCGAAATTGCCCAGATGGAATTGATGTCTCGTGATTTAATGCTTCGTTGGGACCGAGTGCATACCACACAATTTTATAAGTTTGAGCATCATCTGGGCTGAACGTAAACCAAATTTGAGCCTGGCCGTTAGAATTGTGAGCAGCATAAACATCTTGGCGATCTCTGTTAGCTGCTGGCTGAGAGTGCTGCATAGGCTCCGACGAAATACTGATATTGGTATAAAAACTTAGACCTATACCATCAATTTCACAAGGAGCAGGAGGTAGACGCTGTCCTAGACGGGTGGCTTTTGCACAGGCAAGTTTATATTCTCCAGCTTTCTGTAAGGCAACTCCAGACAGTCTTCCAAATGCTTCGCCGTTAGAAATATGTCTATCGCCCATTTCTGATTTCACTCTTGAAGGCAATTTTGAACGCACGAATGTTACACTTGCAATTTCTTGTCGTGTAATCATATCGTAAACTGGCAACAGGAAGTCGACATGCTGAAATTGCCGAGTACTTAGGTTGAGAAGGTATGCGACATATGCTTTTCGAGAAATAAGTGTTTTCCGCATTTCACCAAAACCACCGCGTCCAAAAGGAAACAGATCCGGATAATGTTTCTCGAGGTAGTCCGGGTCTGAATCGGAAACAAATGTTGTTGATGGTCTTACAACAAATGTATTTCCGTCTTCTGTTGATACAACAGTTTCCTTATGTTTGGCTGCTGACTTACTGATTGGCACGGTGGGGTTTAACAAATTAGCCGCCAATTCATGAACATTCATGTCACTTGATTGATTCGCGCCAACTGTAACCGTTGCTGATAGATGAATTGCTTCTTCTGTTTCTTCGTGTGACCTTAATAAAGATGGTCCACCGCATAAATCTGGTGCATCAGGAAGTATTAGTTGAAGATTTCCAGATTTATCTGCTGAGGCTTCAGCTTCGGGTTCTTTGTCCGTCAAAAACATTTCTGGAGAAACGTCATTTTTGGGTAAAGAATTCAAACAAGCATCATCACACTGAATGTTGGCCATCGTTAAGTTGTTAACTTCCTGCCAAAACTGAAGTGTTTGTTTGATTTTTTCTGGTTCAATTAAATAGTCTTCTTTAGTGCTTGCAAATTTTGCTCGTGCCGCTGCCGATTTGTCGGTAGCGAACGGAGAGACCAGAAGAACTTTCACTGGCGCATCTCGTGGCTCTAGAGGGACTTTTTCTCTCACAAGGGTTGTGTTGAGCTTTGTGGCATACAAATGGCCAGTTAATCTTGTTCCGCCTGTTGTACTAGTAGTGGTAGAATAAGAGACCAAACGCCCAAACGACTGAATAGGCCGAAGTAAAGCCAGGGTCCCATAGCTCATGTTTGTCAGATGCGATGGAAGTTGGCCAATCCAGTTCCCTTGAGCGATGGCAAACTTGGGAACTTTTCCGCGGCCAAGAGATGTCAGACACCCCGATGTTTTGCATATGTGCAACTTAGTCAGACAGACACAATTAGCCGTTTCTTCACATTCGATTGAGTGCTTTTCCAACCCTCTAGGAGATAAAAGCAGATTTTTAAATCTCGTGTCATTGGGGAAGTATTTGGTGACATCGTATTGACGCAAAAGTTCTTTATGCAGCACCGGTGCATCTCCATTTTTGCCAGAAGGTTTTAAAAGGACCTTGAAGAATGCTGGCGGTAGATTAGATACGGTGAACATCTTAGATTGCGAACTTCGGGTAATTTGATCGCAAACTACACACACGACCCTCGCTTCGTGAAATGCTTCGTGCAATTTGGTTGAAATTTCTTGGATGGTAGAAGCCGTAACTGGTTCAGGTAAACCAGCTCTATCCAAGTGAGACAGTTCTTCTTCGCTGAAAAATTCTCCTTCTCTCTGTTCGGCGACTTGGTTGGGTGGCTTACGTTTTTGTTGATTTCTTTTAGAATTCGTCGCACTGCAAGATAAAAAGGAATAGATTTGGTTGTCAATATTACATCAATATTATCGTATTACCTTTCGTCAGGATGATTAACGACTGCTGTAGACTGTAGTTGGTTGGATGGCGTATGTCTTTGTTGATTTCTTTTAGAATTTGTCGAACTGTAAGAAAAAAGAATATATCTGGTTATCCTTATCCTTATTACATCAATATTACCGTATTACCTTTCATCAGGATTATTAACGACTGTAGATAATACAGCTGGTGAAGGAACCTTTCTGCTATAAATCCGGTTCATAGATGGATTTTGTTGCCAAACAAATGTGGTGGTAGGAGATGAGGAAGGTGGTATGTCGGAAGCTTCTAAGTTTCTTTTTGATCGTTTTTTTTGTATTTTGGCGCGTTTGCATCATATTCAATAGAAACCGTTTCTTCTAAAGTAGTGCTGAAAATATTGATTGTTGAAAAAATTAGCAAATCTAAGCTGTTCACGTGCTTAGCTTTTTTATACCTTTGGACAGGTTCTATAATAACTCTCGGTAGTATAGCAGTTACCTTAGAAGGTACCTTTCTGCTATACGTTCGTTTCGTTGATTGATCTTGCTGCCAGGCAAATGTTGTAATCTGTTCAAACGTTTGAAACAGGAATTTATAGTATTTGTATTTCTAAAAATCAGCAAAAAAAAACCTCAGGAGGTCTGATATTTTCAGAGCTTGTTAATGGAGACAAGTTAGCAGATGATACAGTAGGATATAAAGTATCTTGCGGTAAATTAGAAGCCTGTGACGTAAAGAAATGGTTTTTTTATTATTGAATTTGGACCATATTAAAGCTACACAGGTTAAATTCACTATTAAATATTTTACCATCTCCGATACGATGACACGTATCTAATGGAGAAACGTTTACGATAAGGAAACTGATTCTTATTTAGTAGCCAAATTCACTTTCAAAGAGTCGCACGTGGTAAATGTTACTTTTTGTCTGCTCTCTGTTTTGCTAAAACTTATTTGAAGTCGAGATTTACTAGCGGTATCACGCGGCAGGATATTTGAATAGAGATCACATTTTATTTAAATGGCGCAATTGGTAGCGGTATCCAGCGGGAAAAGGGTACACTTGGCATGTCCTTCTTAATTCCTTTTCTCTAGGCTTATTCTCGAAATCCATTTCTCGAAAAATCAATGGCTTTTTAGGCGATACATCAATATTACTTGAAGAACCAGGTAAGATAAAAATGATCAAAGCTTCGATCAAATACAAATACGAGTTTTATATTTAACACGTTAAATAGATTTTCAAGTTTACGTGTACTCAGTTCAACAGCACGTCATTCATTCGTCAACTGAAAACAGTTCCGGCTGCTATGGTTGTAAAAAAATTTACATTTAGCTCGTTTTTCTTTTTCTCTCAGTTGAATTGAATTGTTTGTTTATAAATTTCATCCCTTTCTAATATCCGATAATGTTAGGAAATCCTTCTATCCCCAAAAGTCGAAAACTGTATAAATATTTGAAATGCAATGTACCGAGTCCGCAGTTTGAACAACTTATGTAATACTTCAGACTATTTTAACATTTTAAGTTAACAGTTTAAATATGACACATTAAATAAAGAAACAGCTTTTAATTTTCAAGTTTTTCTTGTATTAATTTGAACACGTCTTTTATTCATAAACTGAATACAGAAACATGAGTCTAGTATTGTAAACAAAAAAAAATTCTTTCAATTCTATACGAATCTTGTCTTCATCCGTCCGATCTTCACGGCTTCTCTTCGGTGTGGTCCTCATTTCCTGGTTGGTTTACCTCTTCCAAATTCTCACTAGTAACTTCAATATACCAGTCTCGGAAAGCTTTTGGAAGGTTTCGATCCCCGTACGAAAATTTGAGCAGCTCTTATAAGCTGCTACTATGAAACTTATAAGAGGCGTCTTAGATAACTTTTTACTTACAAGTAACTCATGAGTACTGGTGAGTAAAAAACCCATTAACATTCCGCATGTAGGCTACTTGTATGGAACAGAGTGTGGACATCTTGCTACTTACTATCACATTAGCTCCTTACTTTCAACTAGCAAGATTATACCGACGTTAGTTTGGCACTTTTAACTAGCTAGTTCCTAGCAAGTATCACATATGATTTTTAATGGCTGATTGAGATCGTACTAAGTTTGCTAGGCTTACAAAGTTAGAATATGATTATATGGAAATTGCTGCTTAAAGCAAATATATATATATGAATATATGATAATAATAAGTGCATATTAGTGTATTACATTTCTGCATGTTAAAAATTAAGATGTAACTGATTCTCTTCTAAAACTAAATAGTAAATATCTGGTTTCAAAATGTTGAAACTACGCGGATTGATTTAACTGAAACGCCTTCAGAACAGGTATTTCCCCCGGCCGCCTTTCAATGAGAACATTATAATTTTAAGTGAACGCTTTATATAAGTTCAGAAGAATATATATTGATTGTTGATATGACCCAAATCGGATTCCATACTTCGTAAGTTTATTGTTTTCAACACACAAGTTTTACAATTATTTAACGAATTACATCTGGTTGACAAAAATTTGAGCATCGTTATTAATCATAGTGGACTGCCTATATTAATCTGATTCTAGCGTGTTAGCCAAAGCCGTCAAACAGTAAGTTTCGGTAAGAGAATTCATGCTAGCAACGACGCATTTTCTAAGAATAGATTCAGGTCTAATGGCTTTTATTTCTGCACTTTTCCCATCTAATCTTGTAGTTTGACCGGGCAGCTGGGCAAAAATCATTCCATCGTTTAAAGAGGGAGCAAAAACAAATTTCGAAATGACGCCCAGTGTTCGACCTAATACGAAAGCTGATTGGTTCTCAGCCAACAAATTGTTTTCTAACAAAACGAAGGACTCGATTAAGAAAAAAGAATTGTCTTTTAACAGTGCAAAGTAGTTTATGCGCTTCCTAGATCTCTTGTAGGATGAAGTTGTAAATACGCTATTGTGGGGGAGTTCAAGTTTGGGATAAAAGGAAGCAAGCGATGTATTGATAGACTCCAAAAGATTTAAATCCCCACCGCTACCTTCTAGTGTAATCAGCGATTTAACTGAAACTTTCTGGGAAGCAGAAAGCAGCATCTTTTCAGATGGTTTTCCTACATATTTACAACTGGCTGAAATCATTTTTGATTGAACGCAGAACATATTAGGAATCTGTGGTAAAAAAAGCATCGACTTGAATAGTTTTTTTATGTTTTCGGGCACAGGTTGTTTTTTCAAAAGATCGATTATTTCATTTCGGACTTCATTTTGCATATGAAATGAGTTTGCCATCTGTTCGATAACGGCTTGCGTCCCATTACAAAGAGAGCCTAACTGGCCATTAAACCATTCTGGAATGAAGGCAGATGTTGACCAAAGACAACCCCAATCTAAAACACTACTAGATAAGTGAGTAAGAAGATGCATGTTGTACGTGACATATTGATGCCCATACAAATACTCCGTCTCTTTCACAAAGTGTTGCAATAGAATTCCAACATCTTCAACACATTTTTTTGAGACATTTTCTTGCAAGAGGACAAATATGGAGTAAGAGAGTTGACCAAAGTGCGTAAAAAATGGTTCCGGTAAAATGTCCTCTAAAAGAGGATAGAAATACAGAAGGAAAGTTCGGAATTCTGAAGCTTTCCATTTACCGACTGTATCTAACGATCGCAAGATTCTTGAAATATCGAACGGGGGCCTAGTATTAGCGATCCTGCGATTTAAAATCTCAATGCGATCACCTATGTACCAAGGGTCTGTCTTCTTTGATCCGATCCACAGGAGAATTAAATATCGCACTACTCCGAGACATACGGAATGCATGTATTCCGGAACGAACGCACGAATAAAATCCAAGTAGTGGATTTTTGAAAGGCTAGTTGGCCCTTTAATTCCATGAAAAGTCTCACCCGATTTAATGGCCTCCTTTTAAAGAAACAATAAGCAAGCAAAACAAATTAACATGAACGGAAAAAATAATAAAAAGTCTTAGAAAACATACTTTTAAATCATTTTGGTATTGAATGTTTGTCCTAAGAGGGTATTTTGGTTTGGAGTCATCCATTTGCTCACCATAACACCTTTTGCCTTTCTTCACCTGAACCCCTATATAAGCATTTGATAGTTTAACGTCTAAAACTAATACTAAAATCCTAAACTTAATAGTTTAACGTCGTTTGAATATTGTTGATTTAAATAATGGCTAATGTAACTAACCTGGGTGCAAACAAAAGTCACAGCCGAATTCGCCATTAAACTGTGTGGTGTTGCGCAAGGTTGGCCGGGCAATCGTATCGACTGTAACAATTACTGGTCTGACTGTGTACTTTGTCCCTTCGTAGACTATCCCGGTCTCTGCAATTCGATTTAGTTCTTCAACACAAGGGTCCAGAAATACACTTCTTGGAGGTTTGTATTTGCCAAACCATAAGGCCAATAAGATCACGCACGAACGGCGAACTTTATATGGAGCCTCATTGATGATACCAACGAACGGCCAAAAAGAGTATTTGCTCGATTTAAAAATCTGAGCCCCATCGACGAATAACTGAATAGATATCGTGTTATCTCCAATCACTCCTTCCTTCCGCAGTTTGATATAGAATCCTCCGGTGGTAACGTCTCCAATAAACTCACTTTCTTCCGTGGACTTTTCTTTCAATCCATGGTGTTTTAAGAAAAACAAAATCTGTTCTTCTATAGGCAGCATTAAAGTGTAGCATCCGTCCAATTTTTCTTGAGAATATTTATGGCCACAAGCTTGAATTTCCAAGGGTTCGCCTTTCTCATCAGTTTTGAGAGATTTGAAACAAACTGGACAAGGATAAATTCTTCTTAATTGATTCTTAAAGTTCTTGAATCTTTTGAGAAAAAGATAGGAACTGGATAATTGATCATCAATTATCTCTTTGTTTGAAAAGTTTAAGATTTGCAGATAATCCCCGAGCGCTTCCTTCGATAGGTGATGTTTCAAATAAAAAGCAGCGCTCAAGAGGCGAACAAGATTCCCTTGAAAAAGTTCGTTTCCAGCTAAAACCTTTGTTACGGTTGAAAAATGTCAAATTGTTTAATTAAAAAAAAAATGTTGAGCCTAACCTGCAATTTTTCAATTTCTGGATCACTGTCCATACCGTTTTCGGAATCACTTAAATATGGGACATCAACGCCATCAACAAATGTTGCTTCATGCAGTTCTGGCTCAATCATTTCAATTTTTAGATCTCCGGCAGACACGATGCTTGGAATACTTGCAAACATCTCTAAAGTTTCGTTTGTATAAGAAGCTGTATCTGGTGTCAAGCTAGTTTCACCTATAAATAATAATTCTTAATCGGTGATGATTTGAAAAAGTAAAGGAGCCGTAAATATCTGCTTGAAATTGTTACACACCTATCATTTGCTCACGTGAGAAACTCGTGTTCGTCGTATTGAAACTTGGCGGTTCTGAACAGTCCTAATTAGTTCACAATAATAACACGCAATCTTTAATGATCTATAGTTATGAAGTGACCAAATATTTTAGTACCATTAAATCGATTGAAGAAGATCCATCTTCCAACACAACTTCTGGGACAGACGGGCGGAATATCGGCTCAGTTATAGTTGGCAAAAGCTGTGCAAACTTTTCGTCAGAAAGCAGATTTCGCCTCCTATTTGTAGTCCACCTTGATGTTCCGGTAACTCGATTAGTTTTTTCACCATTATTTGCCGCCATGACGAAATTAATACGCCCTTCTCGTTCACTTAGTAATCGATGTTTACAAATAACACACAAGCCAACACGTAACAAGTGCAGTCTTAAGGCACGTCTGCTTTTAAGATTGTTTGCACAACTCTTAATAAGTTTTAATTGTTGACAACGCCGCGCTAGACCGTTCCCGCCAGATCGCAATGTGAATATGCTGGCGCAAGTCGTCAGAGTTTACACAACTGCAGAGAGTGCAAAGATACACGTGTGGTGTGTTTTCCGGTGTTCAACTGGTAGTTCCAATATACCTATCGTCATTTGTATTTCAGGTACTTTATTTTATTGCTTTGGTGCTAGGATATTACTGTCTTTCAAGTGAATTGGCTATATAGAGTGACGAATTAGTGCTGGTCTGAGTTCATTTCGAAATTTGAGTTACCTCTTGTTAACAAGAATCTTAATAGGTATCAAAAGTTAGTATTTCTACTTAATTTCGAACTAAATTTCTGTCTATATTAATAAAAGTTGTATTCTTTCAGTGCTGGTATCAGCATCACAGTCTAATGACAGAGTCTTTTTCTTACCCATAGGCACCAACACTCTACGTGGCCTGCGAGATGGCTAATTCCTTCAAAGAGCAACTTTGGATTTTATTCGCAGTGCCATCTGGGAATTGTGGTATTGGAAAAGCAACAAGAATTCTGTATCCTGTACTGTCAGATGATGAAGCCACAGCAGTTACACAATTGGAAAAATGGGCAGATGAGAAGACAGAAATTACTATCGAGTAACTTTTTTCCCCAACGTGTCACTAAAGTGTATTGGTATTCTCAAAAGTAACAGACAACCTTGTACTCTAGATATGGTTCAGCTTCAACAAGTGAGAAGGGAAATGTTGGTGAACTTAATCAAAAATCTGTAGCAAGGATTCTTGGAATGGCTTGTACTATATTGAAGAAATGGTTCTCCCAGTGACTGTTAAGTTTAATGTAGTTTTTTTTAAGATGACCAGCAGCTGTTACAACAAGAGTATGCTCAACTCATGGAAAAATTAGCTGCACAGCAGAAAAAGAAGGTTGAGCAAGCCAAGAAAACAAATCCTCCTGTTGCTAAAAGGTCGTTCATTCGAAAACTTACCATGGAAGATGATGACGAACCGAAATCACCAGATATGTTCAAAAACTCAGAAAACGACTCACCAGGTGCTCTAAATTAAAAGCCGCTGTTCTGATTTAAATTAACTTACAACCTTTGGAGTTTTCAGGTGACATAAGTGACAATTCCCAATCGTCAAAAAGATCTAGAATCAGCCTCTCGCAATCGATAGACGACAATTCTGCGCCCAACAGTGGGGCCCAACCGTTGGAAGATTCAATAGATAGTTCTGCCGGTTCTGTAGTACTGACCACTCTTAGTGATTCAGATATTAATCTGCTAGAAGAAATTAAAAAAAGAGATGAGAGCATCATAGAACTTCAGAAAAAACTAGATTCACGTAAAGAATCTGTTGGAGAAAACATTCAAGGTGGGACTTTTCAAGTTTCCAAATCAGTTAAACGTTAATCAGAAGTTATCTTTTAAAAATTTTCAGCTTTGATCACTTCAGCGGTGCAAACAGCTTTATCAGGCTTCTCTGCCAATTCTAGTACTCGAGGAACCAATGCATCTGCCCCAGCAGGAAGTGCATCGTCAACAGAACATCCTTCTAACAAGGTGATAATTTATTACAGCGTTTATTAAGTTCATTATATAACTCCTTTTCTCAGGTATTTCTTGTTAAAGGGTATCCTCTAAAAGTGGAACAAGGTGCTCTTAAAGTTGCAGTCACTTACGGGAGCGTAGGCCAAACCAAAAAATGTCTCAACCTTATGATCAGCAAACTTATGGAAGGGTCCTATACAAGGGAATATATGAGTGGACGCTCTCTTTCAGGACGAAAAGCTCCAACCAGGAGAGTGGAAGGTAGTCCTGAGATACCAACAAAACCAGCTCTTCCGGAACACGACGTTCAAGCATTAGAATGTAATCAACTTAGCTTTCATATATAGCTATAATTAAATCAATTACTTAAAAGTTCAGTCTTAATAACATTTGTTTTTTTAATGTTTTAGTATTCACTCGTGCCTGCTGGAAAGAGTGGTTCAAGGGTGCCACACCGGCTGAAGGATTTGTTCGATCCGCCATCAGATCTAAACTAAGTACTGAGCATCGTGGCAACAACAGAAGCGCCGGAAAAAATGTCTCAGCAAACACTTTGGATCAAATCCGTAACAATGCTGGCAACCTCCGTGGCGATGATGAACCATCAGATGAAGAGAGCTAAGATTAATAATCTTGAGGTCGAAGTCTTATTTTGAAACTGCCAAATCGTAAATGTGTTCTTGTGTTGAACTTTACTTAGACATTTGATGCTTATGTTTGATTGCAACTCACTTGCAACTCGTTATTACCTAGATTTGTTGTATGTTCGTTGCGCGTTGTGCGTCGTTATTTGAAATAAACCGGTTTTACAAACTAAACTTTTTAAAGCTTTTTTGGGGAATTTATTTAAAATATTTTAAAGCGATTAATGGAAACAATAAAGGGGGAGACATTAGTTCTATGCATGTAGGTTACTAGCAATTATTGAGTAAACTCGCTCTTAGTCAGTTATTTACTGATTGTCGTTTAGTATGCTCGTTGCATACTTGTCCCATAGTAGGTAAGGCCTAGCATGATATGGTGCAAATAAAAGCTAGAAGTTGACTAGCTAAAACTACGAATTCGATGACATTCTGCTAGCTAGTTCCCTATATGTTACTAAGGAATATTTTCGTACGGGTCATCAACAACAACCACCTGAAATAATATAGTTATTAACTAATGAAATTTTAATGAAATATATACAAACTACCTGGATAATCGAATCCTGAAACAGATCTCCTTGCAATGGGGGATCGAATTTCCACATTTTTACTCCTTTAACTCTGACAATAGTTTCATTCCTGACGAGTAGCTTTTCGTAGTCACCAAGTTGACAAAGAATTTTCTCGGCAAATCCTAGGAATACCTATATTAAAAACACGGTAAGTTAACAAATAGCAAAAAATGACTGCACGATGAACACACCTGTTGGTTATCTACTTCGCTTCTCAGGACAAGTTGTTGGACTCCTGTTGAAGCTGAAAAGTCCACCACCATGCCAAAAATGTCTAATGATAAAACAATTATTAACAACAATTGTAAACATTTATAAACAACAATAGTACAAAATAATTTGACGAACTTTCCACTTACCAACAATGATGTCTTCTTCTTCATTACCACCAGTTTTTCCATCCGGTTTCAGCCATTCTACCTCATCAAGTGACTTTAATGACTTCCAATCCAAAGCAGGGAAATATGGCAATGCCACTTTCACGATATCACACTACATAAGAAAAAACAATTCAAATAGGCGAAGGAAAAAAAACGAAAAACCCTTACCTTCGTAAACTTTTCAAAAAGAAGTTGGGACTTGTTAGGCAGGCGAGAATAGCGCATATCAGACGCGATTATCTGAAAACTTGAGACGTCGTAGATATTGTCTACAATCAAGCGACTTTGCCAAAAATCCAAATTTTCTTTCCAAATGGTGCCTCGAATTTCTCCCGTCCCGTCCAGGAAAACTAGCGAAATGAAATGCAGTTTTTTTTCTGGCGAGACTCCTCTTGTAGCCATTACTAAGCGGGCTCGGAAACTAGCCCTTTTTAACCCGGGAGCTAACTGGCTAACCATCTTCTTCCCAATGCTAGCGAAATCAATTCGATTTGTCTTTGACTCTAAAAATGCCTTTTTTGCCAAAGAAATCCCATTCCCATTAGAACTAGCTTTTCTTTTCACACCTGCACTTTCGCTACCGCTACCGCTACCACTAGCCATTATTAATCTAAGATAAACTACTAGTCAAATTTTTTAAAAAGGAACGTGAATGACCTGAGTCAACCGTGTACTGAAAAGAAGTGAGACTTTTTGTGCTGTGGTTCTTTAAGTACCCTACCTAAGATGAGCGGAAATTGAGGATTATGAAAAAAGTTTAGGATGGGTTAGAAAATAAGAAAATTTTCCAACTCTTTCCTTTCATCAAAAGTATAGGTAAGGTATGAAAAAAGAAAAATGACCTTGTCTTCTTTCGTGTTGTATTTAAATAATATTCTCCATTCATAAATAGTGGAATTCGGAATTGGAACCGATACCCCACCTTACAAATACTACCGCCATCTCCCTAGTAATCCCGGTACCTTGCACTCCCTCTAGGAACCAAAAATCAAACATACGTTTTCCCTATCTAACCCATAGAAACATGCCTTCAGGCAAAAAGGACCCCCCGTACACATTCCAAAAACCTTACAGAAACCCTTCGGGTAACAGTCTAATCAGTTTTATTTACTGTTAGGTTTCAACTTAACTTTAAACTTTTTCTTTCCTATTCGTGTTTTACGTACAAAATGAAATACACAAGAGACCTGTTTCAAATTGAATAACTGGGGTGTATTTTTGTCCCCACTTCAAACAAATCAGCTGTCAATCACACACTTGATGAGATAAAAAAAAAACATTTAGCGACAATAAAGTACAAAACAGACGAAACACTAAACAAAAGAACTGGGGATTCCACTTTGTTCATCGTTTATCACTTGAATTTACCTTAAAAAGAAGAAAATTCATGGACACACAGATATTGACCACCATGACCACCCACGTGAATACCACGTGAATACTTTCCACTTCAGATAATCGATTTGATATTATGGCCACTAGGTGTCACTGCATGGCCCCTAGAATGATCCCCATTGGTTGTTGGTAGAGGGGGATAGGAGGGAAAACTCCACCCCGGCGAACGCATACCCCGGGATACAAGCCATTCGGCCTTATTGTCAAGTAGGCCTTGCACGGTGTGAGGTACTCCAAGGGCCGAGATTTGCTATTGCACCTCACGCAGGGTTGCCGAACCCGGGAGACTTTAGACTTGCACCGTGAGGTGCTCCAGTGTCCAAAACTGCTTGCACCTCACGGATAGCAATTGCTGTCCGTGGGGTTAACTTATTAATAAGTAATTATTGAATGGCTTATTTGAATGTCCACATCTGTTTTTACATTTTTTTCACAACATTTTCTTCTTTTCACAGCGTTATCTAATAACGACCGGAAAATCTTGAATGCGCCGATCACGTATTCAGACTGACGATGACTTCAAAACTCCCTACGCATCTTCTTTTAGATTTGGATGGGTATAAATGGAAAGAGCTGACTGGGTTTTCTTGTGGGTGTTGAAAAAATTTTCGGCATAAAATTAGAAGGCATGCACGTCGAATAAGACAATCAAAAGGCTAATATTGCAGGGCATTTGACATCGCTTTTGTGTTTTGTCAGAATTTTATTTAGCTTGGCAAAGGTTCCTCAAGTTTTGTTGAACGCACCAGACCAGCTGGGCGTCCATCTTAATACTTCACAGTAAATGTGAGACAGATTGGGACATTCAATTAATCAAATTAGCCATTCTTTGTTACTCGCCCTCCGTGAGGTGCAATAGCAGCTTTGGGCACTTGCAGCACCTCACGTCGAAATGTTCATGTTACTCGTCCGTGAGGTTCAATAGCGGCTTTGGACACTGGAACACCTCACGGTGCAAGTCTAAAGCTACCCGGGTTCGACAACCCTGCGTGAGGTGCAATAGCAAATCTCGGCCCTTGGAGTACCTCACGCCGTGAGGTGCAATAGGTGTGACCATTAAATTATGTTAATTCGTTAGTTATGTCTCGCATTGTTTTTCTACTCAAAATTATTTCTTCATCTGATTTCAATCCTAACTGCGGAGAGGATGTTGCTTTTCTCTGGGATGTGTGGTACAATGTAGAATGGCCAGAAACCACAAGGGCAAGATTTCAACGAGCGTTCATAATTGTTTACCAAACGTTAATTATCAAGATTTTCAACCCTTTCTAACTTTTTTAGCGTACTCTTTTAGCCTTGAAAGGATTTATTCGTTGCCATCTGGTCAGTAAGTGCGCAGTGCCGTCATCGGAGACACTCATGCTCAAAGTCGAAGTCCAGCCAATTGGCAATTTCGTTTGAAATTTGACGTTCGCTGAAATCTTGACTCAATTTTGTTCAATGTTTCTTCTTTTCAGGTATCTATGGCGGTTTTACCCTTAGTTGCTACGCCGTGACTGACATCCATTTGGTGACGGATGAGGACGGATGTCACCAACCATCTTCGGTGTTTGGAAGCAAAATCCCGAAACTCGAACGCTTGGGTTGTCATGTCCGCTTCCAATTTGCTATGTCCGCAGTCTCCAAGTAATATATATTTCGTCTCTGTTTACCATTCCATCTCCATTTACTAGAAATGTCACTTTTAGTCTGAAAAATCGTTCCGCCTAACTTTGTGTATCTAAACCAGGTCTATCAAGACCATCATAACTCGGAGTTCGCTGGATGCAGTCGTATTTGTCGAGAAGAAAGGACAGTATTCTTTTCGTCAACCGTCGAATGGCCTGCAGAGAAACAGATCAGTCAAACAGGATTTTTGCCCGATGGCAGAGAAATCTCTTTTCGCTAAATTGCCCACTGAGACGCGCATAGAAACTGTTTTACACCGTCCATTTATTCAGCGAATGTGCATTTAAAGATAAGTTATGCCGATTGCGAAATTGTACGAGGTTTCTCAAGCAATGCGCATTGGTTTTGCTGTAATCATTTTCACATCATTCTGGATTCGGGTATGTAGTGAAACAACGGGCCCTAGATGGCGTTATTTTATATAAAACTATTTGCAATAGGTGGCAGTTCTAACGCTTTGGTTTTTTAAATTGTGGCCAGCGCCGAGTACGGCCCGAGTTTCCCGAAGGGCCTTTCTTTTTCGATAGCGGAATATGCAACAAATTATAAAATGCGTAATCGGCCGGGTGACTAGTTTAATTAAATGTTGGTTGAATTTTTTAATTTACGGAGCTCGTGGGACATCCGGTGGACGGTTCCGCCACCCACCGGCCACCCCCTTGATCTCCCTGTTATATGGGACCTATGGGTCTACCATTTATTAATAAGACATGAAGAAAAAAGGTAAATATATCAGACGTATCATCAACGTCGGAGTCTCAGAGACCAGGCAGCAGAATTTGTATGAATCGATATTGACGTTTTTCGTTTTTTTTTCAGAAATAAAACCTACGAGTTATAGTTTGGTGCAAATTTACGATAAATTTCGTGATTTATCAAATAACTTGCAATTAAATACGAGAGAAACTTAATTAGTTATCAATGTTAGAATATTTGCCGTTCGCCATCTATCGGTAGAAAAACGAAAAAATGCGTCGTTTACAAAAGTGCATAGAATCCCTTCGGGAAAATCCTCCTATCATTCTGCGTCTGCCAGCCGGCCAGCCCAGAGCCCCAGACTGCCAAGTCGACTTGCGTCGCGAGGTTCCAGGAGGTGATGTGAATTGTTGGCTTGTTGCTCTCAATCAAGTAGGTAAAGTTTGCACGTCACGTTGAGATGTAAGACCAGCGTAAGACGTACGGTAAGGATGTTGAATAATGGTAACTATTTCAATTCATAGTCTTAAGTTAAGATTTAAACTCATTTAATTGACAAGGGTTTTAGTAGCTTTTTTATAAATGAATTTTGAGAATGTTTGTATCTATTTTAATGAGTAGACATTGTTTGACTCTTGGATGTCAAGTAGTTGAAAACTGTGATTCACCGTATATTAAATGTTAAACTAGAAAGTGTGTAAAATATGTGAGTGTAAAACATGGCAAGGAATGTCTTACTCCCGTTTCGTCAGATGTTTATTGACACGTCTACATATGATTTACAACACAAAGGACATGGTGAGCTAGCTTCGAGCCACATCGAGTCAGGCAGAACTCGATTGGTTCTAGGCTAGGGTGAGACACAGTGAACCAAGCTGTAGAACAGACAAGGAAGCACTGAGCTCAAGATGACAAGTTTAACGTCGCATTTATACTAGCTAGAAACAAGGTCAAATACAAGTAAAGAGGGGGCCAATAGAGGATGGTAAAATGTTGCTTGAATCGACCTTGGGCGCCATAGAAGGGGAGAATAGTTCGCTGACCTTGTAGGGTGAATGAACTGAGGGGAAAGATCTCCAACGGCTTCGTTCCTTACATGAGTAAATCTGAGTTCCAGACTATTAGCTCACTCAATCATTTAGTGGGTTGTGTGATGTGAGCCACATCACGACAGTGATGATGTTGCTGTTGGGGTTTGAAAAAAAAGCAGCAAATGGTTAAATGAAATCAAGGTTGTATCTTCTTAGTCTTGTGTTTGACTGAGTCAGAAGACTTATTATTTTTCAATTAAATTTTGTTCCGTTTAGAATTCAAAGCTCTAGGATGATTGACTTGTTCATGTTTACAGGCTGTTTGTTTGTTTGTTTGTGAAAAAATGTCCTACAGTTAAGTTGCAGTGGTCACCCATTATGTATTTCTACTCTAAAATAGGACTGCCAGGTAAGGTGTACTTGCATTTATTGTTTGTGGTGATCCAAGCTTACTTTCCTAACAACTTCAATTTTCCATTTCTTGTAGTAGCACGGCCAGGCTTGCCAGTATCTCATCTCACACATCAGTCATTCTAGTCCAACTGTGATGTCTCTTTTAAAAATGTGTGCACACAATTGGGCTGACATGATAAAACCAGAATAACTTCTTTGTGTATATTGTTCAAAGCCTAATATATCTCATCTTTTATTTGTCTGCTGTCAAATTAGTTCTTTCGTTACTTTCTTTGTTGGACTTTTCTGTCTTTGGTGGACTTCCAACTGGTACTGACGGTCATTGCTATAGGATCCCCACTTGGTGCGCAATAGGAAAATTGTCAATGTCACAACTATGTGTAAAAGGTTACAACTTTCTATAAATCGATTATTTTTCATATATAATAAACTAATGAATATCCTGTTCTTTAATGTTTCAGGTGTCACAAACTGTTATGTATTTTTTCCAAAGCAGAAATCATTTTTATTTGTAGTTTAGCGTTCGCAATCATAGAGGACTCAAAAGGTTGGTTGGCCTTTTTGCCAAATTTCATTCAGAGTATATATTTTTTCTTTACTTTTTCAGGTAATTGCTGATGCCAAGCTGATACACGGAGTCATCGTTCCTGTTTATTCATGCAGTATTCTCGTATGGTGACTGTTTGCCAAGATCAGCGGGTGTTAGGGATGGGGTTTTTACCGAAAAGGTGAATACAGCCAAGCTCCCGACTAGGTTCAATCGCATCCACTATAAAGAACTGGCCCGAACCATCCCTCTTCTCTCTTTCCGGCTTCCTGTTAGTCATGCCCTACGTGGGGACGGTACGGTTAGTACCGAGCTGAATAAATAATGAAAAAAGATTTTGTACTCTGATTTTTTAGTTGTCGCCTTTGCCGCTTATGTGTGCAGTATACTTGTATGGCGGCTGATTGCCATAAATGCATCAGTCAAAATACTTGCAACTGCTAGAGTAAGGTTCCCGCAAATGGGAGACCGGCTGGTGGTAGGGATGGGCTCTGTCTCGAAAGGGTGAATATAGCCAAGCGTCCGAATAGGTTCAATCGCATCCCCTTCCGGTTCTTTCCCGGGGAGTCACGTCTCTCGTTGGGCGGTACGGTCCGTCCGAGCGACGAGAGGCAACGAACGAAATGATGAATACACCGAATATCTCTTCTAGAGATTTTCTGCTCTGAGCTCTGATCGTTCATAAAATAGTTTGAGACATAACATGTATCGTTGCCCATTGTACGTATAATAAATAAAAGGTAAATCTCGAAATTTATTTGTATTGGTTATTGTCACTTATGCTTTATTACCGAGTTGAAATTATGCTTACTTTTCGTTTGCTCAACTTAAAGTCAGCATATGATGATTTAAATACCTGAGCTTTGGGGTTACCCCTGAAACTGCAAACATAAGGCGAAGAACGTAGATAACGCTTAAAAAACTTTCACGAATACTGGAAAAGATGATGATGAAAAATAAATATCGCCGTGGAAAAAACGAAAATCGATTACCTAAGGCAAGGCTCATCGACTTTTGTCGATGATTGGGCAAGGATCTCCTAATAGTGTTCGAAGTGTCAAAGCATCACCTTCAGCCAAAGATTTTAAGCAATATCCTCCCTAAAAGAAATTCTCAATTAAAGTTTTCCTAATAGTAATAATGTTAGAAAATGTATACCTCAAGAAAGACGGCTAGTTTGCCTTGGGCCAATCCCGTTAACGAGGAAGTCAACTGAGAATAACACGCAGGAGTAATTTCCATTCCTCCCTAAAATTGAATTCAAATATTTTTTAGTTTACGTTTCATTCGATTTCTTGGTATATATTTGCGGAATAGTTGAAAGAAAGAAGAAAGGACTAAACCATACCAACAACCTTCTCATCGCCTAGGTCCGAATCGAAACCACAGGAGATGATAACGAGTTCAGGACGGAACTACAACGTGCAAAAGAGTAGAGGGAAAAAAGTTAGAAAACACCTTCGTACAATACCTCAAAACAACCCAAGGCGGCGTCGTAGCCAGTTAACACCATAACCAACTCTGGTTGAAACAGGACGCAAGCATTTAAAATGTAATCGGAGAACACAATTATGTTACACACATATACATCGATAATTAAAACGAAAGCGAATCTAAATAAAATTACTTCGTAAGCCAGTGGCAACA
This sequence comes from Ceriodaphnia dubia, assembly GCA_022539655.2. NCBI lineage: Eukaryota > Metazoa > Arthropoda > Branchiopoda > Diplostraca > Daphniidae > Ceriodaphnia > Ceriodaphnia dubia. The sequence continues at coordinate 241,568 of JAKUCG020000043.1, read as the reverse complement.
ATAGTTGATGCCATATTAGCAAGATAATTTGCATTTCCCATTCTAGTTTGATTCAGCGGCACGTTCACGTTGAAACCTTTTCCAGCTCCTTTGCCAATGTAATGAAAAATCGCTTTCACGAAGATTGGGCCAAAAGGCACCATGTTCATAACGATGAATTGATAAGTATATGACCCTGGAAATGTGTGAAGCAAAAAGCTGTCTGAAAAATCCCTTCACAATTAGATTCTTAAAAATAAATGAATGCAAATTTAGAAAAGATGATCCCTTTAACCGGGATGCGGGATGCCGATAAACGGGGTGCCCCGGAAGATTTCCTGGGCGGGCAGAGTCGTCCATTGCGTCTGCGGTGGTGGTGGCGGTGACGTACAAGACGGATCGTCTTCTTCTTGTTCCAGTCGGTCCGTCTCGATCGTTTTTGCAGGATCAGAGAGACACGACTGCATCGAGACAAGAGCCGACATGACGTAGACGATTGCGCCCACTTTGCGGAACATGGTCCGCGTCCGGTGGCTCTCCCTCAGGCACGTCAACATCGACTAGCGAAACAATCGACGGATTAACGGGCCGGATCGATACAGAGAGAGAGAGAGACGGCCACAATCTATTTTCGTCTACCTTTAAAATGTCCATTTTCAGAGCGAGATCGGTGGCGGGCGCCGACTGGAGGAGGCCCAGCACGATGCCCATGTCGTCGTCTCCGCCCGTCCTCAACACCATCTGCTGGGTGAGACCTACCGGGCAAATAAAAAAGTCTTAATTAGTCACGTTCGCTTTTAACGAATTGAAAAAAAAAGAGACGGACAAAGAGCTTCTCTGCGGCAGTCAGTAAAAGGGATGAGATTGTGGGCGCAACGGACGCCGCCCGACACGCGGAAGACGGCCGTATTGTTGGTTGGTTGGCGTTGCCCACCAACAGGACGCAGAGACATTCCATCAATAAGTAGCCCAGCTCTTTCTCGTGATCCGGCTCCACGGCCGCTGAGTCTTTTTTTGCCCGTATCAGACTCGAGACTAAAGAGGGCCGCGTTAATCGCGTTATTAGACGTCGTCGTCGCGGCGTCCGATTTCAATATCATGAGGGCGGTAAAGCGCTGGAGACACGTGACGAGGATTTCGAGTAATCCCCCTTAGCGGTAAACGTCTTTGAAGATGACGTGGTGCCTAATAGGGTCAAGAAAAGCATTTAGAATACGAGAGATGGGAGCAAGTGCCTTTGCCATTAAAGTGATACCTGAGAATCGTCAGGACAACGACCATGCACTGGATGCTGCACTGAGTGTGCGTGGCCGCGTGATTCCTCAAGAGGAGCGACAGAGAGATGAGCTCCTTACAGGGGACGTAGCTCAGCTGGAACCACCAACGACAAACTCCAACAGGCGTAAATACTTTTCCTGATTGAGCCAACGGACCGAAATGAGCCAAGACCAAAGAAAAAGAAAGACGGACCGATAAAATATACCTGGACGTCGAGCCCTTTGAGCCACAGGAGATTGTGCTGAGGACACCAAGAGCTCAGGGCGGAAAAGAGCAACGTCAAATCGTCTTTTCTGGCCAGCTCTTCCGTCGCCGCCAGAACGCTGCACAATCTCACCAGCATCTGATACGAAAAAAGAAATTTAAAATTCAATAATTGACGGCGCTCACGTCGCGTAAAGTCGCTGCCGGTGGACAAGTGCCGGCGTTCTCCAGGTCGGGCAAATCGAAAAAAAAAGATCGAAAAAAGAAGAGACACTTGACTAAGGTCGAAGGGACAGAGGCGGCCGTCATGATCTCAATCAGGCCAGCACCGTCCAGCGAGAGCGAGTTGAGGCAAGTCAGCAACATTCAGCCGTTCGATTCGCTGCCCGTCATCGACGACTCTTCCATCTCCAGAAAGTTGGCGATGGCCTGGCTGGTCGCCACTGTAGACTGGTTCGAAGCCCGGAGGCGGATTTCAGAGACGGCCATCTAGGACACTGGCAGAATCCGCCCACCGCTGGAAACTTTTCCAGCATTTCTGCTGCCGAGCAGTGGGAAAAGACTCGGCAGAAGAGGGGCAGCATGCTGTAGGTCCTTGTCTCCCTCTGCGCTTCTGACATGGTCTGCATCTGGGCAGAGCTGATATCTGAAAAAAGCTTGCTCAGGTGGGTGAGGCTGAGAGCAACGTGCTGTGACGGGAAGGGCTTGATGCCCATCACTATCTCAGTGCCACCCTGATTGAGGGCTGCTGGCGGGCAGGCCTGCTGACTAGATTCCACCTGGGAGTGAGGGTGGCCCTGGCTGCCAGAGCCCAGCAGGAAACGCTTCATGGCATTCATTCCTGTGATGTGAAAGTAAAAGAGTTAGACAAAAAATTCCTTGATGCTAAAACACTTTGAATATTAATCACTTGTAAGGTCTGGGTTGACCAAAGGAACTGTTGTCGAGAGTTTAAGCAGCTGATTTCATCTTCAACGTTTAAAATTGTGACATGCGACATTTGACTTGACTAGGTCCAGAGGATGGGATTGGTTGTGCAGATCGAGGGAGAGGCGAAACAATAAAACATGGGTAAAATCCAGTACATCAAAAAACGAATGTTGGAATCGGAAACCAAACCCTGTATCCTGGGGCTTGCAGAAACGACTCGTGTTTCTATGGCCGTTGGTCGATTAGCCCACGAAAACAGGGCACTGTCATGATGTATGTTCTTTAATTGCAACAAAGTAACATGACAACTCTTTTTTCGTCTGCAAAACTCGGTTTCGGGCGACTCTCACCGAATGACGCTAGTAGTCGCTCCTCTGCCCTTGACGTCACTGGGCCGGTGTAGATGTAGGAAGGGGTCCGGATCGGCGTAATTTGCCTGGGGTGCGTCAAGTACTCGGATCAGTCGGATCAGTTGGATCAAAACACCATAAGGTTTGTTACTACTTCTTCTCCGCTAGGGGGCTAGAAGAATCAGACGAATCAGTCCCTGTGCTACAACATAGGCCTGATCCGTCTGATCCGAGTACTTGACGCACCCCTGTATTCCCTGGCAAAGGTAAACAGTGAGAAGTTTGATTTTTGTTCTCCCGCAACTAATTCAACAAGAGGTAAACAATCTCACACGGTGATATTTTTCGAACGCAAACATAAATAATTAGCTGTGTCTTAAAAGCTATGCCGAAAGCCGCCGCCAATATGGAAGGTATGCTCGATTGTTTTTTTTCTGTTGTGCTGCCTCTGTACGTTTCTTTCTGCAGTGCGCGAGTGTCCTGTATGTCTGGAGGTGGTGGGGTTCAGCAAAAGTCGCCCTAGCCCTTGGGATAGCCGCATTCGAATCTGTAGAGCTTGTGGATCGTTTTTCAGGAGACAAAGAGAAGCTGGGCCTGCTTGCGCTCCGGGGACCTGCACTAAAGGTCTCCGGGGTAAGGGAAGTTGCATCCCCTGTCGATTTAAAAAAGGCCAGGATGTGGCTAATGCAGGTAATTTTTTCATGTCTTGGTTAGCTCACTCCGTAGACTTCCCCCCCCCACATAAGGCTAGCTCCCACTGTGTCGGTTGCTACATGCCACCGGCAATGTTTTGCACGAATACCCGCCATCTATGAACTAAGTCTTTCAAATTAGAATAAGCTGTTTACTGACTGTTACCAGCGCCGCCTTCCGTCGCTCGCTGGGAGGATCCCGAAGGGATATACTAGTGTTTCTTTTGTTCTTTTGAATGTGTTGAAATGACAACTACCACTAGCTTTGATTGCTGAATTATGGAACGGAACGAAGTTAACACAACCAAGTACAATCATTTCCCCCCAACTTGAAAGGTTTGAACAGGCAACGACAACTCGCCGACCAATATGATGGAGCCCGTCCCCAAGAAATGGCTAATCCCAGAGAGGAGCAGCGGCGAGTGGAAGCTGCCACGCAGCGCGCGGAAGCCGCTGAGGCAAGTGTCAGAGAGCAGCAGCAGCGGGCGGAAGCCGCTGAGGCAAGTCTCAGAGAGCAGCAGCAGCGCGCGGAAGCCGCTGAGGCAAGTCTCAGAGAGCAGCAGCAGCGCGCGGAAGCCGCTGAGGCAAGTCTCAGAGAGCAGCAGCAGCGCGCGGAAGCCGCCGAAGCTACTGCCGCCGAATTGAAGGTAATAAACCTTCACTATCAGTAACATAGGGTCACTTCCATGTTTTCAATATTTCTGCAGACGACTCTAGCCTTAAGAGACACGGAAAATGCAAAGCTCACTTCCGAGAACTATGACCTAACTGGGAAGGTTCGCGTCTTTTGTCGCGTTCGGCCTTTTATTCCGGCTGATAGCGCCTCTCAGTCGGAATTCCTTTCCGTAGTCAACAAAAGGAAGATTGTGATTGACCGTCCAGAAGCTGCGCAAGCGCAAAGAGAAGAATTTCACTTTGACCAAATTTTTGGTCAAAGTGAGACGCAGCATGATGTTTTCATGGGCATCTCTTCTCTGGCGCAAGCAGTAATGGATGGCCATGATGCAGTTTTCCTTGCCTACGGCCAAACTGGTTCAGGAAAAACCCACACCATGCATGGTAAAAAAAATTCTCCATTTACACAATCGATTTTTAAAAGAAAACGTAAAAATTTACCTATGCGTTGTTTTAAAGGTGGACAAATTGGCACGGAAATGGAGGGCTTAATTCCTCGATGCATAAAATTTTTGTTAACGTCATCGGAAGAACAAAGTAAAGAAGGCTGGCAGTATAAAGTTGAGATTTCCTACATTGAAATCTACAACGAAAACATTATTGATTTACTAAGTAATGCAAAGGGAATGGTACTCACGATTCACGGCGATAGCGAAATTACCAACCTCACAGTAACTATTATTGCCAAAATTGGTCTATTCTTATCTAACAGGGTAACCTTAGTCCTTAGAAATAACACACTTTGATGAATTTATCAAGACTCACACAACTGCCATGGACAAGAGAAAGGTGGCTTCCACTGGCTTTAACGCTACCTCTTCTCGCTCGCACTGCATAACGCGATTACGAATTATTCGAAAAAATGCGAAGAATGAAACATTTAAAGGTACATTAAATAACTTGTCATAAGCACTACTTTAAACGGTAGATGTAAGCATTTTCATATTTTTTATTGCAGCCGAATTGTATCTGATTGACCTTGCGGGGTCAGAAAACCTAGGAAAGTTGGGAGGAACCGAAAATCCGTCAAGGCAAGCAGAATCAATTCATATTAATAAATCCCTCCTAGAACTGGGCAATCTCTTACGAGAATTCAGCAAAAGAAAAACTGGTGGACTCGTCGGTAGAAATTCCAACCTTACCTTACTACTGAGGCGAGCATTCAATGGAAATTCAAGAGTTATTCTATTCGTCCATATTACACCAAAAGAAGAAAACAAAAACGAAACCATCCACACTCTTAATTTTGCCAAATCACTGTCACAATCCTCCACACTTCATGGTACACCACGGAGGAATTCGAATGCATTGCCCATCCCTTCGTCCAACTTGCTCGTAAATCGCTTCTCCCCAAGATTTAATTAATACCCTATTCGTTACCTTACATACTTTTCATCTAGACAAAAATTCTCTATGTTCTACATACTCAAATTCTTACTATACATTGTATTGCAAAAACTCAACGTAGCAGAGTGTGTCTAAATAGAAATTTCATTGGCTATCTAAACAACTGTTTTGAACTATTGCTCTCTTTTCAACGGAGCCATTTTTTCGTCTGGTGTCAGCCACCACCGCCGCCGTATAAAGCGACGACCGCGACGACTATCTTGCGCCAAAGTGCAGAGAGAATTTCTGTCCAAAGAACTTATTCAACTGAACAAAAAAAAAACAATCCTTTGAAAACGGCTATACGATCGATGCGATAAAATAGAAATTGCAAAGCGTGCGCACAGGCAATTAACAGCAATTTGACTCGCGAAACAATTCACTCGCACCAAATCAATCAACTTTTCAATCATTCGACGCGTCAGACGCAATTCAATAACCTACAGGCTACAGGCCGCCAATACATCGCTTTAAGGTTTACGCCGAGGTTTAAGCCTTCTCGACGTGTTGGCGGATCGACTTACTCAGACTTAGCCTACTTGACCACCAGGTGAGCTGAGCCCCACCACCTTCTCCATATATAACAGAAAAGAGCCCGAGCGCGATGAGCCCGTTTAAGGATGATGCTCTTGATCACCGGCAGAGTAGCCTATATAGAAAAACCAAAGGAGCCGCAGAGAAAGAAAAGAAGAAAAACGCCAAAGTGCCTTTTAGCCAGACACAGAAAATGGCAGAAAATGTATAGGCTACTGTCCCTAGTGAACTGGACGCTACGGTAGAAGACGACCAATATGGTCGTCTCGACGCCTTCCTCACGGTTGATGAACAATGAACATCATCGAACAAGTTTTGCGACAGTCCCGTTCTGTCTCTTTTGGAAAACCATGAAACAGACTGGGATCGAGAAAGGAGAAAAGTACATGATTTCTTTTTTACTCTTCCATCGCTCCATGTCAATTAAATTAGCCGTTAGCCGCCATTAGCCGCCTAAACGAACAGATCCGGTCCTGACGTCACTATGACGGTCCTTGTTGAATCTACCTAGCTAGAAAAGTTCAACAGAGTTCGGCGACCAGCAGACTGCGAATGGCGCGCGCGCCGTAAAAAGCAAATTGTCAATAACAGGTTAGCCAACGGGTCGGGAATTAGCTACAGAACCCTTTACTCAAGTTTGTAATATACAGCAGACAGAGAAATTGAGCAATTTTCTAATCCCATGGCGAGCGGCGAAGGAAAATTCTTTGGCTTCACTTTTCCTCTTTCATCTTAAACTACCCTCAGCACCACTCTATCCAGCTTTTTAAACTTTTGCTTGCTCAGAACTTTATTTCCCAGGGCGGTTTTTTTTTCTTCTAGCAACAACAAAATCTGACACAATAGGGCATCAGCAAAATTCAAAAGAAAGAAAGACAAAAAGAACAACATGGAACAAGACGACCCCAAAAGACCCCGTCCTTCTATCCGACCAATCCGGGGAAAAATACGCTCCGTGTCGATATTTTGATTTCACGATTTACATTTATTTATTATTCGAAAAAAAAGCCACTTGGAACCACTGTCGCGCTTTGTGTTCATAAAATAAGCAAAGTATATCATATTCGGGGCCGTCTAATCGGTTTCCGGGATGTCCATTCGTTAAACATAAGACTCTATGCAATGGCGCACAGGATTATTACAGGCGGAGTGGTGGTGTTCCTCTACTTTGAATTCGTCTTACTGGTCACGATCGATTGCGAGCGCTGCTGGAACGCGGCAGAGCCAAAGTTGAATGCCGTCCGCAAGGGCAATCACACAGCAAAGAGAAAACGCGCAGACAAAATAGCCTACAGAGCAAACTCCTCGACAATTAAACAAAGTTTCAGGTAAAGCTATTTCTGCTCGATTTCTGCACACTGCACGGCAAAGAGATCTTGTTGTTGCCGCCGCTACGGACGTTGTCGTTGTTGTTGTTGCTGCTACTGCGGGGACTGTGCAACTCAACTTTCGGGGGCTACATTATCAAGTCGATGATCGAGTCGATTGTATAGGCTACGCACAGGTGGAAAAGCGACGAATATCTCGTTCTCTATCTTCTCTATATATTGGTCTTACGCGGCATATTGTACGTGGCATATGGTGCCGTTTCTGAAGACACGGGGGAAAAGTCGTCTGCCCTCCACTTAAAAATAAAAAACTAATAAAGTTGCTTTTGTCTTCTTTCGGAATTCAAGATTCTAACCGCGCATCTAACTACATCCAGCAGCAGCCACCAGCGACCCCCTATACCAATTCCCCGTAAAGAGACGAAACTCTCAAAGCTGAGCTGCTATGTTGTAATTGTTATATCTCGGGACTCGTTTGGAATTCCCAAACGTCGACCGGTTCCTTTTTCACCCAATTTCAAGTCCCTTTTTTCTTCTACAAGAAACTCGAGGGGGGGGCGCACACAAGTCGACGGCTCTGGCGGTCGTCGTGGAGAGACGGAAACACAAGGGGGACGAGAGAGAGAGAGGATTGGACGCAATTATTCTCCGTCGTCGGGTACGAGGAAATTAACACGCCGTTCGCCGTTCGAATGCCACACCGAAAAGAAAAAGAGAACTTTAATCGAGACGTATTCCAAATTTTATTCAGAGTTCGCCACTCGACGCCGCGTCGCGTGGCTTTTTAGGGCTCAACATCCACGATAGACGATAGTCGACGACACCTACCCAACCAAAACAAGAGGAATCCAAAATAATTTGAGACCATCGATTGAAAAAGAAATAAGTCGACTTTGAATAAGAAAAGAACCCAAAGATAATCAACCACGACAAGGTTAATTATCCACCCACGCAACAACAATTCGGCCCGTTCCCGGTGAATCACAGGTAGACGCGCTATTAAGTTATTAAAAAATGCCAAAGCGATGGCAATAACTCACCATGCTCCAGAAAAAAAGCGACTGCTGGAGTTTGTTGTTGTTGTGTCTGGTCCGCGTCCGCGTCCTCGCAAAAAGGCGGAGCGAAGGATTTCGGCCGGGTCCTCGACGTCGCCTGGATCACGTTTCCTGTAACAATAAGAATTTCCATTTTGAGATTGACCGAGATAAAGCGACGAGTATAGCGCGCACAGACAACAGTTTAAATCATTCCGCCCCAAACACCCCGAACATTTTTTTAGATTTTCAAAGCGGCGGTGACGACAAGGTCGCGCGCTCGCGCTGAACTCGACAGTTCGGAATGAGAGGAGCGACACCAAAACTATTTTTTATTTTTTTATCCTTTTTCTTTTCTCCCTTGTATACGAAAATCAGGAATACAGAAGTAAAACCTCATTGTCCGTCCATACATCAATTGATGTACCCGCCACCTTTTTGGTGGCGGCCTGGGAGAGACCAGGTCCGGCGTCGCCGCCGCCGTTGTTTGGCCGGCCGCAATAAAAAGAGAACGTGACAGCGAATTGTAAACAAGCTCCTTCTTTCTCTGTTGAGTGCCCACAACGTCGGGTGCGCCATACACAACGAGCCGGCCCCAACTCACCGTATCGCCCCCTTCTTCTTCTTCTCTCTTTTTGAGCTGCTTCTGTTCCTCTCTCAAAGAGTCCGTGCCGGGAGATTGGGTACGGGATCGGCTCGCTCGACCCGTGACGGCCAAGAACAACAACAAACAGAACCTGGGAGGCTAGGGTATTCATCGGTGCGCCGATCCCCACGTATATACATATAACGAGGCGCTTAAAAGGGAGACACAAAAGGAGAAGAGAGAAAATCTCGAATAGCGAGGCAAACGGAACGGAAAACTCCAATAAAATGAGGAAAGAGAGAACACAACCGAAATAGACCGCTAGCGAGTTACTACTTGGCCGAAATCACAAGAAAGAAAACAAGAGAGTCAACACGCAACAAGAAAAAAGACGGAAGAAGAAGAAGAATCTGGCCACGGTTCTTTCATATACACTCTCCGCGACCGAGTCAAGTAGTTTTTTCGTCTTTTTTTTTCAAGGTTTTTTCCCCCACCATCTCTCTCTCTCTCACCCTTTCTATCCGCTACTTTCAACTCGGCCATCCATGTCAATAGTTGCCTCTCTCTCTTTTGTATTCCTCACAACGCGCACCAAAAAGACAGATGGGCCCAACTACTAACGTCCGTCTGTCGTCCAACGAAAGCAACGAATCTTAAACTTTGACGACGAGGCGTCAAAGTTCGTCCGATGCTAGAAAAACGGTGCGCATTAGTTATTTCCGTGCGTCCGGAACCGCAGACACAGAACCGGACCGTAATATCTTTCTATAGTATAGAAAGAGACAGTCGTGAGTGAAAAGCGAAGTTTTTTTTCCCCCTTTTTCGGGCGGTCCTTTGCCGCCTCACGGATTGTTGATAACAGCACTGAAAAAGTTTTTGCGCCAATACTCATACTTAACCCGACCCGACCCTTTAACTGTGAAATCCTCAATGAGGAAAATTCTACGTACAAGAGCCACATATATATAGGCTACTATATATAGGAAAGGATCTACCGTTGGAACGTGCAAGACCAGAGTATAAAATTAAAGAGAACCCAAATTCGATTAGTCCCTTTATGCTCTGGACAATGTATGACGCAGAAAGCGAGCTGAATGTCTCTATATCTAGGCTACTTACTCGAGCTAGTCTACTACCGTACGGTAGTAGTTCTACGGTGTACAAAACTTTTTCATTCCATCAGTGCGGATCAAAGCATCAGTAAGACGGGATGGCCAGGACACCGCCCCGCTCCTGGACTTGAGACGTCATTGAAGACACGTGTCTCTAGACGTATCGCTACGTCGCTACGTGTCACATTGATAATCATCGACTAAATTCAGACAAAAATGAAGAAAAGGAAACTATTTCCCCTTTTTCTTTTCAAAAGTTGATCGTTTTTCTCTGTATTCCCTGCATTGCACTGCCTCTCGGAGCGTTCGGAGTAGTCGGACGCCAATATAATCATCATCAGTAAATGATTGATCAAGGATTGTTAATCGAATCAAGGCTGGCGCGGACGAAGGGAATTTAAAGGGGGGAGCGGCGCAGCGAACGAATTTACAATGTTCAGATATCGGGCGGTGGAAAGGAAAGGGAAGGAAAGATAGATTGTTCCCGGGTCGCTTTAGTGTGCGCGGGCCGAAGCAAAACCACAAGGAAAAATGGACGACGATTGTCGTTGCCTGAGTGAAAAGAGAACGAGGACATGGGAAAGGAACGAGTGAACATTTGGGCGAAAATAGGATTGCACAGGCCGATCGACTTTTCTGTTGACTCGAAAACGACCAACAAATCTTCCTTGATGCCAGCAGCGCACAAGACTGAACGGTTGTAACCCTCAAACTTATGCGTTTCTCCTAACTTTTTGGCTGGCTTTTAGATATCGGGGGGCATCGAGTCGGCGTCAGCACCGTGAAACAAACCAGGTCAATTCACTTCAATCCTTGCGTTTGACACCGTCATTAGTCAACTCTATTTCCCTTTTATATTTTTCTTATTTTTATTTTTTCAAAAAAAAAGGGATGATGACGGATGACGGATCAGAGATGATGACTGATAATTAAACCAGGGAGTGGCACGGTAGTATTAGCAGTACGCACACTCTTTTACGACGCTTGAATCTTTCACGACCTCGATCGTCTAGCGACAGACACCGTTTTGAACCGGAAGCGAAGCGGCAACAACCCCATGGATTTTTCGGGAGAACAATCAAAATGCAAAAAAAAGAAGGGCCAACAGATGGAGATAGCCCAGCAGAGAAAATGGGCGATTGCTATGACGGCAGCAGTGACCAGAGTTATATTGTACCGTACGAAAGGCCAACTTGGGTCTCGCCGGATTTCGCAGCAGTTCGCCTATTAGCGAACAGCAGACAGTCTACAATGCGCTTCCGGGGTAGTTTGGCAATGTTGTCAAGAATTGGAATACTAGTATATAAATGTATACAACGAATCTCCAATGGGATAAGAGAAAATCGAGACAACCAAGGCCCCTTTTTTTCCCACCCACTCGTATTCTCTCTCTCTCTCTGACTCTCTCTCTTATCTTTTTTCTCTTTCTTGTTGACGATCCATCTAGAGTCCTTATACATGAACTAACGAATATACGAACGCGCCAAAAAGTGAGTCGGTTCCGAATAAAGAAAAACACAGAAACGAACACGCACCCATGTAGCAAAGCCTTTGGCTGGCGCCGATATAGAACCGTCCAAGTGAATCGACGGTTCAAGACATCAAAGTCAAATAAAAAAAAAAAAAGAGTCGATGAAAAACTACTTGGCCGGGACGACGAGGGTTGTACATAATTGTAACAGTCAAAGAGAGAGAGAAGAGAGAGAGGCAGTCGGTGCACTTGAAGAACCGACGACTCTACGAGGAAACACACAGCGGTTTCCCCCCAAAAAACCGCAGACATTCGAATTTCCATTCAATTTTCATTGACCGGAACCCAAAGAACCAAAATAACAAACGGTTACCGCGAAACCCCATACGGGAAACTGCGATAGGTCGAGATTGCCAAAGTGTAACGGACGCGCCGTGATTATTGCGCGACAGAAATGAAAACAGATGGAGCGAATAATACCAAAGAGAGGAATATCGATCGGAAGAAAAAAAAAAAGAAAAAGACTGACCTGAATATGGGCTTGCCGACATTTTCGCGGAACCAGAGGACGAGGATGACTTGGTCGTGTCGGTCGGGAGGGACCGTGTCGCAGACGAGCTTCGCCGTGCTGTTGGCGAGTACTACCAGATTCCTCATTCAGTGGTTCATCAGTGGAACATCTGTAGAACAAACGGGAGAAAGAAAACGTTAAGTTGAATCTAGCGCGTCTCATTCAATATTCCTTACAGGCACGCGCCTGTCCAGCCACCGTTCAATGAGTGTCACATTATTAGCGACCAGACGTCGCTCGAAAATCGATCGAGACAGAGTCTTTACCTGATGCGGAGCCTCTCATCATAGCGCTGCACATCTCCATGGGAGATTGAGAGATGACCCAACTTTTCACAGAGTATACTCCACTACGGTAGTACTGGAGACAATCGTATCCATCTTGTCCTAATCTGCTAAGTTTCGGCGTCTCCACGGCTCTCTCACTGCGTTATAAACTAACTAAACGGTATATATATACGTATACAGTATCTGAGAGGGAAAAACCGGCAAGAATTCGATTCCAAAGATACTACAAACTGTTTTGTTTCCTACTAAGATGTTTTGATACGGTAGCCGAGGGAAGTAAGTGGTGCTAAAGTTACCTAAGCCTACGCAGTCGATCTTTATTTCTCTCTCCACTCAACGCCCGTCGCGTTCAGATTGAACAGTCCCGTCAGCGGAAACAAAGACACAGCCAACGCCATGACCCACGTCACGTGCGGCGCCCATCACATCGAGTACCGTACGTCTTTAGACATGCTTGGCAAATTGATGGACGTCTTTTTGTCCACCACGCAATGACGTCGACGAAAAACGTCTACAGTTGCGTCTTGCCGTAATCGAGACAAAAAGATGAAAAGAAACTCTTCTCGTAGGTAGGAAAAAGCGGCAGACACTTGGTATTTGGCTAAGAGAAGAAAAAGACCAAATCAACCAGCGAAGGCCGCGAGTTGTAGACTTGTAGTATTACAAGTATATCGATCGGGCAGTTCGTAAGTCTACAGGAATGAAGAAAGGAAGAAAAAGAAAAGAAAAGAAAAGAAATAATGCTCCTGGCCACTACTATTGCTAACTACTCCGTTTGGACCATTGTCACCTCATAGATAGAAAGAGCAAAATTCAAGGGGACGAGAGAGAGAGAGAGGATTGGGAAAGAACCCAAAACTAATTAACCACGACAGGGTTAATTATCCACGCACACAACAACAATTCGGGCCGTTCCCGGTGAATCACAGGTAGACGCGCGCGCGCGCGCTATTAAGAAATGCCAAAGCGATAACAATAACTCACCATGCTCCAAAAAAAGCGACTGCTGGACGTTGTTGTTCTGTCCGCGTCCGCGTCCTCGCAAAAAGGCGGAGCGAAGGATTTCGGCCCGGGTCCTCGACGTCGCCTGGATCACGTTTCCTGTAACAATAAGATTTCCATGAGATGAGGCAAGAAGAGACCGATATGAGGCAGCGACGAGTAGCGCGCCAGAGACAACAACAAAAAAACCCGGAGCAGCCAAAAAGGTGTGAGGAATGTTAAAACATACAAGCACATAGCCACATACCGGCGCACAAAAAGTGAAAGAGACAAACTCTCGCTGCGATGGCGGCGTCGTACGGGCAGGTAAGAGCGTTCGGAACGGACGACGGGGTCGCGAATGAGAAATCGTGAAAGATGGCCCATAAAAGTTTGCGCGCTACTGCCGTTCACTAATCACCGGAAAAGAATACTGCCAATTTCTTGACAAACTGCTGACGTCAATGAAATTGAATCCACTTGGCGGAGCACACAAAGTATTAAAAGGACCCGCGTGGGAAGCACGTGCGCGTGTTAAAGATGATCAAGTTAACTTAATTAACTGGCAGATGGGTGGCGGCAGCGACAGCAACGGAGCGCAGCCAAGAGCCAACCCTTGACTGAACGTCTGAAAGGCAAAAGGATCCGCCCCTGGCCCCTCCAAATTCCGGCTGGACCCCCGCGCGTCCTACATAGACACCGGCCCAGTGACTATAAGGGCTGAGGGGCGACTACTAGCGCCGCTCGGTGAGAAATCGCTCGAAACCCGAATTTTGGCCCCTCTTGTCTAGCGCGCAGTCTCTTTTTCTTCTTCTCTTTTCGAATCATTTGAGACATCTCGAGCCCGCCGGCAAATGAAAAGAAAAAACCCTAGCGCTTAGTCTGTCTCAGTCTGTCTCTTTTCTCTTCTCTTTTCTCATTCTCGATTTCTCGTCAAAAAGATTTCCTTCTTCTTTCATTTCCTTTCTTTCGTTTTTTTCCTCTTATAATCATCTCAATAGCGGGGGGCGGATAGGCAAAATATTCGAAAAAAAGTCCCTGCAGGTAGAACGAAAAGAGGGGAAAGAGACGGAAAAGAAAAAAAAGACCCCGTCTGACCGAAATAAGACGGCCAGACAGACAGACAGACAAATTGATAAATTTAACAAAGTCAATGTGAAACAGCCGAATACTTGACCCCCCCTCCTCCCTCATTTCGTTAACTTTAATTAACGGCCATCTTGTCTTGCAAGATTTCATGTGGCCAGACGCTCTTATTGCGCTAATTTGCCTCGCGGCACAAACACTTGGTAACGCATTTTCCCTCTACCCAATACTTGGGGGGGGGACGGGGTAACATAATGAAAACTCCCCCTTCCTCTCTAACGCGTTACGTACTCGATGATTACGTATTTGATGAACGGCCTCGAAACAGAAAAATTCCAAAGGAAACGGTGAGAACCGGAGGGCACAATCAAGTATAGCTCTGCCACACTCAAGGTAGGGTAAAGTCTGAAAACCCGCGGGTTGTCGTAACCAGAACACATTTTTGCTTAGTATTTATCGCGATTATGACTATCGGGTCAATCCGCGGGTTTTAATAAAAAACGGCTCGTGGTGCATTTTTTAACCTTGTTAGCGTCAGACTGTTTTAGTTTTACATTTGTCGGCGTCCGTCCAGTCGTCCAGATGGCCAGGTCGACTACGGAGGTGATGGAAGCTGGCCGTTTCGAAAGCGTCGACGGAGATGGTCGACAGAGCTGCGTTCGTCATATCAACTAATTTGACAGCCGGACTGGAGAAAGTCAGCGATGTGGCGGAAACGGATGTTACGCCTCCACAATAGGAAACATCCAACGCGTTCCAACCAGATAAAATGGCCAGATTGTCCGGAATTTTGGTAATTGTCGGGCTGTTTTTCAAGGACAACATTTGCAAGCTATCGCCGCCGGAAAACGTTGCCAAAATGGAGACGATTTTCACGTCGCCCAACTGCGTATTGAATTTTAGTGTCGCCAACCAGTTGTATAGTTGCGAGATTTTTAAATCCACCCAGAAAATCCCACGTCAACTTGCTGAGGTCGCACTCGTAGATGTTCAACTCTCCTGCGTACCTCTGCATCAACTCTTCTGCGTGATAGCACAATATAGAGAAGAATCTGTAATCTATGCCTATTAATTTACTTTCTCAAAATTGCATTACGAGATCAAGCGCAACAGACCAGCAGTTAAGTAAAATAGAATTAATAATAATAGCTGAATCAATTGTATTTCGAACCATAAAAATATAGTAGGTCATCAAAACACAACTAGAAATCAATTTGATTTCCAAAATGTAAGTAAATAGTTAGCAAAACTTGTAGAACGATGCGTGGAGCAATAAATAATTCCGGATAAACACAAGACACAGCAAAAAAAAAATTTTAATTAAGCAAAATTTTGAGTATTGGGCTGGATGGGCGCTGATCCTTAAGACCGACATCGTCTTACATGATTTCACATTGCGCTGGGTGAGGAATCGATAAGCCAAATCAGGCATGTTGTCATCATCGTAGCAGTAGCTACAAGCCGGAGTGATTGGAGAATCGAGGTACAATGGGGAGAGAAAACTAGCCAACCAGGGACTGGCTTCGTCGAGTGGTAGATTGTCCCTCTGCAAAATGGTGGGCACCATCTTTGTGAAATTGAGACGTAAAACATAGCGGAGTAATTGCAAATCTGCGGAATTGTACTCGTTGAATGTTTTCGTGTTGTCAACGGAGCAATCGGGAAAAATTCGAAAGAAATCTTCCTGGGTGACACGGGTGTTTGGATCTCTTTGAGGTGCCGCGGTTTCGGCAAGTTGGACGTCAAAGGCCGAAATCAACAGCATTGGATTACCCAAAGGAGAGGTAATAACCGGCTGAAGGACGCGAAGGTACCAGCAGAGATGCGGATAAAGTTGAATGAAGCCGATTCTGCAAATAAATGCTCAACAAAACCGCGGACATGGTCCAAAATATCTTTTTTCTTCTTCAACGAGAGATTATCAATAGGATAGGGATCAAACTGGTTTTCAAGGTGAACATATTGCGAGTTCAAACCGTCAACATCAACCCACGGAATCAAAGAGTCTACATTCCACTTGGGATTTCCCGCTTGGAATTCACATGGTCAAGGCTCCAACACAGCTTTCTCCAGCACAACATCAATGGAACGCCCACGTTGATTTAGAGTGGCCCGAATTCCGTCGACAAGGATCGGTTGAGGAAAAGATAAATTCAGGGGACTGATGTTCTTCGGCTGTGTTAGCGACACGATGACATCAAAGGATGACTCGCAGGGCTTCTGTCAACTTGTTGATACACCAAGACCTAAATAATAAAATAATAATTAGCCTGAAAATTTGCTAAAGACGGAAAATTTGATCATTAATCATCAAACAACTCACCAGAGAGATCGCCATGAGCAAGAACTTTGATATTCAAAACGTAGGCTACGTTCCGGCGACTCGCTACAGCTTTCAACAGCCATCTGAGTATTTCCATCGGGAGGCGGACGAGGAACAACTCCATCATGAAGTGAGGGATATGGTAGTGTAAACTGTAAAGCGTTCGACGCGCATATCCTTCAAGGGTTTAAAGACGAAAAGTGGGATTCCCGCGTCGGACTCGATGATAAACGCAATGTGCGTCCTTTCAAGGCCATGATCCGCCGGCAGCACATAATGGAAGGTCAGCGGAGTGTAGGCCATCATTCCGCAATTGTCGCCAGGTTTGCTGCCTCCAATCATCATCCGAGGGAAGAAAATGTCGTGGCATACGAGGGCAAACTTCTTCAAGATGGCGGTTAGTGTTGGAGATGGGCCAAGTGATACGTTCCGGAAATGAGGAGCGACTCGCCAGCACAAGTAGACTGCATGCGCTGTCGTACGCCGGAAGTTGCAGAGTGTACGAGCTCCCAGTTCGACGTGGTCCGAGAGCCACAGTCCAAACAATGTTGGGATCATACTCAGGGGGCAGCAAAGAGCTCCTTCGACGTACTCGATGATAGAAGGGGCAAAATGAGTCCATCTCTTGCTCTTGGTAAACAGGCGCGCTCCTGGATTGTCCGATAATTTTCCATAAGCTGCGTTGAGCATATTGGCTAAGCCGCATTGATCCGGAAGGCTGGACGTTTCTATCAGGTCGAATTTTTCAGTTTCTTCCGAATGCAAAAACTCGAGGGGATCTCCCAAGTGGAAAAGGATTTTGACAGCTTCCATTCGACGACGATACGAGGATAAAAGGGGCTTGAGGATTTGCTGACAGGATCTTATAAGAATGTTTTCTTGGTCTGAAGTGTTCAATTCTTCAGATGATCAGCGGGAGATAACCTTCAAATGGGCAAAGAACGTGTTAAACTTCCCATTTAAGGCTGTTCGGGTCGAGCAGGGTAGGATTCATGGACATGACCCCACTGACAGTTTGTAAACGGCAGTTGCCACTTTTAAAGTACCGATCAGCTTCTTCACGAATCTTGTCACTCAGCGAGTCAGTCAGGTCTGGTAATCCAACATGAATTTCCAATTGTTCAGCCATGCCTTCCACTGCTACTGAAAACATGTCAGTGTGCTGCATCATTGCTTTCATGCTCAATTTGCCAGGAGGGTACATCTCCTCACACAACTTCCAAATGAATTGAGGCCTAAAGCAGGGAGAGACAAATAAAATTTGAAATATTCCGATACCCATATACTAGACTTGACTTCTCACCTTTCCTTCCAGATTTTCTTGACAAGCTGTTTGGACTGATTGGATGTTTTCAAACAGACAGAATTCCAAGCTGCCCAAACTTCTTTCAAACTCTGTAAATGGCTGTTTTGGGGAACAGTTAACATTTTCTGGCAAAAAGGGCTGTCTTGTGCCAGCAAATCACTCAAAATACTTTGGAATCTCGTTTTGGTGCTTTGTGGCCACTCGGCATTGTACCAGACATCCCAAAGGAATGCAAAATCCTCTTCATTATCTTGGTTGAAAGAAGGGGATGATATGATTTCCAACATCAACACATTCCATGCAAGAACTGAAGGATTGACACTGTGCAGATTGATGTGTAGAGTAGTAAAATTATCAGCAATAGTTGCATGGAACGTGTTCAGCAAGTCACTGCAATCTTGAAAAAGAACCTGAAATAAATGTTTGGACTACTTGTTAGGATGAACGTTAAAAAGTTGAATAGTGTGTGGCATGCTAAAGTGGTGTTTTACCTTTGTAACACTATTAGTAGCACCTTGCTCTTCAGATTTGTAATCTTTCAAAAAATTCCGAGTTCGTGAATTCCCGAACGGGGCATTCTCCACCAGAGAACGGCGTGCCGGAGTCCTCAACATCTTACTCCCTCTTTCTATGAAATCGAGTCTTTACAACATACAGTCAAAAACCTTGAATGCGTTGACTTAAAAAAACCTTACGATTGAAAACCTGCATAGGCTGCTTGGCAAATGACAATTCACAAATTTCTAATCAAACCAAACTTGAAATACTATTTGTAGCAGCAGATTTTCTCCCGTCAACTCTATCACATGCTTTCACTTTGTCTACTTGCTAGTTGCTACGTGTGCTGTCTCAGTCACTCAGACTCAGTTCCCTCCCCTAGTCCCCTGTACAGCTGTTGTTCTTCGCCATTTTGCGGGAAGCGGGATGCGGTTTACGGATTACGGCCGTGTCCGTTTTATTTCAAAATTTGCCATTTTTTTACATCGAGATATTTAATTTAATGAAACAAAAAATGAAAAAAAAATTATAAATGACTCAAAATATATATTATTTTATAATTTTTTTTGTTTTTGAATGTTAACTGGCACAGTCCTTCATGACAGCAGGTTTAGTTCCCCATGCTTCAAATTCCCCGAAGATTCTTTTGTTTTGACTTTTGCGGACAACCGTCAACAAAGCACATTTTGCGAAAGAATCATCTTAAATCTTACGTTATTCAGTTAAGGTAATTACATCATGCATAATAACTAACTCTTTTATTCGAATGATGAGTCAAATGTGGTGGTTGTAGAGGCGAAAAAACAATGGCGGATGCGATTCCTTTTCAAAATCATTTCCTGCCAATGGCCGCACTGGGACGCTGTTTCAAACTTGGCGACTTATACGACTATCGCACCGAAAGAATTCTTAAAGGTACGGTTTCATTGTTGATTTCTTTTTTATTGTGAGATTGTGAATTATCTGGTGTCTTTTTGTATGTTCCTTTTTGTTGAACCAAAGCCCATTTTACCCCCTTTGAAATTAAAAAATTTTCTCGCCTATATTCTGCCTTCATTATTTCCAAAGTGTTGTAAAAATTGGATGTGTAGAATGACAATGTTATTCATTATTTTTTACATCATAGATTGCAAGCTGTGGGAATCAGCCACTTTGGAATCAGCTACTCGCAAGCAGTTCAAATGCAACTTGAGGCTGTTGAGCGATCAGCATTCTGAGTTTATGATCAACAACAAATGGGACCTAATGTGTCTTGACAACCACCTACAAGTCAGCGTCATGTCCGGAATCATCGACCAATTTCACGGCGCCAGCAACTACGTTAATGAACGACAAGATCCAGAACTCATTACCCAAACTTTTACCCTCAGGGCCAAATCAAGGGATGTTCTTCTAGATCTCCCGACCCTTCTGCGTCAGAAAATTCCTCCCCTGCCGGAGTTGGTAGAAGAAAACGCGCAAGCTACTCATGTGGTGGTTGGAGTATTTTATGGAGCTGAAGCTTATTGCGTCCTAACGAACGATCCAGACGGCGACGAGTCCATGAAGAGGATCTGCCCTTGTAAATTTACTAGAAAATGGGAAAACTCTTTGGAAGAGGGTCGAGATCTAACTGAATTCAAAGATCAGTTTGACAAGGAAGAAAGGCAGCTGCTCAACCGTATGAATTGTCGGATGTACGCCGATTTCCAGCCTGAAGCCGTCCGTGAATGTAGCATCTTTGAAGCCTACAAGCAGTGCCTTATTCTGATCGACCAAGTCCAGAATTCCAACAAAAGTTTGGATTCCAAAAACAAAAGCTTGGCAGTCCCAATCGCAGTGTTGCTCTGCCCATTGAAAGTCATCATAGATCCCAAAAAAACCATCGGTATGCAGCTTATTCATATAATTTAAATTGTATTACAATCATTTTTATGAATTCCAGAATACTATGAGGTCGATGTCGGCCTCGTTGCCCGCTGTCATCGAGTTATGGACAAGTTGGAGAATACCCGCATCAAAGCGGATGCCCTTCGCACCGGCGTCAAAGTGGAAAATCGTCCCCGTCTCCGTCGATTTGTGGACGCCATTGTCCAGTATCAAGTTATGCTGAAAGAAAAGTTGAAGAAGGCCGTCTTAGAAGATCGCAAGACTAAAAAAGCCACCGATACGGAATTGGTCGTCGACAGGGCGGAGAATCACCTGCTCTTTAGTCCTGCCCGTCTCAAGCGTTGGCTCTACTACGAAAAGGCGGAACTGGAAATGGCGGAAAAGATGGTGGCTGGACTGACTGGAGTCACCGGAATCTCATTTGTGGCCGACGTGGATGAATTCGATCCCAACACAGTTTCCGACAAGAAATACGCGCTGCTGTTGATTGTTCCATCTCTCAACGAAATGTCCACCCCTTTTATTACTAGGATGGAGGATTGTGTTAAAATGTCAGTTCTTTCGAACGTCCTTCTATCCGACGCTGACACCGGTGATCAAGATGGTGAAACAACTGAAGACGAAGAAGAAAAGGACGGCATCGCCTTCCATCACGTTCAATTCAGACACAAGTTACTTCAATCCAAAATTCAGGAGTTGATGGAACACCTGGAGAGGAACAAAGGGATCGAAAGTCAGATGAAATTTTTATTTGCCAACAGCAGAGAAGAGGAAACCAAGTGTTGCTACGTCCTTTACGAATTTATCGACGGCCAAGACCCGTGTAAAACGGCCTGGTTCCAGCTGCCCAAACCGCCTAGAAATTTACGAATTAAACTAGAAACTCCAAACAAGACAAAAGTGCCGAAAACATTGTCTTCTTCCATCCAAGTGGAATGGGACAAGCCGGAAGAGAAACAAACGGAGAAATACCCTTACCATTTTATGGTCGAATATCGTCCTATAAACAGCACAGAGTATTGGTCGAGAAAGAAGACCAAATTGAACCACATGTCCATCAGCGTCGATCCCGGGACGGTCCTCGAGATCCGAGTAGCGGCGGGATCTTTTGTTGGCTTGAGCGAGTTTAGCAACGCCATTTATTCAGATGACACAGCCTTCGACGACGAAGTGGAAGAAATCAAAACTCCAGTCCGCAAAGAATTGCAACGTAAAAGCGGAAGTAATAAACACGTTGACAGTTTACATCCGCCAACTGGAATCAGGGTTGACTTTGCCTGCCAAACAATGGCTAGGATCGTTTGGACCCGACCGACAACAATTAGCCGTCCTTTCCATTATTGTTTGAAGTATCGACCAACTGATGAAGATGATTCATCCACTGAAAAATTGTTTATTCCAGACAACAGGTCAACCAGTTTTCAGTTGAAACCCCTTCAACCCGATACGGCCTATGTCTTCAATATGTACACCGTATCCTCAGACCGCAAAGAAGTGAGCGCCTACAGCAAGACAGCTTGCTTTGCTACACAAACTGGAAGTGTTCGATTTGCCAACATTCTAATGGAAAAATGTGAAAAAGTAGAGAGTCGCCAAGGGATGGATTTCTATTCTGTTCCCTTTGACAAAACAACTGAATGCGATCCACCGATAATATATCGCCACATCCTTACCTACCGCATCAAAATTAACAGAACGATCCTGCTGGTGGGTGCTTCCGGCTCAGGAAAGACGTCGCTTCTCAACGCAATGATCAACTACGTTTACAACGTCAAATGGAACGATCCGTTCCGTTTCCAGCTGGATCAGACGGCCGACTGTATGAATGTCTACGAAATTTATCACTGGGAAGGATTCCGCGTTTATTATTCTCTAACCATCATCGACACGCCCGGCTACGGTGAAGACCCGGCCAAGAACCAAAAGATAACCGCAACAATCCGTAAGTTTTTCGAGGACGACGACGGAGAGCAAGAGTTGGACGTGATCGGTTTTGTCATGAAATCGCCGCTGCAGAAACCAACGGCCACAGAAGAGTTCATCTACGAATCGATCGTCTCCATCTTTGGTGAAGACATCAAAGAAAACATCAAGTACTTGTTGACATTCGCCGATCACAAAGAAGAAGAACAATATCCGTTGAGTGCTATGATCGATACAATGTTCTTCGTTGAAGACGAAACGGATAAAGTTTTTCGTTTCGACAATGAGGCCTTCGTCTGCCCAAATCATACAAATAAAGAAACGGACCAGTATCGCCAGTTAAGTCTACAAACTGAACTGGCTTTCAACAGGTTTTTGTGGTGCAAAAATCTGGAAAACATTTGCGGATTTCTCAAATGTGTCGACTCGGCGCCGGCCAAATGTCTTTCGTCATACAACGATGCTGTGGCCAACACTAGAGAGTTTGAATCTTTGATGGATGGACTCGAATCGCTCATCAATATTGGTTTAATGAAGATGGAAGAGTCGAGAGCAATCAAGCAATTCTTTATCGATCACCGAGTGGAAATTGAAGCTGGCATCGACGTCCAATTCCATATCAACGCGACCGTTCCATTGAAGTTGAGGGTGCCGCTGGGCATGTACCTTACCAATTGCACCAAGTGCAACACTACCTGCCATCAATCCTGCAGCCGGCAGAGCCAAAAGACTGATTGCTGCGTCATGGATAGTTGGCAGTCGATCGCCAACCGTACCTGCCGTGTTTGCCCGGGTAATTGCATGTGGAATGTGCACGCCAGCGAGCCGTTCCGGTGGGAATACGTCCAGCAGATAGAAGCGACTTCCACCAAGGCCATCAAGGAAAAGTACGAAGCCCGGTTGAAGAGGAATTTAACGGTGGAAGAGTTAGTGACCGAGCTGGACAAAGAGACTGAAATGAACGCAAGGGCCGTTCTGAGTAGATTTGTGGCCGTCGTTCAGTATTCCGAGCGACTGGGCCGTTCTGACCTAACGACATGGAATGCCCTGCGTCTAATCAATCACAGGATCGTCGAAGAGCGGGAAAAGAAATTGCCCGGGTTTGAAGAGAGGATCAAGAGCCTCAAGAGGATCCGATTGCTGGGCGTCATTAATTTCTTGAATTCGCTTGAATGATGTAAATTCATGTTATCTTTATCATGTCTTTGCTCTTTCGAAAACTGCCATTTACTTTTGTTTGTCTTCCTAGTTAAAACTAGAAAGTGTTGAATATATTTTGTTTGAACAAGGAACACAAGTGTTTTGTTTTGAATTTCTATTAATATTAATATTTAAGAATTTAATATCTCCGCTAAATCCAATAGGGTGAACTCGAATCACCCTGACTGTCCAGATTCCAGCATGAAACAGACGTCCAACCCACCAGTCTCGTGAGCTATCCTATAGCTCTACCGTATGTTTGTTTAATCAGATAAATGACACTGCCCGAATAAGACACCGGCCCTTTGAATTAATCTTCATGACAAATCAGGAAGAAATCACTTCCATAACCAATGTATTAGAAAACAAAGGCAAGACATTGAACAAAAACAATCACAACAGTTGAATCCGAAATTCGGTGAGTAAGAATTCGTAAAAATTTCTATATATTAGCCAACAAGTGCATATCAACTGTCATTAAGTTTTACGAGTGCACAAGAGCTTGTGCTGCTTCCAATGAGCGCGTTGACACTCGGCACTGCAATACGTGATTTCTCGACAACGGCCGCAGAGCATCGGTTTCGGGGGAATTTTCTGACAGAAGCCGCAAGAATGGCTGGCAAATGTGAAGCCTATTTCGACGTTAGGTAAATCAAGGTAAAGCGGAGACACGAAAGTAACCATCAACGGACTGCCCTCTGCCAATTTCTTTTTCTGCCAGGGATTGGGTAGGACTTTGGTCGAGTTGACTCGTAAAACGTAGCGAAATAATTGCAATTGTTCAATCGTCTCTATCGGGATCGTCACCTTTTCTGCTTTCCCAGTGATGTCATTCATTCCCCCTTCTTTGGTGCAGGTCTGCAACGCTTGACTATCGTAGGCTGACAATATTAACATTGGTGTGCCCTGTGGAGAAGTGACAATCGGTCGATGAACTCGAATCACCCAATGATATTTGGGCGATTCTGTCTGTGGATTAGCCAGACGAACTGCGTAGCAAATTTCAACTTCGCTAGTGGCTGCACGTTTAAACATACAGTAAATCATTTGACCCACATAAATCATCTCTGGCGATACATCAGGAACCAGGGGCTTGGGCTGAGCTTCCAAATGATTCTTCAGCTTCGAATCAAATCCCTTATGTTTCCAGTGATGTAAATTACTGGGAACCAACTTGAAATCCTCACTGGTCTCGAATTCGCAAGGCCAAGGCTCCAACAAAGCTTTCTTCGAGATTAAATCAATGAAACGATCCTTACGATGGAGAGTTGCCTCAACACTATCGGCGAGGATTGGATGCGGGAACGAGATAGTCAGTGGCTTCATCCCACTTGGCTGGTCCAGTGACAGAATGACGTCATGAGCCGACTCGCAAGGTTCCTTGACGTTTGTAGCCACTTTCAAACCTGAACAATACATTCAAGAGATTAATCGAAGAGATAAAAAGAAGGAATAGAAATAAAAAAATGTTTTACCAGAGACATCTTCTTGACTTTTGATCATAATTTTTAAAGTGAACAACTGCTCCGTCTCGACACAGCTTTCTACCTTCATCTGAAATTCTTCCAGGGCAGCAGGCGGCGATCCTCTGGGAGCAGCAAACGGATATGGTTCAGTGAACTTTTCGACTCGCATATTCTTCAGTGGTGAGACAGGTAGAACAAGAATGCTGGTCTTAATGTCAACAAGTAATCCAAAGTAATTGTCATCATCAATGCCGTGGTCGGGAACAAGCAGAAACGAAACCGACATTTCCTCAGTTTCATCGTCCATATTTTTTCTTAAATCGAACTGGATGTTGTCCACAAAGTGTGAAGCCGGGTAGAACGAACTTTCATGAATTGAAGGAAATTCTAGTGAAGAGTCAAAGGCTGAAGGGATGTTGACATACACAAGTTTGGCTTTCCTGGGAATAAAGATCAATCGAAGACGGCATAATCCGAAGTTCACTTCCAAATCCGAAAGGGCTAGTTTCAGAGCGGCCATTCCAACTGAATTCACCTTGTGTACAATGGAACATTTCACAACGTCTTGACCATTCTTCCATGCTTTGATTGTTCTTCTAGCGAGGTTGAATGTGGAAGCGAGGTTCGATAATTTCCCAACTTCTTGCAACCAATTATCATTTCCGACGCGCTGAGTCAACGAGTCCACCAAATACTCGAATGTTAGGGGAGTGTAAGACATCCACTTGATCTCCCCCTGGATGTGTTGGTTACCTTCAACGTGCCATGGTTGGACTAGCTCATTGAAACTGCTGAATATGATTCTTTCCAGGCAACGAACCAAAACTGGAGAAGAGTACTGAGTCCCGTGGCGGAATGTTGGGGTCTTCTCCCAGAAAAGTTGGACTGGATATCCATTGGGGCATCGCAATCCAATGTCGGTTGCAGCCCCGAGTTCAACATGGCCCTTCAGGCGTAATCCATAAATAGTTGGAATGAAGCTCACAGGGCAGAGAAGAGCTTCTTCAATGTACTGGATAACGGATGGATAATTCTTACTCCACAAATCACTTTCACTGACCAGCATAGCATTCGGGGTGTCCTTCAACCTCTGGCTGGCTGCGATGATCACGTTGGGTAATCCACAATTATCCCCAATCTGAGAGCAATCAATCACATCAAATTTTTCCGTTGATGGAGCGTAGCAAAATACCAAGGGATCCTCCAAGTAGAGGACAATTTTGACTGATTCTTGATGTTGACGATAGCAGGATACAAGTCCCTTGAGAATCTTCTGGCAGGACCGGGTGAGGACTCCGACTTTAGCCGAAAGGATTAGCTCTTCTTCGTTAAACGGGGCGTAGCCATAAAATGGGAAAGGCGACGAAAGGACTTGCCAGTGTTGCGAAATAGGATGGAGCATTGTTGAGTTGACGCACACGTAAGGCTTGCTTTGTAATCGGGAAGAAGAATTTTGGAAAAACAGTTGAGCTTCGCCAAAGCAAATATTATTTTTTGTAAGGTCGTCTAGATCGACACCGATGTTGGATAAAAACACCTCGGTGAACATTTGTGTAAGTTTAGAATAGTCAACGTTTTTGAACTTTCCATTCTGACGGCTCATGATGTATTCACGTCTGAAATGTAGAGAAGTTTTGTAAAACTGCTTAAAAGCAAATAAAAAGTTTTAATTACCTTTGTTGTTTGCTTTTCTCCATAAGTATACTTGATTCATCCTCTGTTTTTGAAGATATAGAAGCCCAAGCCAAGAACAGACTTTGGAGTTTTTCCAAATGAACTTGGTCAGGTATGGAGACATTTTCCGGCCATTTTCCATCTAACAGTTCCTTCAGAACTACTTGAAACCTCTCCCTTGTTGTTGCTGGCCATTCAGCATTGTACCACACATCCCACAGAAAAGCAATATCCTCCTCCCTATCCAGAGTAAAGTCCTTGGCGGATATAATTTTCAGGATCAGAAGGTTACGACCAAGGACAGAGAGATTGTTGCCACATACAGATATGTGTAGGCTACATTTTGAGTTTGTTGCCTGCAGAATATTCAGGAGGTCCCCATGGTGGAGAAGAAAGAGGAGCTATTTAACAAAGAAATACATGCAATATGATCACCACCAACAAAGCACATACATTTTTAATGAAATAAATGCTATAGAAAAACAAAATAATTGTTTACCTTGATAGTGCCATCACTGTGATCAGATTTGAAATCTTTTAGTATGTTATAAGAACGATTGTTACCATATGGAAAAAAGTGAGGGCCATTCACCTCTACAGTACAGCGAGACGGCGAAATAGCTACCATTCTTGAGGTATATGTTTACCTTGCTATATAAAACATACACAAGGTTACAATACAGAATAAACAGATGGACGCAACATAATTTTGAACAAAGAAAATGTATAGTGAGTTACCTTTTTAATTTAAAAACAATGTTGTCTTGCATTAGCAAGATAGCAACGACTGTCGAACGTGGTCAAACGTTTTCGAGTTTCGAATTTTCGTTTTTCGATTAGGCCAATATGTGTGAAGACAAATAAAAAAATCTTATTTGAAAAGTAGAGATCACTTAACTTTGTCCCAAGTTTTCTAATCGACTATTGGAGATGCAGCTAGCGATCGCAACGTACGTCTTAACTTAAAGCCTTCTTCGTTTACTCTACCCAGATGTCGCCACACTATCTCGGACTCTCGGTGGGAACATGTGGTGGGGGTGGGCTCAATAACGCAAAAGGATAACCATTTAACGTTTAGAAATTTTCTTTTACAATTGTTTAAGAACTAGAACTATCAATGAAAAAGCAAATTTTAAGTGAGTTATTGCAGCCGGGTTGAGACGGCACGCAATTCAATTACAGCCAACTAATGAGGCACTGTCCGGAATATTTATTTTCTAACTGAATATTGGAGAAAATGAAGTGTCTCATGTTAGATCCGGTTCCGGTGTTTATTCATAATTAATTCATACAAGATTTTGTTTTTTGTTTTTTGGCTCTTTTAAATGCAAACCTGTCACCTAGCGGCTTCCTTACGAAGTCCCTTCAATCAATGTAATGAAGGGCATAGGTGGTGTGGCCTTCGGTATTATATATCAGTGACGGCATACACCTGTGCTGCTGTATACATAACGGTTCGAACATTTTGTAAATATTTTAAAAGAGTGATTGCGGAAGGAAAATTGTGAAACAAAATAGTTGTTTATTTTTTTAATTTGTAAATAATGGGATTTTCTTCTTTCTTTGTTAACATTTTAATCGCAATTGGCCGTGTTGCAACGTTGCTCTTTTTCAAACAACTAAATAAAGGCGGGTTGTGTTTGTGTTTGAAGTAAAAAAAAACTAGAGTTATTAGGGGCATGTCTAAAGTTGAAAAAAGTTAGCCTGTTTTTGAGGTTCTGCAACCCCTTAATGTGAGGACCCGGGTAGTTAGCAGACGCTTTTTCGTTGCACAACCCTTAAAAAACCTAGCTTTTTTTAACTTTAGACACGCCCTAGGCCTACTAGTGTTGCAGATCTGGGTGACTGCCTTCTTCTCCAGGATTGGGGAGTATTTCTTATACTCTCCGGATTGTTATTAGTTTTAATTGCGGTTATCCAATGTTCACGTGGTCTGAGGACGTAGTCTTCATCTTCGGTCCTTTAATTCATTGGCGAAGCTTGCGACAGAGTGTAACATGGTGTAACAATCATTTTGTTGTTTCTTTGTTAATAACGTTTGATTTGTCGTTGGATGGAAGCACACAACTAAAATAAAAACAGGGCCGTTCGTTTACCAGTCACTACATCTATAATAATAAAGGCTGGAAGTCGTGAAACCATGACAGCAGTGAAGTCGCAACCAACAGTTTATTGAATTTCTTGTTTATACCAACATGGATGAAAGTTATTCGTTGTTGCATTATTCCACAAGAAGAAATTAAGAGAAAAATTAATCTTCACAAGTTTCGTTAAAAAATAAACGCCCAAACCAAAAAAAACATAATAGCTTTTTAAAACAGAGTTACCGTGAAAATTTGGTGAGAGTACTTTCAAAAACATGGAAAACGAGTAAACTATTTTTTGCAAAACTTTTTGTGCTTAGGCCAATGAGTGCGTTGGCATTTAACACTGCAGTAAAATGCGGAACGACAGCGGCTGCAGCACTTTAACTTTTCATCATTTTTTCGGCAAACGGTGCAAACACTGTCGTCAATGGAAGATTCAGAATCGGAATCTTCAGGAACTTCCTGTTGATTGAGAGGAACATCAAGATAAAGTGGAGTGACGAACGTTGCCAACCAAGGGCTGTCCTCATCCATAGGAACGCATTTTTTCTGCAACATTGTAGGAACGATCCTAGTAGAGTTAAGTCGCAAAACGAAGCGCAAAAGTCGCATTTCTTCCTCAGTTTCAAAATCACAAGTCATCGCGGTATCCGCAGAGTAATCAGGAAAAATTTTCGAGAAATCTTTACGAAATTTGCATGGGTCCCACTTGCCCTCCCCCATCAGTTTTTCTACTAGTCGGTTGTCGAGAGCTGAAACCATCAAAATCGGAGTACCCAGAGGAGAAATAAGAACGGGTCGATGGACACGAATGTGCCACTCGGCCTTCTCCCAAGGCGAATCCTTGTACTGGATGCAGAAGCAAGGAGATGAAAAGTCAAACAAGACTTTGACGACATCACGAACAACGTTCAGAGGGGATTTTTCAATTAAAGAAGGATTCGCCAAAAGACAAAGGTTAAACTGACTATTAATATGGGTTTGAAGGGAGTTAAAACAGGGATTATCTTCAGTCGGTTTGATTTTTGACTCTGTCCAGGGAACTAATTCATCCGCAACCCATTTCGAGTGGTCGCCTTCTTGGAATTCGCAAGGCCAAGGCTCACTAACTGCTTTCTTGAGCACCAAATCAATAAAACGACCTTTGCTGCGGTATGTTGAACGAATGCTTTCAACTAGAATCGGATGGGGGAATGAAAGCGTCAAGGGTTCTATGTTCTCCGGCCGAGCCAATGATAAAATAACGTCGTGGGCAGACTCGCAGGGTTTCTTGGAGCTGGTGGATATTTGCAGACCTGGAAAACAAATTTATGTTGAAAACAATAACAGCCTTAAAGACAACAAATGTCGATATGCTTACCAGACATTACTTTCCCAGGTGGTTTGAGCATAATGGTGATGGCAAATTGTTCCTTGGCTTCAACACAGCTGTCGACCACCATCCGCATTTCTCCGGATGATGGAGTAGGTGGAAGTAATGACTCGCTGCCATCAAATGGATGCAAAAGATGGCATTCCTCTATCTTGAATTTCTCGAAAACGAAAGTCGGCTGCCCTCTTTCAGTGTTGCCGACGAATGCAATGTGAGATTCTCCTAGTCCATGTCCATGCGCCAAAATACACGAAACGGAAATGCGGTCAAATCCAAATGATGTCTTTTTGATGTCCAGCTTGAAGTTGTCAATAAATTGGGCATTCGTCCCGCAAAAGAAATCTTTTTTGGCAAAGTCTGATCGATGTTGAAAAACCAGCCGGAGCGCTGGGGTACCCTTACGGGCGGAGGGATCCTTTGGACCCACAGACGGGACTGTCGTTTCAGCTGACATTTTCAGGATTTTTTCACCATTTCGCCAAGCCTCGGCAGTTCGTCTCGTCAAGTTGAAACGAGGATGAATGTCCAACTTGTCGACAGCTTTTTTCATCCATCCGTCATCACCGAGGCGTCCAATCATGGAAGACAATACGTAGTGAAATGTTAGTGGAGTATAACAGTACATTCCGCATCGATCGTACCCAGGTGTAGAACAACCTCCTAGGAGCAAGTCTAATGCAAGAAAGTATCTCTCATCAAAACACGCATGTGCAAGCTGTTCCAGGTATCGAATTAAAATGGGTGACGAGGACACTGCAATATTCCGGAAGGATGGCGCTCTTTTCCAGCAAAGTAGAACAGGTGGAGCCACTGTGCGTCGCAAGTTCATGAGCGTGGGAGCACCCAATTCGACGTGATTTACCAGTCGTAATCCATAAATGGTGGGAATCATACTCAACGGTGAACAGAGGGCTTTTTCAACGTACTCGGTCACGAAGAAGGATAATCGTGGCCAATTCATGGTTTCGGTGTAAAAATGGGCTTGCGGGTTGTCGGACAATCGTGCGCTGCAAGCAGTTAGCACGTTGATTAAACCTACGTGATCGGCCAGGTTAGAACAGTCAATGACGTCAAATTTGGGGGTTTTCTCTGAATAACAGAATTCGACGGCGTCTCCGAGATGCACATGGATTTGGACGGACGCGATGCGCAGGCGATAAGCAGATACGAGGTTCTTGAGAATTTTCTGGATGCTTCTAATCATTATTTGTTGATTGGCTGACTTTTCCAGTTCGTCTTTAGTCAGTGGGAGGAATCCACCAAAAGGAGATAGAGTGGGATGGACTTCCCAGCGGAATGTTGTTGGTTCCAGTAATGAAGGATTGACACCCACCATCTTAAGGTCATTTTGCAATCTGCAGCTGCCAGTTTGGAAAAATTGCTGAAGTTCCTCTTTGATCTTCCTTGTTACATTGTCACTCAATTCTTCGATCCCCACTTGATTTGTTACTTCAGTAGAGATCAGATCTACCACAGCAGAAAAGTAATTCTTCTTTTTTAACTTGCTTTCTTTTTCTACTCTCCCTGGGTTTAAACTGTCCCACACTTGTGAAACAAAATCAGACCTAAAAAAAGAAAGTTGTCATCAGTTTCATTGTAGAGTTACTTGTTTTCACAGGGCATGCTACCTCTCATTGGTGACATTCTTCATCAGGAATTCTGCTTTTGTTTGGTCAAATGTAGAAATAGACAACCAAGACCTCCAGATTTCTTTCAATGATTCCAAGTGGCCAGGACAGGGAACAAAAACATTTGGTGGCCAAACACCATCAATCAAATCTTGCAAAATTTCAATTATTCTTCTTTGTGTGGTCTCTGGCCACTCCAAATTGTACCAAAAATCCCACAGAAGAGCAAAATCTTCTTCATTATCTGGATTGAAAGCATTGGCTGATATAATTTTCAGAATCACCATGTTACGAGCCAAAACTGGTGAACAAAAGTCATTCACATGGATATGCAAATTATTGATGTTTTCAGTTGCAATGGCCTTGAGTGTGTTTCGGAGATCACCACATCCCAAAAGAAGAATCTAAATAAAGAAATAGCAACAATTGTCTGTTGAGTATTGAAGCTAATATACGAAAAGCAATGGTCGCTTTACCGTTGTTACATCAAGTTCCGTTTTGAAATCATTCAACACGTTTCGACCTCTGGTATTACCGAAAGGATAATACATAGGTGAATTTTCTAGGAAACCACGTCGCACTGAAGTCACCATTTTCAACACAGCGACAGGTTACAGCAGACCCGTATTATAATTATTAGCAGTTGTTTAAATGCACGCATCAGTGAATCCAAACTCAATCTCAAGCAGAAACTCGCTACTACCACGCTACTGGCTACTGACAACTGACTAGAGCTATGGATAGGCGATAGGCCCATAGTGGTTTTGAGCCTTTGAGGATATGCAACTCCAGTAGGCCTAATTTTGAAAGTTCCAGCGCTACTGGTCACGGCATGTGGCGCCACTGGGTCCAGCTTACAGGCTTACGTCTTCTTGCGCAACCCGGTAATGTGAAGATTGAGGGCGCCTACCATGATGACATTACCGCGGGCTATATGGGCCAGACGCGTACGTTAGATAAGATCCGACGCCGTTACTATTGGAAAGGAATGAAAGCCGACACAATGGACTATGTGCGAAGATGCCCTTCGTGTCAGACACGTAAGGGAATCTACCATAAGCCTGCCGGACGCTTGGAAATTAGTCACAACGAACAGCCATTCGAAAGAGTGGGCATGGATATCCTGGGCCCATTTCCCATTTCTACTTCTGAAAAAAATACATAGTAGTGGCCATTGACTACGTAACAAAATGGGCAGAAACCCGGGCGATGATCGATGGAAGCGCAGAACAAGTAGCAGACTTCTTCGTGAAGGAAGTAATTCTCCGACACGGAGCACCAAAAAAACTAACGACTGACCAAGGGAAGTGCTTCCTAGCCAAGTTGTTCCAAGACATCCTCACGACCATGGAAACGAACCACAGAACCACAACTGCGTACCACCCACAGGCCAACGGCCAGGTGGAACGGATCAACCACACCCTAGCAGATATGCTGGCAATGTACGTCAGTGATGACCATAAAGATTGGGACGAAATCTTGCCCTTCGTCACCTTTGCCTACAATACAAGTAGGCAAGAGACAACAGGACGTACTCCTTTCTTTTTGATGCACGGTCGGGAGGCGCAGCCCTGAGTATCAACCCCAACAACTTAAACCCGGCAGAAAACATGGATTGTCTCACAAAGAAACTTCAGAAGGCCAAAGCCGAGGTGGAGGAGAAAGCGGCCATTGTCCAAGCCCGGTCAAAAGCTTATTACGATGAAAAACGAAGCGAGGGGGAAACATTTTCACCTGGACAAAGAGTCCTAGTCTACAAACCCACGCGAGTGGTGGGAAGAGCCGAGAAGCTACTACATCAGTGGCATGGACCTTACGAAATACTGATGCAAACCACTCCGCTAAACTATCTGGTACAATTGTTGGGACGGAAAAAGCTTTACACCGAGATAGTACATGTGGAAAGAATAAAGAAATTCCATGAGGAGTGGCTCGAAGGAGCCCCAGATAGTAAAACAAATGAAGATCCAGCGACCGATCAGAACCCCAACCAGAGATCCGAAACTATTGAAGTCCTAAACGAACCTGAAGGAACCCGAAACAGAATAGGAAACAAAGATGACCAGGTTACAGAGGCTTTGCAAACCGACACAAAATTGAAAGAAACACCCGGAATAACTCCAGTTATTCAAGAGGAAAAACAGGGAAAAGCGGAATCACATGAAGAAAAACCAACTCCCATGGCAGAGGAACGCCGTTATCCTCTTCGAACCCGAAAACAGCGTTTTGTCCTTACGCTCTCATTACTGGTGGCCCTTATGACTCTGCCCCAAGGCTTTGTTGGAAAGGAAATCACCATGTCACAGGGGGTTATTTTCAAATCGGAAGGAACCAAATCCTTCACGGATTCCGAGTGGATCGTGGTAACAGATATTAGCTTCAGACAACCCGAAGAACTCATCAACAACTTAAGTGAGTGGCTGAAGAAAAAGTCCGAATTACCAGTCCTGCACAACGAAACCGAAGGAACCCGATACTTGGCAATCATCCAAGATCAGGTACGTTCGAAGGCAAGAGACTACATCGCAAGACTATCGGAAATCTCCAATCACTTCGCGGAACTAAAAGAAGCAATCACAATTAGTTCGGTCCGAAGCAAGCGCGGAGTGATTGACGGGGGCGGAAAAGTGCTTAACTGGCTGTTCGGAGTGACGACTAATGAGGAATTAGAGAAGGTTAACCATCGTGTAAACGCCTTGTCAACCGAGGTCTCCACAATCGCACACGCAGTCAGAGAACATGCATCTCTGGTAAATGAGTCGCTATGGGAAATCCGGACAGTCGCCAAGACACTAGCAAAAGTAGAAACAGCGCGTGCAAAACTTCGCCAAGAACTGAATTTAGCGGAATGGAAGTTAGGAAACATCGTACTCCAGACCGAAAAAGCCTGGTCCGCTTCCGGAAAAGCGGACGAGGCATACAGGGCGATAGACAACGCCTTAGAGTGGTTGGAACAATTCGTAAATGACCTAGGACTGGGTTTGGCCGTTCTGGCCACGGAGCGTCTTCCGCCGTCCCTTTTCCCTCCGGTTAAGCTCCAGACAGTTTTGAGTGAAATAAAAAGAGTGTTGCCCCCGGGTTGGTCACTAACACCCGCTCTTCAAGCCGGTGATCTGTGGAAGGCATATGCGGAAGCACGGGTCGTTGCAGCATTCTATTCAGCTCTTCTGAATTACGCTGAAAGCAAGGAAATCGACGGTTGAGCCGTTACTGGAATCAAAGAGGCACGAGTAAACTGCTTGAAACGGGAAGCGGGAGAATAAATTGCGTGAAATCACTGCGGGAAGAGCGTCTTTTTTGTCGTTGCGGGACGCTGGTTTTAAGGGTAAAAAGCGTGAAGAAATCTGCCTTAAAAAAGGAATTTTGAATATCCTACCAAATATAAATTCTAGAAAAATGAAACAACCTAAAGAAACTATGATTGTAATCGAATTTAAAACAATAGTGTTTTTAACATCTGTTGACCTTAAACGACTATATTTTTGAACTTTGTTTCCGAAACACCGAATTCAATAGGCGAAGCAAGAAAATTTAAAATTGTTCAATTTTGATAGTGAAAAGAAGGAAAAATTTAAAAAGGTATCGAAACCTAAAAACAGTTGAACAGTTAAAATTACCACTTTCCTTTTTCGTCATTCTCCTCGCGATTTTTGCAAGTCCAAAGAATCTTTTCTCGAAAAGCATTCTAGGAATTCCTATTTTTTATTTTTCACTCAATAGTTGAATTTGGCGGGAATATAAACTGCGTGAAAAAGGACGCGTGAAGCGGGAAAGTAAAATGCGTGATGGTAGAGAACTTCCCGCGGCGGTTTCACGCAATTTACACTCCCGCTTCACGCGCCCCGCTTCACGCAGTTTACCCACACCCCACATTTGAGGTGTTGGAATGACTGATCATATATCCTACAGAAGAATATTTAACCGGGAAAACTTGCAAGCCATGGATCAGTTTTTCACGGGTAAAGGTCAATTTTCTCAGTTTTGAATACCGATCAGTTGAATCTCAGTCTATTTTTTACCATTAGGTGGTAGAATTGACTCTATTTCACACATTTGAGGTGTTGAAATGACAGATCAGACATCTTACGGAAGAATATTTAACGTGGAAAACTTGCAAGCCATGGATCAGTCAGTTTTTTTCACGGGTAAAGGTCAATTTACTCAGTTTTGGATACCGATCAGTTGAATCTTAGTCGGTTTTTTACCATTAGGTGTTAAAATAGACTCTATTTCACACATTTGAGGTGTTGAAATGACAGATTAGACATCTTACAGAAGAATGTTTAACCGGGAAAACTAGCAAGCCATGGATCAGTCAGTTTTTCACGGGTAAAGGTCAATTTTCTTAGTTTTGGATATCGATCAGTTGAATCTCAGGCGGTTTTTTACCATTAGGTGGTAGAATAGACTCTATTTCACACATTTGAGGTGTTGAAATGACAGATCAGACATCTTACGGAAGAATATTTAACCGGGAAAACTTGCAAGCCATGGTCAATTTTCTCAGTTTTGGATATCGATCAGTTGAATCTCAGTCGGTTTTTTACCATTAGGTGGTAGAATAGACTCTATTTCTCACTTTTGAGGTGTTGAAATGACTTATCAGACATTTTACGGAAGAATATTTAACCGGGAAAACTTGCAAGCCATTGATCAGTCAGTTTTTCACGGGTAAAGATCAATTTTCTCAGTTTTGGATACCGATCAGTTGAATCTCAGTCTATTTTTTACCATTAGGTGGTAGAATTGACTCTATTTCACACTTTTGAGGTGTTGAAATGACTGATCATATATCCTACAGAAGAATATTTAACCGGGAAAACTTGCAAGCCATGGATCAGTTTTTCACGGGTAAAGGTCAATTTTCTCAGTTTTGAATACCGATCAGTTGAATCTCAGTCTATTTTTTACCATTAGGTGGTAGAATTGACTCTATTTGACACATTTGAGGTGTTGAAATGACAGATCAGACATCTTACGGAAGAATATTTAACGTGGAAAACTTGCAAGCCATGGATCAGTCAGTTTTTTCACGGGTAAAGGTCAATTTACTCAGTTTTGGATACCGATCAGTTGAATCTTAGTCGGTTTTTTACCATTAGGTGTTAAAATAGACTCTATTTCACACATTTGAGGTGTTGAAATGACAGATCAGACATCTTACAGAAGAATGTTTAACCGGGAAAACTTGCAAGCCATGGATCAGTCAGTTTTTCACGGGTAAAGGTCAATTCTCTCAGTTTTGGATACCGATCAGTTGAATCTCAGTCTATTTTTTACCATTAGGTGGTAGAATTGACTCTATTTCACACTTTTTTGGTGTTGAAATGACTGATCAGACATTTTACGGAAGAATATTTAACCGGGAAAACTTGCAAGCCATGGTCAATTTTCTCAGTTTTGGATATCGATCAGTTGAATCTCAGTCGGTTTTTTACCATTAGGTGGTAGAATAGACTCTATTTCTCACTTTTGAGGTGTTGAAATGACTTATCAGACATTTTACGGAAGAATATTTAACCGGGAAAACTTGCAAGCCATGGTCAATTTTCTCAGTTTTGGATATCGATCAGTTGAATCTCAGTCGGTTTTTTACCATTAGGTGGTAGAATAGACTCTATTTCTCACTTTTGAGGTGTTGAAATGACTTATCAGACATTTTACGGAAGAATATTTAACCGGGAAAACTTGCAAGCCATTGATCAGTCAGTTTTTCACGGGTAAAGATCAATTTTCTCAGTTTTGGATACCGATCAGTTGAATCTCAGTCTATTTTTACCATTAAGTGGTAGAATTGACTCTATTTCACACTTTTGAGGTGTTTAAATGACTGATCATATATCCTACAGAAGAATATTTAACTGGGAAAACTTGCAAGCCATGGATCAGTCAGTTTTTCACGGGTAAAGGTCAATTTTCTAAGTTTTGGATATCGATCAGTTGAATCTCAGGCGGTTTTTTACCATTAGGTGGTAGAATAGACTCTATTTCACACATTTGAGGTGTTGAAATGACAGATCAGACATCTTACGGAAGAATATTTAACCGGGAATACTTGCAAGCCATGGATCAGTCAGTTTTTCACGGGTAAAGGTCAATTCTCTCAGTTTTGGATACCGATCAGTTGAATCTCAGTCGATTTTTTACCATTAGGTGGTAGAATAGACTCTATTTCACACATTTGAGGTGTTGAAATGACACATCAGACATCTTACGGAAGAATATTCAACCGGGAAAAATTGCAAGCCATGGATCAGTCAGTTTTTCACAGGTAAAGGTCAATTTTCTTAGTTTTGGATATCGATCAGTTGAATCTTAAGCGGTTTTTTACCATTAGGTGGTAAAATAGACTCTATTTCACACATTTGAGGTGTTGAAATGACTGATCATATATCCTACAGAAGAATATTTAACCGGGAAAAATTGCAAGCCATGGATCAGTCAGTTTTTCACGGGTGAAGGTCAATTTTCTCAGTTTTGGATACCGATCAGTTGAATCTCAGTCGATTTTTTACCATTAGGCGGTATAATAGACTCTATTTCACACATTTGAGGTGTTGAAATGACTGATCATATATCCTACAGAAGAATATTTAACCGGGAAAACTTGCAAGCCATGGATCAGTCAGTTTTTCACGGGTAAAGGTCAATTTTCTCAGTTTTGGATACCGATCAGTTGAATCTCAGGCGGTTTTATTCCATTAGGTGGTAAAAAAGAATCTATTTCACACTTTTGAGGTGTTGAAATGACGGATCAGACATTTTACGGAAGAATATTTAACCGGGAAAAATTGCAAGCCATGGATCAGTCAGTTTTTCACGGGTGAAGGTCAATTTTCTCAGTTTTGGATACCGATCAGTTGAATCTCAGTCGATTTTTTACCATTAGGCGGTATAATAGACTCTATTTCACACATTTGAGGTGTTGAAATGACTGATCATATATCCTACAGAAGAATATTTAACCGGGAAAACTTGCAAGCCATGGATCAGTCAGTTTTTCACGGGTAAAGGTCAATTTTCTCAGTTTTTGATACCGTTCAGTTGAATTTCAGTCGATTTTTTACCATAAGGTAGTAGAATAGACTCTATTTCACACATTTGAGGGGTTGAAATGACACATCAGACATCTTACGGAAGAATATTAAACCGGGAAAACTTGCAAGCCATGGATCAGTCAGTTTTTCACGGGTAAAGGTCAATTTTCTCAGTTTTGGATACCGATCAGTTGAATCTCAGTCTATTTTTTACCATTAGGTGGTAAA
This sequence comes from Ceriodaphnia dubia, assembly GCA_022539655.2. Classification (NCBI taxonomy): domain Eukaryota; kingdom Metazoa; phylum Arthropoda; class Branchiopoda; order Diplostraca; family Daphniidae; genus Ceriodaphnia; species Ceriodaphnia dubia. Next base: position 202,473 of record JAKUCG020000043.1, on the reverse strand, counting down.
ATTGACTCTATTTCACATATTTGAGGTGTTGAAATGACAGATCAAACATCTTACGGAAGAATATTTAACGTGGAAAACTTGCAAGCCATGGATCAGTCAGTTTTTCACGGGTAAAGGTCAATTTTCTCAGTTTTGGATACCGATCAGTTGAATCTCAGTCGATTTTTTACCATTAGGCGGTATAATAGACTCTATTTCACACATTTGAGGTGTTGAAATGACTGATCATATATCCTACAGAAGAATATTTAACCGGGAAAACTTGCAAGCCATGGATCAGTCAGTTTTTCACGGGTAAAGGTCAATTTTCTCAGTTTTGGATACCGATCAGTTGAATCTCAGGCGGTTTTTTTTTCCATTAGGTGGTAAAATATACTCTATTTCACACTTTTGAGGTGTTGAAATGACTGATCAGACATTTTATGGAAGAATATTTAACCGGGAAAACTTGCAAGCCATGGATCAGTCAGTTTTTCACGGGTAAAGATCAATTTTCTCAGTTTTGGATACCGATCAGTTGAATCTCAGTCTATTTTTTACCATAAGGTGGTTTAATAGACTCTATTTCACACATTTGAGGTGTTGAAATGACTGATCATATATCCTACAGAAGAATATTTAACCGGGAAAACTTGCAAGCCATGGATCAGTCAGTTTTTCACGGATAAAGGTCAATTTACTCAGTTTTGGATACCGATCAGTTGAATCTTAGTCGGTTTTTTACCATTTGGTGGTAAAAAAGACTCTATTTCACACTTTTGAGGTGTTGAAATGACGGATCAGACATTTTACGGAAGAATATTTAACCGGGAAAACTTGCAAGCCATTGATCAGTCAGTTTTTCACGGGTAAAGGTCAATTTTCTCAGTTTTGAATACCGATCAGTTGAATCTCAGTCTATTTTTTACCATTAGGTGGTAGAATTCACTCTATTTCACACATTTGAGGTGTTGAAATGACAGATCAGACATCTTACGGAAGAATATTTAACGTGGAAAACTTGCAAGCCATGGTTCAGTCAGTTTTTTCACGGGTAAAGGTCAATTTACTCAGTTTTGGATACCGATCAGTTGAATCTTAGTCGGTTTTTTACCATTAGGTGTTAAAATAGACTCTATTTCACACATTTGAGGTGTTGAAATGACAGATCAGACATCTTACAGAAGAATGTTTAACCGGGAAAACTTGCAAGCCATGGATCAGTCAGTTTTTCACGGGTAAAGGTCAATTTTCTTAGTTTTGGATATCGATCAGTTGAATCTCAGGCGGTTTTTTACCATTAGGTGGTAGAATAGACTCTATTTCACACATTTGAGGTGTTGAAATGACAGATCAGACATCTTACGGAAGAATATTTAACCGGGAAAACTTGCAAGCCATGGATCAGTCAGTTTTTCACGGGTAAAGGTCAATTCTCTCAGTTTTGGATACCGATCAGTTGAATCTCAGTCTATTTTTTACCATTAGGTGGTAAAATTGACTCTATTTCACACTTTTTTGGTGTTGAAATGACTGATCAGACATTTTACGGAAGAATATTTAACCGGGAAAACTTGCAAGCCATGGTCAATTTTCTCAGTTTTGGATATCGATCAGTTGAATCTCAGTCGGTTTTTTACCATTAGGTGGTAGAATAGACTCTATTTCTCACTTTTGAGGTGTTGAAATGACTTATCAGACATTTTACGGAAGAATATTTAACCGGGAAAACTTGCAAGCCATTGATCAGTCAGTTTTTCACGGGTAAAGATCAATTTTCTCAGTTTTGGATACCGATCAGTTGAATCTCAGTCTATTTTTTACCATTAAGTGGTAGAATTGACTCTATTTCACACTTTTGAGGTGTTTAAATAACTGATCATATATCCTACAGAAGAATATTTAACCGGGAAAACTTGCAAGCCATGGATCAGTCAGTTTTTCACGGGTAAAGGTCAATTTTTTTAGTTTTGGATATCGATCAGTTGAATCTCAGGCGGTTTTTTACCATTAGGTGGTAGAATAGACTCTATTTCACACATTTGAGGTGTTGAAATGACAGATCAGACATCTTACGGAAGAATATTTAACCGGGAATACTTGCAAGCCATGGATCAGTCAGTTTTTCACGGGTAAAGGTCAATTTTCTCAGTTTTGGATACCGATCAGTTGAATCTCAGTCTATTTTTTACCATTTGGTGGTAAAAAAGACTCTATTTCACACTTTTGAGGTGTTGAAATGACGGATCAGACATTTTACGGAAGAATATTTAACCGGGAAAACTTGCAAGCCATTGATCAGTCAGTTTTTCACGGGTAAAGGTCAATTTTCTCAGTTTTGAATACCGATCAGTTGAATCTCAGTCTATTTTTTACCATTAGGTGGTAGAATTCACTCTATTTCACACATTTGAGGTGTTGAAATGACAGATCAGACATCTTACGGAAGAATATTTAACGTGGAAAACTTGCAAGCCATGGTTCAGTCAGTTTTTTCACGGGTAAAGGTCAATTTACTCAGTTTTGGATACCGATCAGTTGAATCTTAGTCGGTTTTTTACCATTAGGTGTTAAAATAGACTCTATTTCACACATTTGAGGTGTTGAAATGACAGATCAGACATCTTACAGAAGAATGTTTAACCGGGAAAACTTGCAAGCCATGGATCAGTCAGTTTTTCACGGGTAAAGGTCAATTTTCTTAGTTTTGGATATCGATCAGTTGAATCTCAGGCGGTTTTTTACCATTAGGTGGTAGAATAGACTCTATTTCACACATTTGAGGTGTTGAAATGACAGATCAGACATCTTACGGAAGAATATTTAACCGGGAAAACTTGCAAGCCATGGATCAGTCAGTTTTTCACGGGTAAAGGTCAATTCTCTCAGTTTTGGATACCGATCAGTTGAATCTCAGTCTATTTTTTACCATTAGGTGGTAAAATTGACTCTATTTCACACTTTTTTGGTGTTGAAATGACTGATCAGACATTTTACGGAAGAATATTTAACCGGGAAAACTTGCAAGCCATGGTCAATTTTCTCAGTTTTGGATATCGATCAGTTGAATCTCAGTCGGTTTTTTACCATTAGGTGGTAGAATAGACTCTATTTCTCACTTTTGAGGTGTTGAAATGACTTATCAGACATTTTACGGAAGAATATTTAACCGGGAAAACTTGCAAGCCATTGATCAGTCAGTTTTTCACGGGTAAAGATCAATTTTCTCAGTTTTGGATACCGATCAGTTGAATCTCAGTCTATTTTTTACCATTAAGTGGTAGAATTGACTCTATTTCACACTTTTGAGGTGTTTAAATGACTGATCATATATCCTACAGAAGAATATTTAACCGGGAAAACTTGCAAGCCATGGATCAGTCAGTTTTTCACGGGTAAAGGTCAATTTTTTTAGTTTTGGATATCGATCAGTTGAATCTCAGGCGGTTTTTTACCATTAGGTGGTAGAATAGACTCTATTTCACACATTTGAGGTGTTGAAATGACAGATCAGACATTTTACGGAAGAATATTTAACCGGGAAAACTTGCAAGCCATTGATCAGTCAGTTTTTCACGGGTAAAGATCAATTTTCTCAGTTTTGGATACCGATCAGTTGAATCTCAGTCTATTTTTTACCATTAAGTGGTAGAATTGACTCTATTTCACACTTTTGAGGTGTTTAAATGACTGATCATATATCCTACAGAAGAATATTTAACCGGGAAAACTTGCAAGCCATGGATCAGTCAGTTTTTCACGGGTAAAGGTCAATTTTTTTAGTTTTGGATATCGATCAGTTGAATCTCAGGCGGTTTTTTACCATTAGGTGGTAGAATAGACTCTATTTCACACATTTGAGGTGTTGAAATGACAGATCAGACATCTTACGGAAGAATATTTAACCGGGAATACTTGCAAGCCATGGATCAGTCAGTTTTTCACGGGTAAAGGTCATTTTTCTCAGTTTTGGATACCGATCAGTTGAATCTCAGTCGGTTTTTTACCATTAGGTAGTAGAATAGACTCTATTTTACACATTTGAGGTGTTGAAATGATAGATCAAACATCTTACGGAAGAATATTTAACCGGGAAAACTTGCAAGCCATGGATCAGTCAGTTTTTCATGGGTAAAGGTCAATTTTCTTAGTTTTGGATATCGATCAGTTGAATCTCAAGCGGTTTTTTACCATTAGGTGGTAGAATAGACTCTATTTCACACATTTGAGGTGTTGAAATGACTGATCATATATCCTACAGAAGAATATTTAACCGGGAAAACTTGCAAGCCATGGATCAGTCAGTTTTTCACGGATAAAGGTCAATTTACTCAGTTTTGGATACCGATCAGTTGAATCTTAGTCAGTTTTTTACCATTTGGTGGTAAAAAAGACTCTATTTCACACTTTTGAGGTGTTGAAATGACGGATCAGACATTTTACGGAAGAATATTTCACCGGGAAAAATTGCAAGCAATGGATCAGTCAGTTTTTCACGGTTGAAGGTCAATTTTCTCTGTTTTGGATACCGATCAGTTGAATCTCAGTCGATTTTTTAACATTAGGCGGTATAATAGAATCTATTTCACACATTTGAGGTGTTGAAATGACTGATCATATATCCTACAGAAGAATATTTAACCGGGAAAACTTGCAAGCCATGGATCAGTCAGTTTTTCACGGGTAAAGGTCAATTTTCTCAGTTTTTGATACCGATCAGTTGAATTTCAGTCGATTTTTTACCATAAGGTGGTAGAATAGACTCTATTTCACACATTTGAGGTGTTGAAATGACTGATCATATATCCTACAGAAGAATATTTAACCGGGAAAACTTGCAAGCCATGGATCAGTCAGTTTTTCACGGATAAAGGTCAATTTACTCAGTTTTGGATACCGATCAGTTGAATCTTAGTCGGTTTTTTACCATTTGGTGGTAAAAAAGACTCTATTTCACACTTTTGAGGTGTTGAAATGACGGATCAGACATTTTACGGAAGAATATTTAACCGGGAAAAATTGCAAGCCATGGATCAGTCAGTTTTTCACGGGTGAAGGTCAATTTTCTCAGTTTTGGATACCGATCAGTTGAATCTCAGTCGATTTTTTACCATTAGGCGGTATAATAGACTCTATTTCACACATTTGAGGTGTTGAAATGACTGATCATATATCCTACAGAAGAATATTTAACCGGGAAAACTTGCAAGCCATGGATCAGTCAGTTTTTCACGGGTAAAGGTCAATTTTCTCAGTTTTTGATACCGATCAGTTGAATTTCAGTCGATTTTTTACCATAAGGTAGTAGAATAGACTCTATTTCACACATTTGAGGTGTTGAAATGACACATCAGAGATCTTACGGAAGAATATTAAACCGGGAAAACTTGCAAGCCATGGATCAGTCAGTTTTTCACGGGTAAAAGTCAATTTTCTCAGTTTTGGATACCGCACTGCCCGTACGAAAATATTCCTTAGTAACATATAGGGAACTAGCTAGCAGAATGTCATCGAATTCGTAGTTTTAGCTAGTCAACTTCTAGCTTTTATTTGCACCATATCATGCTAGGCCTTACCTACTATGGGACAAGTATGCAACGAGCATACTAAACGACAATCAGTAAATAACTGACTAAGAGCGAGTTTACTCAATAATTGCTAGTAACCTACATGCATAGAACTAATGTCTCCCCCTTTATTGTTTCCATTAATCGCTTTAAAATATTTTAAATAAATTCCCCAAAAAAGCTTTAAAAAGTTTAGTTTGTAAAACCGGTTTATTTCAAATAACGACGCACAACGCGCAACGAACATACAACAAATCTAGGTAATAACGAGTTGCAAGTGAGTTGCAATCAAACATAAGCATCAAATGTCTAAGTAAAGTTCAACACAAGAACACATTTACGATTTGGCAGTTTCAAAATAAGACTTCGACCTCAAGATTATTAATCTTAGCTCTCTTCATCTGATGGTTCATCATCGCCACGGAGGTTGCCAGCATTGTTACGGATTTGATCCAAAGTGTTTGCTGAGACATTTTTTCCGGCGCTTCTGTTGTTGCCACGATGCTCAGTACTTAGTTTAGATCTGATGGCGGATCGAACAAATCCTTCAGCCGGTGTGGCACCCTTGAACCACTCTTTCCAGCAGGCACGAGTGAATACTAAAACATTAAAAAAACAAATGTTATTAAGACTGAACTTTTAAGTAATTGATTTAATTATAGCTATATATGAAAGCTAAGTTGATTACATTCTAATGCTTGAACGTCGTGTTCCGGAAGAGCTGGTTTTGTTGGTATCTCAGGACTACCTTCCACTCTCCTGGTTGGAGCTTTTCGTCCTGAAAGAGAGCGTCCACTCATATATTCCCTTGTATAGGACCCTTCCATAAGTTTGCTGATCATAAGGTTGAGACATTTTTTGGTTTGGCCTACGCTCCCGTAAGTGACTGCAACTTTAAGAGCACCTTGTTCCACTTTTAGAGGATACCCTTTAACAAGAAATACCTGAGAAAAGGAGTTATATAATGAACTTAATAAACGCTGTAATAAATTATCACCTTGTTAGAAGGATGTTCTGTTGACGATGCACTTCCTGCTGGGGCAGATGCATTGGTTCCTCGAGTACTAGAATTGGCAGAGAAGCCTGATAAAGCTGTTTGCACCGCTGAAGTGATCAAAGCTGAAAATTTTTAAAAGATAACTTCTGATTAACGTTTAACTGATTTGGAAACTTGAAAAGTCCCACCTTGAATGTTTTCTCCAACAGATTCTTTACGTGAATCTAGTTTTTTCTGAAGTTCTATGATGCTCTCATCTCTTTTTTTAATTTCTTCTAGCAGATTAATATCTGAATCACTAAGAGTGGTCAGTACTACAGAACCGGCAGAACTATCTATTGAATCTTCCAACGGTTGGGCCCCACTGTTGGGCGCAGAATTGTCGTCTATCGATTGCGAGAGGCTGATTCTAGATCTTTTTGACGATTGGGAATTGTCACTTATGTCACCTGAAAACTCCAAAGGTTGTAAGTTAATTTAAATCAGAACAGCGGCTTTTAATTTAGAGCACCTGGTGAGTCGTTTTCTGAGTTTTTGAACATATCTGGTGATTTCGGTTCGTCATCATCTTCCATGGTAAGTTTTCGAATGAACGACCTTTTAGCAACAGGAGGATTTGTTTTCTTGGCTTGCTCAACCTTCTTTTTCTGCTGTGCAGCTAATTTTTCCATGAGTTGAGCATACTCTTGTTGTAACAGCTGCTGGTCATCTTAAAAAAAACTACATTAAACTTAACAGTCACTGGGAGAACCATTTCTTCAATATAGTACAAGCCATTCCAAGAATCCTTGCTACAGATTTTTGATTAAGTTCACCAACATTTCCCTTCTCACTTGTTGAAGCTGAACCATATCTAGAGTACAAGGTTGTCTGTTACTTTTGAGAATACCAATACACTTTAGTGACACGTTGGGGAAAAAAGTTACTCGATAGTAATTTCTGTCTTCTCATCTGCCCATTTTTCCAATTGTGTAACTGCTGTGGCTTCATCATCTGACAGTACAGGATACAGAATTCTTGTTGCTTTTCCAATACCACAATTCCCAGATGGCACTGCGAATAAAATCCAAAGTTGCTCTTTGAAGGAATTAGCCATCTCGCAGGCCACGTAGAGTGTTGGTGCCTATGGGTAAGAAAAAGACTCTGTCATTAGACTGTGATGCTGATACCAGCACTGAAAGAATACAACTTTTATTAATATAGACAGAAATTTAGTTCGAAATTAAGTAGAAATACTAACTTTTGATACCTATTAAGATTCTTGTTAACAAGAGGTAACTCAAATTTCGAAATGAACTCAGACCAGCACTAATTCGTCACTCTATATAGCCAATTCACTTGAAAGACAGTAATATCCTAGCACCAAAGCAATAAAATAAAGTACCTGAAATACAAATGACGATAGGTATATTGGAACTACCAGTTGAACACCGGAAAACACACCACACGTGTATCTTTGCACTCTCTGCAGTTGTGTAAACTCTGACGACTTGCGCCAGCATATTCACATTGCGATCTGGCGGGAACGGTCTAGCGCGGCGTTGTCAACAATTAAAACTTATTAAGAGTTGTGCAAACAATCTTAAAAGCAGACGTGCCTTAAGACTGCACTTGTTACGTGTTGGCTTGTGTGTTATTTGTAAACATCGATTACTAAGTGAACGAGAAGGGCGTATTAATTTCGTCATGGCGGCAAATAATGGTGAAAAAACTAATCGAGTTACCGGAACATCAAGGTGGACTACAAATAGGAGGCGAAATCTGCTTTCTGACGAAAAGTTTGCACAGCTTTTGCCAACTATAACTGAGCCGATATTCCGCCCGTCTGTCCCAGAAGTTGTGTTGGAAGATGGATCTTCTTCAATCGATTTAATGGTACTAAAATATTTGGTCACTTCATAACTATAGATCATTAAAGATTGCGTGTTATTATTGTGAACTAATTAGGACTGTTCAGAACCGCCAAGTTTCAATACGACGAACACGAGTTTCTCACGTGAGCAAATGATAGGTGTGTAACAATTTCAAGCAGATATTTACGGCTCCTTTACTTTTTCAAATCATCACCGATTAAGAATTATTATTTATAGGTGAAACTAGCTTGACACCAGATACAGCTTCTTATACAAACGAAACTTTAGAGATGTTTGCAAGTATTCCAAGCATCGTGTCTGCCGGAGATCTAAAAATTGAAATGATTGAGCCAGAACTGCATGAAGCAACATTTGTTGATGGCGTTGATGTCCCATATTTAAGTGATTCCGAAAACGGTATGGACAGTGATCCAGAAATTGAAAAATTGCAGGTTAGGCTCAACATTTTTTTTTTAATTAAACAATTTGACATTTTTCAACCGTAACAAAGGTTTTAGCTGGAAACGAACTTTTTCAAGGGAATCTTGTTCGCCTCTTGAGCGCTGCTTTTTATTTGAAACATCACCTATCGAAGGAAGCGCTCGGGGATTATCTGCAAATCTTAAACTTTTCAAACAAAGAGATAATTGATGATCAATTATCCAGTTCCTATCTTTTTCTCAAAAGATTCAAGAACTTTAAGAATCAATTAAGAAGAATTTATCCTTGTCCAGTTTGTTTCAAATCTCTCAAAACTGATGAGAAAGGCGAACCCTTGGAAATTCAAGCTTGTGGCCATAAATATTCTCAAGAAAAATTGGACGGATGCTACACTTTAATGCTGCCTATAGAAGAACAGATTTTGTTTTTCTTAAAACACCATGGATTGAAAGAAAAGTCCACGGAAGAAAGTGAGTTTATTGGAGACGTTACCACCGGAGGATTCTATATCAAACTGCGGAAGGAAGGAGTGATTGGAGATAACACGATATCTATTCAGTTATTCGTCGATGGGGCTCAGATTTTTAAATCGAGCAAATACTCTTTTTGGCCGTTCGTTGGTATCATCAATGAGGCTCCATATAAAGTTCGCCGTTCGTGCGTGATCTTATTGGCCTTATGGTTTGGCAAATACAAACCTCCAAGAAGTGTATTTCTGGACCCTTGTGTTGAAGAACTAAATCGAATTGCAGAGACCGGGATAGTCTACGAAGGGACAAAGTACACAGTCAGACCAGTAATTGTTACAGTCGATACGATTGCCCGGCCAACCTTGCGCAACACCACACAGTTTAATGGCGAATTCGGCTGTGACTTTTGTTTGCACCCAGGTTAGTTACATTAGCCATTATTTAAATCAACAATATTCAAACGACGTTAAACTATTAAGTTTAGGATTTTAGTATTAGTTTTAGACGTTAAACTATCAAATGCTTATATAGGGGTTCAGGTGAAGAAAGGCAAAAGGTGTTATGGTGAGCAAATGGATGACTCCAAACCAAAATACCCTCTTAGGACAAACATTCAATACCAAAATGATTTAAAAGTATGTTTTCTAAGACTTTTTATTATTTTTTCCGTTCATGTTAATTTGTTTTGCTTGCTTATTGTTTCTTTAAAAGGAGGCCATTAAATCGGGTGAGACTTTTCATGGAATTAAAGGGCCAACTAGCCTTTCAAAAATCCACTACTTGGATTTTATTCGTGCGTTCGTTCCGGAATACATGCATTCCGTATGTCTCGGAGTAGTGCGATATTTAATTCTCCTGTGGATCGGATCAAAGAAGACAGACCCTTGGTACATAGGTGATCGCATTGAGATTTTAAATCGCAGGATCGCTAATACTAGGCCCCCGTTCGATATTTCAAGAATCTTGCGATCGTTAGATACAGTCGGTAAATGGAAAGCTTCAGAATTCCGAACTTTCCTTCTGTATTTCTATCCTCTTTTAGAGGACATTTTACCGGAACCATTTTTTACGCACTTTGGTCAACTCTCTTACTCCATATTTGTCCTCTTGCAAGAAAATGTCTCAAAAAAATGTGTTGAAGATGTTGGAATTCTATTGCAACACTTTGTGAAAGAGACGGAGTATTTGTATGGGCATCAATATGTCACGTACAACATGCATCTTCTTACTCACTTATCTAGTAGTGTTTTAGATTGGGGTTGTCTTTGGTCAACATCTGCCTTCATTCCAGAATGGTTTAATGGCCAGTTAGGCTCTCTTTGTAATGGGACGCAAGCCGTTATCGAACAGATGGCAAACTCATTTCATATGCAAAATGAAGTCCGAAATGAAATAATCGATCTTTTGAAAAAACAACCTGTGCCCGAAAACATAAAAAAACTATTCAAGTCGATGCTTTTTTTACCACAGATTCCTAATATGTTCTGCGTTCAATCAAAAATGATTTCAGCCAGTTGTAAATATGTAGGAAAACCATCTGAAAAGATGCTGCTTTCTGCTTCCCAGAAAGTTTCAGTTAAATCGCTGATTACACTAGAAGGTAGCGGTGGGGATTTAAATCTTTTGGAGTCTATCAATACATCGCTTGCTTCCTTTTATCCCAAACTTGAACTCCCCCACAATAGCGTATTTACAACTTCATCCTACAAGAGATCTAGGAAGCGCATAAACTACTTTGCACTGTTAAAAGACAATTCTTTTTTCTTAATCGAGTCCTTCGTTTTGTTAGAAAACAATTTGTTGGCTGAGAACCAATCAGCTTTCGTATTAGGTCGAACACTGGGCGTCATTTCGAAATTTGTTTTTGCTCCCTCTTTAAACGATGGAATGATTTTTGCCCAGCTGCCCGGTCAAACTACAAGATTAGATGGGAAAAGTGCAGAAATAAAAGCCATTAGACCTGAATCTATTCTTAGAAAATGCGTCGTTGCTAGCATGAATTCTCTTACCGAAACTTACTGTTTGACGGCTTTGGCTAACACGCTAGAATCAGATTAATATAGGCAGTCCACTATGATTAATAACGATGCTCAAATTTTTGTCAACCAGATGTAATTCGTTAAATAATTGTAAAACTTGTGTGTTGAAAACAATAAACTTACGAAGTATGGAATCCGATTTGGGTCATATCAACAATCAATATATATTCTTCTGAACTTATATAAAGCGTTCACTTAAAATTATAATGTTCTCATTGAAAGGCGGCCGGGGGAAATACCTGTTCTGAAGGCGTTTCAGTTAAATCAATCCGCGTAGTTTCAACATTTTGAAACCAGATATTTACTATTTAGTTTTAGAAGAGAATCAGTTACATCTTAATTTTTAACATGCAGAAATGTAATACACTAATATGCACTTATTATTATCATATATTCATATATATATATTTGCTTTAAGCAGCAATTTCCATATAATCATATTCTAACTTTGTAAGCCTAGCAAACTTAGTACGATCTCAATCAGCCATTAAAAATCATATGTGATACTTGCTAGGAACTAGCTAGTTAAAAGTGCCAAACTAACGTCGGTATAATCTTGCTAGTTGAAAGTAAGGAGCTAATGTGATAGTAAGTAGCAAGATGTCCACACTCTGTTCCATACAAGTAGCCTACATGCGGAATGTTAATGGGTTTTTTACTCACCAGTACTCATGAGTTACTTGTAAGTAAAAAGTTATCTAAGACGCCTCTTATAAGTTTCATAGTAGCAGCTTATAAGAGCTGCTCAAATTTTCGTACGGGTGATCATATATCCTACAGAAGAATATTTAACCGGGAAAACTTGCAAGCCATGGATCAGTCAGTTTTTCACGGGTAAAGGTCAATTTTCTCAGTTTTGGATACCGATCAGTTGAATCTCAGTCTATTTTTTACCATTAGGTGGTAAAATAGACTCTATTTCACACTTTTGAGGTGTTGAAATGACTGATCAGACATCTTACGGAAGAATATTTAACGTGGAAAACTTGCAAGCCATGGATCAGTCAGTTTTTCACGGGTAAAGGTCAATTTTCTCAGTTTTGGATACCGATCAGTTGAATCTCAGTCGATTTTTTACCATTGGGCGGTGTAATAGACTCAATTTCACACATTTGAGGTGTTGAAATGACTGATCATATATCCTACAGAAGAATATTTAACCGGGAAAACTTGCAAGCCATGGATCAGTCAGTTTTTCACGGGTAAAGGTCAATTTTCTCAGTTTTTGATACCGATCAGTTGAATTTCAGTCGATTTTTTACCATTAGGTGGTAGAATAGACTCTATTTCACACATTTGAGGTGTTGAAATGACCGATCAGATTTCTAACGGAAGAATATTAAACCGGGAAAACTTGCAAGCCATGGATCAGTCAGTTATTCCCTGGTTAAGTTCAATTTTCTCAATTTTAGATACCGATCAGTTGAATCTCAGTCAATTTTTTACCATTAGGTGGTAGAATAGACTCTATATCACACTTTTGAGGTGTTGAAATGACTGATCAGACATTTTACGGAAGAATATTTAACCGGGAAAACTTGCAAGCCATGGATCAGTCAGTTTTTCATGGGTAAAGGTCAATTTATCTTAGTTTTGGATATCGATCAGTTGAATCTCAAGCGGTTTTTTACCATTAGGTGGTATAATAGACTTAGTTGGGAGTTAGTTGGGAGTTTCACACATTTGAGGTGTTGAAATGACTGATCATATATCCTACAGAAGAATATTTAACCGGGAAAACTTGCAAGCCATGGATCAGTCAGTTTTTCACGGGTAAAGGTCAATTTACTCAGTTTTGGATACCGATCAGTTGAATCTCAGTCGATTTTTTACCATTAGGCGGTATAATAGACTCTATTTCACACATTTGAGGTGTTGAAATGACTGATCATATATCCTACAGAAGAATATTTAACCGGGAAAACTTGCAAGCCATGGATCAGTCAGTTTTTCACGGGTAAAGGTCAATTTTCTCAGTTTTGGATAACGATCAGTTGAATCTCAGGCGGTTTTTTTCCATTAGGTGGTAAAATAGACTCTATTTCACACTTTTGAGGTGTTGAAATGACTGATCAGACATTTTACGGAAGAATATTAAACCGGGAAAACTTGCAAGCCATGGATCAGTCAGTTTTTCACGGGTAAAGGTCAATTTTCTCAGTTTTGGATACCGATCAGTTGAATCTCAGTCTATTTTTTACCATTAGGTGGTATAATATACTCTATTTCACACATTTGAGGTGTTGAAATGACTGATCATATATCCTACAGAAGAATATTTAACCGGGAAAACTTGCAAGCCATGGATCAGTCAGTTTTTCACGGGTAAAGGTCAATTTTCTCAGTTTTGGATACCGATCAGTTGAATCTCAGTCTATTTTTTACCATTAGGTGGTAAAATTGACTCTATTCCACATATTTGAGGTGTTGAAATGACAGATCAGACATCTTACGGAAGAATATTTAACGTGGAAAACTTGCAAGCCATGGATCAGTCAGTTTTTCACGGGTAAAGGTCAATTTTCTCAGTTTTGGATACCGATCAGTTGAATCTCAGTCTATTTTTTACCATTAGGTGGTAAAATTGACTCTATTTCACATATTTGAGGTGTTGAAATGACAGATCAGACATCTTACGGAAGAATATTTAACGTGGAAAACTTGCAAGCCATGGATCAGTCAGTTTTTCACGGGTAAAGGTCAATTTTCTCAGTTTTGGATACCGATCAGTTGAATCTCAGTCGATTTTTTTACAATTGGGCGGTGTAATAGACTCTATTTCACACATTTGAGGTGTTGAAATGACTGATCATATATCCTACAGAAGAATATTTAACCGGGAAAACTTGCAAGCCATGGATCAGTCAGTTTTTCACGGGTAAAGGTCAATTTTCGCAGTTTTTGATACCGATCAGTTGAATTTCAGTCGATTTTTTACCATAAGGTAGTAGAATAGACTCTATTTCACACATTTGAGGTGTTGAAATGACACATCAGACATCTTACGGAAGAATATTTAACCGGGAAAACTTGCAAGCCATGGATCAGTCAGTTTTTCACGGGTAAAGGTCAATTTTCTCAGTTTTGGATACCGATCAGTTGAATCTCAGTCGATTTTTTACCATTAGGTGGTAGAATAGACTCTATTTCAAACATTTGAGGTGTTGAAATGACTGATCATATATCCTACAGAAGAATATTTAACCGGGAAAACTTGCAAGCCATGGATCAGTCAGTTTTTCATGGGTAAAGGTCAATTTATCTTAGTTTTGGATATCGATCAGTTGAATCTCAAGCGGTTTTTTACCATTAGGTGGTATAATAGACTCTATTTCACACATTTGAGGTGTTGAAATGACTGATCATATATCCTACAGAAGAATATTTAACCGGGAAAACTTGCAAGCCATGGATCAGTCAGTTTTTCACGGGTAAAGGTCAATTTTCTCAGTTTTGGATACCGATCAGTTGAATCTTAGTCGGTTTTTTACCATTAGGTGGTAGAATAGACTCTATTTCACACATTTGAGGTGTTGAAATGACAGATCAGACATCTTACGGAAGAATATTTAACCGGGAAAACTTGCAAGCCATGGATCAGTCAGTTTTTCACGGGTAAAGGTCAATTTTCTCAGTTTTGGATACCGATCAGTTGAATCTCAGTCGATTTTTTACTATTAGGTGGTAGAATAGACTCTATTTCACACATTTGAGGTGTTGAAATGACAGATCAGACCTCTTACGGTAGAATATTAAACCGGGAAAATTTGCAAGCCATGGATCAGTCAGTTTTTTCACTGGTAAAGGTCAATTTTCTCAGTTTTGGATACCGATCAGTTGAATCTCAGTCTATTATTTACCATTAGGTGATAGAATAGTACGTAGGTTGATGGGTACAGTATGGAAGATTTAGCGAATTTGGACAAAGCTGGTTTTCCCGAACCTCTAGAAGGAAAACATTTGTCAGCTCTCATTACAAAAATCCACGTAGATTTACATGAAGATAGCGTCGTGTGCTCTGTTTGTGACGAGATTTGTCTAAGTTCTCGTACAAAGTTACTTCTTACGTTTCGTTTCGTTACAAAGTGTTTCGGCGTTACCACCAGCCTTTTTTTCATTGCTGAGAAAACCTACAGGCGTTGACGGTGAGGCTGCAGTTTTACAAGATCAACTTGTAAATCAGTATGACGTGAGCGAGTTTTTCTCTGGTGACGAACGATTTAAAGGACTACTTTTGTCACCCCGTGGTATAATAATTGCAACATGTGACTGCCCGGTAAAGAAAAATCCATGTTGTTTTCCTCGGTTGAATATTTGCGAGACACCGGGTTGCTTGCAAGCGCTACGCCGCAGCAGTATAAACTGGATTGGTCAGTTACCGGAATATATGCGTAACATATCATTTGGTTCAAGATCTCTCATAAGACCGGTGCAGTCTTTTGGAAGCTTCATTTTATGATGGTGGTGGATTTCGAATGACCGGTCACATTTATTCAATCAAATTAAATACTCCACTAATTAGGAAGCAACTTCCTATTACACCTAATGAAGTACTCGTGCAAGTGCTGGTCGTATCTCCTTTGGCTACCAATGAATCAGCAGCCGCTCGCGCAAAAATAGCTAGCATTAAAGAAGATTATATTATAGAACCTGAAAAAATACATTCCATTCTTCACTTTTTCAAAACGGTTGGAAACAAAGTAATGGAACCGATTGAATACGTCCCCCATGTAAATGGGACGTTTCGTTGAAATGTTTCAAATGGACGATTGCGGGCCACTCGAAGATCAAGAAATAAGTGAAGAAAGCGATACTAATGTAACACCTGATGAAAATAGCGATAACACTGGTGGCCCTTCACTTACAAGAACCAATGAAGAAGCCGAGGAAGCAGTTCTAATATCTGCTACTGTGACTGTTGGCGCTATGGAAGAATGTGACAAAAATGTCCACGAACAAGTTGTTGTTGCTTTAACTGATAGTGTTCACGTCAATAATTCAGGTAGCAGAGCGTCATATTACAGAATGTCAACGAATTTTAATTTTTGTTTTCTTAGAAGGCGTCATCATTGTTATGCAGAATACAAAGGGTGGCCGTCATGAAAACTTTTGCCAATTGTATATAGTCACAATACTAAAGTCTTCAGGATTTTCGGTCACAAGTATATGGCGACATAAGAATTTCTGTCATACGAGTTTGTGTGGCTTTAATTTTGGTAAGATGAATTGGAGTCATAGTTACTTTCACAATATTTTTTTCCGACACAAGAATATATTTTCCCATTTAACCCTGTGAATACTTCTGTAAAAATGGTCTTATGACTGAAGAATTTGTGACCAAAAACCCTTGATGCTACAAATACTTGAGTAGAAATATACTTGTGTCTTCATATACTTTTGATTATTTTTACTTGTGTCAACAAATTCTTATGACTGGCCCCTGCTTGTTCTTACGGAGGTTTGTAAAAATGACGGACACCCAATACAAATGGAACGACGATTACTTATACATCAGGCTCATCAAATACGTACGTAGTTAGACCCTCATTAGATTTTGGATCTGATGCGGGTGAAAAATATCTAGAGCTCCACTATCCCGATCTCTTTCCATTTGGAAGGGAGATTTTAGCGAAACTAGAAAGATCCAAATTTCACCCTCAGCACTACTGAGTAATCTTTTAAACTTGAGCACACGTCAGTTTCCGGAAGTTGATTTTCTACTTCCGTTATATGATTTGAAAACGCGACATGACATTGCCAACATGGCTTTCGTTCGCTCAATTTTACCGTCTAGAATTGTTGCAAAAGACAATATTTGTACACGAGCTGAAGCGTATGGTCGAGTAACCGCTGAAGATTTGCAACTGGCGTGCACCTACAAAAAAGCATGTGTCAAAGCCGCTAGTGATGGGCGACCGTTTCCGCCACCACCCGTTAGTCTCAATGGACTAGCAATGGATTTTTACTGATAGGGGAGAGTGGGGCGAATAGTCCTGGGGGTCGATTGCTCTTTTCTTAATAACTTTTTTTTAAACACAAAAGCTAGGATTGGGAATTTTTTGCTGATAGCTATACTTTAAAGGAACACATATGGAAAATTTCATTGTTCTGTGACCAAAGGATGGACAGCTAGAGTGGAAACTAGTTTTGTGGGCGTGTTAGTGAACCCCAAATGCCCATGGGACGTAGTTCCATTTGATTTACATGGCGGCGGCAAACTTGCCCCACCCCGGGGGGAGATGGCTCAAAATTTCGAGTGTTAATTGCACTGAGACTGCGAATTATAATGTCGTAAAATATGTAGTGTTAATAGCAGATTTTTTTCTCTTTTTTTAAGAGTAGTTTCATTTTAAAAATGATATAAGTACGGAAACGAGAAACGAAATAAAAAAAATGAGCCAACGGTGACCACTCTCCCCTATTGCCTATATATCTATAGCCTCTAGTCCAATGCAACATTCACAAGCAGCAGCAAATCGAAATCGACAGGACGTCTATGCTGCTCATAATTCCAATGGAAAAGCTCACATTTGGTTCACCTGTAGCCCTGATGATTCTTTAATTTATAAGATAGTTTGGTTTGCCCTTGGTCCTCAGTGTTTAAAGCCTCATAAAGACGATGTTCCTAGCGGAGAATTTCGCTTCAATTTGCTTGCTAAAAAACCGGTCGCAGCAGCTCTTTTTTTTTTTAATTTTAACTGCATGGGCTCAACTCCTTATCGAGTACCGCCCGAATGTAAGCTCCCCGAATGTCGCATCAGCTCTTCATTTGGAAAGAATACTCGAGATCATCATTGAGCGCGTAATCAGGTGGGATCGAAAAAAACGGAAACCACATGAAGGTGGCGGACTATTTGGTGTGCCAAAAGCTTGGTTGCGAGTGGTAGAAGAGCAATCGAGATTGACTCTCCACGCTCATTTTCTTATATGGATTTATGGCCATTGTGATTTGCAAAGTCAACTGCAACAAGCTATAGATCTTGACGGAATAGAAGTCGACTCATCGTCTTTCCTTGCAAATTCATCTGTATCCCTTTCATCTTATGATGGTAAGCTTCATATTGTAAATCATCACGAATATTTTACCGATCCATCTATGTAGTAGTAGATAATACATCCCATCTATGTAGTAGTAGATAATACATCATCGGTGACGTCACAGAATGATACTTCCCCGATCGAAAAGGTGGATAATGGAAACGTAACGGGCCAACAGGAAAATACTACTCTAGTAAGATTTAGATGTTATTAGCGATAAGTATTGCCATTAGCTTACCGACTTCGTACACTTTATTTTCACAAGAAGGTGTAGCATCTGATCATCAGTCTCATGAAGACGCGAAGTGTAATACAAACTCACGTCTAAATGCATTGTTAAAGAAGATAACAGCAACAATTGACCAGTTCATTGTAGGTGAGTTACTTCTGCCTGACTCTGAAATGAACTTTGCAACTAGTTGTCCCAGTTCCAATTGCGGAAGGGAAAGTGGTTCTACTTAGCAAAGAGCGACTTCTCCATCTACGAAAGAAGACAAATGCACACTGTTAAAAATAATGGGGGGGGGCGGTAGAAAATGCTACCGTTCTGGCGGACTCTTCTTTCGGTAGCATTTGCTACCTATTTTTTAAAAACGGTATCACCCCTCGATATTCGGTAGTTGATTTTTTCCGATTTTAAGTAGCTATTGGTTTCAATTATCGGTAGCAATATGTACCGAATATTTTATAAATTTATTTTGGATAAAAGCAGTCGCGGGGAATCGAACGTCTGTCCCTTACATTCTTACATTCCTTTTTCGGTAGCATAGTCATACCGATAAATGGTACTTGGTACCGCTTACCGAGACGTCATACCGCATAGTGGTGCAAAGATACCATTTTCGAAAAAATATTTTTTCGATAGGTTTTCGTACCGAAAATCGACGCCTCTCTCCGAAAATCGGTACAGCTACTACCGATTAAGGGCTAAGTCTTTTTTGATGATAAAATTAAATTTATACATACCGGGATATTTTTGTAACTCCCAATAATAAAGCAAAAGATGTATGAGTCGGCATTTGAATTATTTTTAACAGAAACTTTGTTTATAACAATTACTATCATATTAGCTCATGTTATTATATGTAAGCGTGGCCAAGAGGTTAAAGCGTCTGAGCTGGGAAACTGAGATAGGAATATAAGGGACAGACGTTCGATTCCCCGCGACTGCTTTTATCCAAAATAAATTTATAAAATATTCGGTACATATTGCTACCGATAATTGAAACCAATAGCTACTTAAAATCGGAAAAAATCAACTACCGAATATCGAGGGGTGATACCGTTTTTAAAAAATAGCAAATGCTACCGAAAGAAGAGTCCGCCAGAACGGTAGTATTTTCTACCGTTTCTCCCCCATTATTTTTAACAGGGTCGATCGTTCAGAAGCTTCATTTGGACTTGGTCGTCTTCTGTCAGGAGCAAGAGCGTCAACGAACGGTGAGACATTAGGTGGTCCTTTTGCTGCTTTCGCCGCAAGAAATAACAAAATTTTCGAAATGTCTCACGGGACCGCAGTATTGCCTCTAAATCAAGCAAAAGCCTTTTTGCAAGGGAAACCTCTACGTTCGTCTATATCTAAGCAAGGAGTGGTTCTAGCAACCATTTACGATTACGTGTACAGAACAAAAACGGATTCGTGTATAAATAACATGAACTATTGGAGCTTTATTGCTACCCAAGAAAATGATCAATTGCGCCAAACCCATACTTCACAAGACGAGGTTGGTTTGGGTGTCATTTATTTGATTTTGTGTTCCAATAAATATTGATTGGATTAACTTTTTCGTGCTGTTTAGAAATCAAACGCTGAAACCGAAGAAACTTCAGATTGTGAAACAACGGATACAGCGACGAATGGAAAAGAGGCACGTCAATTATTTTTGTTTGGCAAAGGCCATCCGAGGAGAAAAACAATCGGTCACCGCTACCGTACTGCTGAGTTAAGGCTGTCAACGGTACGGTTGAACCGATCAGCCGAACCGCTCCGCACCAAAAAATGATCCGAGTTTTTCGGACTGGATTCGGACCGTAGTTTTTCGGTACGGTTCTCGGTTCGGTTCACACCAAAACTATTTGTTGAATTGAAAACTGTTGGTCACAGTTGAAAGTTGTATAGGAAGAGGAACAGAGAAGAAAAAGAGAGTAGGGGTATGAAAGACTCAGGGTCATAGACGAGAAGTATGGGATGAGTAAGGAAACGGTAGGAGATGTAACTTCTAACAGTCTGCTATATATCAAGTGTAGAAAGTGGTAGTCTAAACTTTGTTTTTAATTTTTCATTGATTAAATCTATTATATGTACAGCACGGATTTTTGTTTCTATTTATTTTACTTTAAAGGTAAAAGCATCAATTACCGTCTACAAAAAATGTAACCAGTTAGAGCGGGGCAAGGAGGGGTCTTCAAACCTGAGATAGCTTATGTAACGGGTATAAGGCAGAGTAACGTTTTTCCATAAAGTTGTCGCGATTCCCCCAGTTCACACCACGTGGTAAATGTTTAAAAAAGTAGTATTCGGATTGCTTCGTTCGGCCGGTGCGGACCACGCTTCGGTTCTTAGCAACATCGGCTCGGTCCTGATCCGATCCGAAGAACATCGGTTTGTTGTACTTTTCGGTTCCGGATCGGACCGATCCGCACCGTTGACAGCCTTACTTTTGAGTGACTCTCACCGAGCGGCGCTAGAAGTCGCTCCCCGGCCCTTACAGTGTCTGGGCCGGTGTCTATGTAAGACGCGCGGGGTCCAGCCGGAATTTGGAGGGGCGGATCCTTTCGCGTTTTGCCTTCCAGTCAAGTGTTGGCTGCGCTCCGTTGCTGTCGCTTGACTTAATTTAATTCCATCATCTTTTACAACGCGCACGTGCTTCCCACGCGGGTCCCTTTAATACTTTGTGCTCCGCCATCGCGCCATGTGGATTACATTTCATCCTTCGTCGCACGACAGCTGATTGTCCGAAGCCATGCTTCTACGCCTTCGAGAACGGACCGCTCCTTCATGAGAAGGTTGTCAATTAAGGGTTGCATTTGCTGCCCGATTTTTGCTCTCTCTCTGTGTTTTTGTTTTTTGTTTTGTTTTGCTTTGCCCAGCAAACAGCCGACGGTCGTTGCCCAATGAGATTTTGTTTTGTTTTTTTGTTTTTTTCGATTGGCGGACCTAACGAGCCTCTCGATTTTTTTAGTGAAGGCGTGTAGTGAAGATTAGTTCGTAGTGAAGGCGCGAGACGCTGTAAATGTGATTTTATTAACTCCCGACTAACCAGCGTGTGGTTCACAGTGGTTAACCCTCCCTTTTTCTTTATGGTGAACGACTCGTCCGCCTCTCGCCTTGCTTTCCGCCGCAATCTCGTTAGTAGAGAAGACGTTTAGTTTGAGGCAAAGCCCCGATGTTGAGATTTTATCTTTTGGCCTTTTTGTTGAACTTATTCTCGTACATTTAGTCTATTACCAAACTTGCTTTCATGGTCCATTCCCGTCTTTTGAGGCAAAGTGCGCCATAAAGAAGCCGAAGGAGAGATTGATGCGCGCACTGCTGGGGAAAGCAAAAAGCCATCGACTTTTGGTGGCGTATGTATCGCGCCTCAAGTCGCATATCGTTGCGGGGAGGGGTCGGAGGTTTTCAGTCTTTGGTTTTGATGACTTTGCGCTTGAAAAGTTTTCGCAGCATCAAGAGAAAGACTTTCAAGCAGGCTGCCATTTCTTCTCTCAGGGCACTTCTTGCTCCTTTGCTCTCGTCCGTACTGCCAGTCCACGATCTGCGACTGGA
Organism: Ceriodaphnia dubia; assembly: GCA_022539655.2. Classification (NCBI taxonomy): domain Eukaryota; kingdom Metazoa; phylum Arthropoda; class Branchiopoda; order Diplostraca; family Daphniidae; genus Ceriodaphnia; species Ceriodaphnia dubia. Next base: position 180,323 of record JAKUCG020000043.1, on the reverse strand, counting down.
TTCTGGACTGGATATTCATTTTCCAATCGGGCATTGAGATAGACCGGAATTTTAATATCCGAGTGTTTAGCTCTTTTTTGGTTTATTTTATTTCGAAACGAAAAGGAAAAAATATAGACTGTAATAATATGGAAGTGAATACAAAACAAAAACCCGCTTATTTATATGGCGGATTTAGGAGTAACATTATAGGCCATACAAGGAGAAGAAAATAAGACCAATTCGATAACACCGCTTTGATCTGCTATTGTCTCAATTGGTAGACCCTAAAGCGCTGACGCTGTTCTCTGACCTGAGCCTCGGCATTTTCCAAGCGCTGCTGCAGCTCTACGACCAGAGCCTTGGCGGCTTCCGAGCGCTGACGCTGTTCTCTGACCTGAGCCTCAGCATCTTCCAAGCGCTGCTGCAGCTCTACGACCAGAGCCTCGGCGGCTTCCGCGCGCTGCTGCTGCTCTCTATTTCGCAGCTCCTCGTCTCTGGGGTGGTTTTCTTCGTTGCGTTTAACGGCAAGTTGTCCTCTGTTTAAAACTTAAATGTAGACAAAATTATTTTAGTTTCAAGTAAGTAACAGATCTGCAAAAGTGAGAGCTTTACAATGGCCTTGATCCAGGCATCGTTGAAAGAAACATTGTAGGCATCTACCGCGACCACTTTTAGGTTTATCACAAGTTCCAGGAGGGCAAGCAGGTGCATGGGCAGGTTTTTTTTATCTCTCTCAACTTGCAAAATCCAAATAAAAGACTAAGGATGGGGAACTATAACGAAGGGCTGTGCCAGTTAACATTTAAACAAAAACATTTTAAGAATCAATACTATAAATTCTTGATAACTTTTTATTCATTGCTTCCTTTCCCGGTGTGTATCAGTGGAAAATAAAAAAACTTTTCGGCAAAATTTAAAATAAAACGGCAAGGGGCTGGCAAGTAGCCGTAGGACAAACTACAAAAACAGACCACCGAAATGTTGGTAAACAATAGGAGGCAAACAAACGAAGCATGTGAATCAAATGAAAGCTATCGATAAATGCTTGTGTTACGAGGCTTTAACCCAATCTTAATTCTTTTCGCCGAAATTTGACGCTACTAACATTTACTTGACGTCCCATCACTGTGTGACAGTGATTGGTCTTTTCAACATCTCCTTTTTCCTGTGTTAAGAAAAATAAAAATCCATACAGATCCGCCCAGCAAATCAGTTTCTCCGTCCCTTTTTTTCCCGCGGATTTGTTTTATTTGGCAATTTTAAACACCGAGCAATTCCAGCAGTGGTCTTTCAGTAACAGCGATTTCCAGACGGACCAGCACTACAACAGATCTGGCCATAGAAGGCGATCCGACAACTCGGCGTAGGAAATCCATTCCTATTGAGCCTTGCCTCCCCCAAAGAGGATCAACCAGTTCCATCAGTTGATCCGATTCTTCTATCTTCAAGAATGACGACGGCCAAACTCTCGATGGGATTATCGTTTCCGATTCTTTCACGATCTAATTGCATGGCATTCACTGTTTTCTCATCAACTCGCCGTTTTCAGCAGCGGAAAAACGCACTGAAATCTTTCGGCCATGAGCCAAAATGGCAACGCGAGTCAAGACGCTCCCGGCGACGGGCTAGCGGGCTCCCGTCCACGTAGAAAGTTGACTTGCGTTCGCTGGAAGTGAACGGCAACCGCAACTTGCGCTGACACTTGCACGATTTACGGCCCGTTAAGTCGCCGAAAACAAATCGTCAGTCATTGTGGCGACGACAACGGAAACGACGGAACAAATCGTTCTTTCAAGATCACGGGCGTTAACAAGCCTTAGGCGCTGTTATTTAAAATGTCAAAATACAAAATCAAGCAAGAAATTTTAGCACAGGAAACGAAAGAAAGGAAGAACGATGAAATCAACTGTTTCTCTGTTTGTAGATTTTAGCTTTGTGCTAAAACAATACACAAGTTTGATCAATTGTTAAATAAAGAAATTGTCTTCGAGTTAGTTGGAGTTCAATCTTCAATCCTATTTTGGAACGGCAAAGGCGACCGAACGGGAAATTTCATTCCGCAAAAGATTGTTCCACGACAAGAATCTAAAAAGAGGAAATGGAAATTCAACGTCGGCAACAACACAGAGGTAGATAGATTTTAAATGAGCAAGAAGATAGTAAAATTTGCTCTCGTTTCTACAACACTTTACCTTATGTGAAGAGTCCACAGCTAATTTGTAATGTGTAGCGGAAGCTGAGTCCGTAGACATCCACGACAGACCGGAACCGGCGTTTTTACAGGTGAAAACGGGCAGCCAAGTCTGTTGGATGGAGAAAACGTGAAAGGATTAATGTAGCCTACAATGAAGGGCTAACGATACTAGAAAAAGGTAACTAATGTTTAGACAGCGCCGATGAATGAATCGTAGAAAACAACAGCAACCGCGAAACAACATGAAACAAGTGAATAAATTAATGATTCAATCAGTAGCATAAATCATTCGCGGAATTGTTCAACATCATCCATTGATCAATGAGTTCATTTCCACCACCAAAAACCCCGCGCCAAATTAGACGTAGAATGAGGACAACCGCTGGACATCTGTTAGAATTACTATTAACTATTCTTATAAATATTAATTATTCGCAAACCCTTCAGGCTTCCCCTTTCTCCCCCCACCTTTTCCGCGTTTTTTTCTTTCTGCCCGCGACGGGAAATGACCCTGCGGATAAACGGAAGCCGGGCCGTTCCCATTTCGTTAACAAAACACGTTTTACTTTCTATCTTACCTGTGTCGACCAGATGATCAGTTCCCCCCTCCGATCCACTGACGCGAGAAATCTGCAGTCGGGTGAAAACGACAGCGACCAAACGGAGTTCGAATGTTTTTGAGGAAGAATTCGTTTTCTGTTGGCTTCGTCTTCTTCCAGCGGATTCCAAATGACAACCGATCCGTCGTCCAATCCACTAAATAAGACAAATACAAATCAAACTGACTTAATGAGGAAATCTTTGGCAGAGAAACCCGACTGAAATGAAATCCTCTTCCCCCGGTGGTGTTTTCCCTATCCCAAATAATACCACGTCCAACAACGACAATTACACAGCGATTATGAAGTTTTCTTTGTCTTTTCTCGCGGCGTCGATTTTTCCATCCATGTCCGTTTTCACGTTCCGACGCCAAGCCAAACTGTAACAATCGGAAGTGAGCTGCAAAGTGTGGACGGGCTGGTCCTTGTCCATCGACCAAATCTGCCATGAGGTGAATTGAAAGAAATGGACAAGAGATCGATCGATGATTCCTCTCTCACCAACTGACCGATGTTGGGGGACGATGAGGGAAATTAGCAAATTACCTTGATCCATCCGTCTGTTGAACAAGAAGCCAAATATTTGGTCCTTTCATTCCATTCCTGCCCACTTATCCAATCCTTCACCAAAAAAAAAAATTGAAAATCGTCACCAAATGTTTCATATCCTCCACTCCCCTCCTTTCTACTCACTACACTGTGTGTGAATTGTGTGACAAATCGGCTGGTTCCTTTGTCCTCGTCGTTTTCCCAAATCTCAATTTTGCCCTCATCTAACCCGATGGCGATCTGATTCGCCGATATCCACGCGACGCTGATGATGAACCCGTCACATTCCAACGTGAGAAAGTGATTTGTCTTTTGGGCGTCTCCGTTTTCTCCTCGTGAATTCCAAAATAACAATTCGTTCCCACTCTGAAAGAAGGAAAAATAAGAATACGATGGAAACACATCGACGGTGATTAGTTGTGTCTATGAAAAAAACGACGTGATCACGTGACGTGAACAGGTCAGAGGAGGATGGCCGTCCCCGCAATTTTGAGCAAAAATAAAAGAAAAAGAAATTGGCGGTCCGAATTTGGCTAGTCGCAGGACGACATCGACATCACATTTCTTACCCACTTACCCATTGACGAGTAGCCAAAACGTTTTGTCTGAATGGATTCCAGGCGATGAAACTAACATAATTCGAATGTTTATTCGTTTCAAAGATGACGCGTCCACTGGGATAAGACCAGACGATGACGGTGCCATCCGCACATCCAGCGGCTAATTGGGTTCCGTTCACCTTTGGTTTCGTCAAAGAGAAAGAACGTGTTACAAATAAAAGTATGAAGCGAAAGAGAAAATAATGATTAAACCCACAAAAAGAGAAAATGATTAAAATCGCCATTCCCATCCCCTTCACCCAGTTATTCCGGCGGGGTAAACGGCGTCCGTCTTGGGACAATTAGGGGCAAGTTAACTCAACGGCCGATATCTGCAGTGTTAAGCACTCGACGGATTTCGTTCAAACTGTTACCACATGTATAGAAAAGCACAGGGAAAATATCTTGTGAAAATTGCAAGTTCGCATTGTTATTTTTGACGGAGAAAACGCGAGCGCAAGTTTCCCGTCAACCCCTCGCACACTCTAAAAACAAATTGGTTTACTAAGGGCCTTAGTAGCGAAACGGACGAGGTTACCATTACTACTATGGCACTACTAAAGGTTTACTAAGAGCCTTAGTAGCCTCGTCCGTTTCGCTACTAAGCCTGTCAGTTTTTAGAGTGCAGTTAGGGAAGGGGTGTCTGCCATATATTTATTGTCTCAGCTGATTTGTCCCGAGGTCATCCCAGATTCACTTACGTTCCATTCCAGTGCCGTAATCTCTTTTCGAGTTTGTCCATTGAATTCCTGTTTGATTTTCCAATCGGAAAACGGAATCGATCCGTTCGCTGCTTTCAATAAAATCACCGATGATGAATCAACCGAACCGCAACAGGCAAGAACCGGCTCCGTCTGGTGGAATCGACTCAGGCAATCCCCAGATATTTGCGGAAAGGAACTCTCAATCGCCTTGAATTGATCTTTAACAGAACAAGAGTTACTAAATTTGTCATAGAACCCATGCCAATTAAAATATTTAAAAATGACTAAAACAGTCAAGAAAAATAGCGGCGTCTTACACAATTGTTTTTCGAGTGTTTCGATGACTTCTGTCAGGGAAATTCGTTGGTCCACTTTTTTCATCATGTTTTCAATCAGGCCATACGCAAAGTGTTCATTCGGGAGCTCTGTAGAAAAAAAAGAACAAGTCACTTGCGGAGAATTATGACAATTAGATTAAATGGCGATCCCATCTCGCATTTTCAACATGATATATTTATCGAATGACAGTTGTAATCTCCTTTATGCTTTTGCACTTACGTTGCAAGTTAACAGGGTTGTCGCTGCAAATACTTTCCTCAATTGAAGATTCGTCGTCCCTTTCTCCAAACGGATGAATTCCTCTTGTGACGAAATAAAAAAAGACGCAACCGACTGCAAAAATGTCGCTTTGCACAGAACCGCGCTCTGTGTCTAAATCTTTCAAATTTTGATTTAGAATTTCCGGCGCCATCCAGTTTGGTTTCCCTCTTTTTCCACTGATGGAGCATGTCCCTCGACTGCTTGTTGCTCTACTTAGTCCGTAATCGGATATTTTAATGACCACTGAACCGGTAAAGGAAATGAGAATGTTCTGCGGTTTGATGTCGCGATGAATTAACTGCATCGAGTGAATGTAATGAACACCGCATGCAATTTGGTACATGACTTTTCTGTCTGATGGCATTAGTCCCGTATATTTCCCTTCGATGAACTGCTCCAGCGTTCCAGCACACAATTCCATAACAATATACCTAGACGTGTTATTACAACGTTAATATTTAACAATAGTTGGTAACAAAGACGTGAATAGAAAACCTGAACTCGTCGTCCTTGTCGTCTTCGAGAATTTTAAGAACATTTTGATGATTTAAATTCATTTGTAACTCGATTTCCCAGTCTCCAGCAGAATCAGTTAACTGGATTTTATTGACGGTGACTTTTTGGCCGTTGAAAATACCCGGATGGATACTTCCGTAAAGTCCTCTCCCAAGGACATCTTTTCCCGAGTAACTGATAGTGCCCTTTTCCCCAATTGTTTTGTAGTACAATTTTTCGATGACTTTTTCCAATCCGATTCTTTCTTCAACTTTCTTTTTAATCATACCTTCAATTAGGCCGTAAGCAAAGTGTTTCTCTGTCAGCCCTAAAAAAGATAACAAGTCATTTGGTGTTTAATTTTAAAGTTGTAGCGAGAGTTGTAGCAGGAAAATGGAAATGAATTGACAGTCTCATCTCGCTTGTTTGATAATAACATAATAACACACTTTAGCATATTTTTAGTTACAATTCTCCTCACTATTAATTGTGCACTTACGTTCTAAATTAACAGGGTTGTCGTTCAGAATATTTTTTTCAATTGTTGATTTATCTCCAAATGGATGAATTCCTCTTTTGATGAAATAAAAAAAGACGCAGCCAGTGGCAAAAATGTCGCTTTGCACAAAACCTTTCGCTTTTTCCAATTCTTTCTTAATTATATTTAAAATTTCCGGCGCCATCCAATTTTGTGTTCCTTTTACTCCACTGACGGAACAAGTCCATCGATGGCTTGTGGTTTTACTTAACCCGAAATCCGAGACTTTCATGACCACTGGATCAGTACGGGAAATGAGGATGTTGCCCGGTTTGATGTCGCGATGAATTAATTTCTGCGAATGGATGTAATGAACACCGCAAGCAATTTGGTACAGGACTTTTTTGTCTGACGGCATTGGCCCCGTATATTTCCCTTTGACAAACTGCTTGAGAGTCCCAGCACACAGTTCCAGAGCTATATATCTAAATAGATTATTGACGTTATCAATTAAAAGCCATTAGATTACAATGACGTGAATCGAAAACCTGAAATCGTTGTCTTTGTCGACTTCGAGAATTTTGACAACATTATCGTGATTCAATTTTAATTGCAACTTGATCTCGCGTTCTTCACCCACACAATCAATTAACAGGATTCTCTTGACAGCGACATTGCAGCCATTGAAACTACCAGGATGAACACTTCCGTAACCTCCTCTCCCAAGCAAAACATTTCCTGAGTAACTGATACCTTTGTTCCCAACAGGTCTGTAGGGCGATTCAATGAACGATGCCATTTTTAAATGCGATCACAGTTCTTCGTTGGCAAAACTGAATTACGCTGAAAGCGAGGAAATCGACGGTTGAGCCGTTGCTGGAATCAAAGAGAACTAAAACTCTGAAAAATGGCGTCGTAACTGTGTTGCAACTGATGATAAGAGGTAAGATATAAGTTTTTATCTATTATTTTAGCGCCCTAGCTTGCTACAGCAATGTGACCTGCTGAAAGATAACATCCAAGTCGTTCTCTTATCTATTCATTAATTTATTTTTGGTCTTAGAAATGATGGAAGAAACGCTTGAATTGCATCTACCAGGCGTCCCTATGGCAACACTTTTACGTGTCTTCAACTTCCGCGACTGGAGCCCAAAATAACTCGGGCGACGCCACTACTTTTGCAGATCCTAACAACGACGGTTTCAACTTTGGTACCGTAAAGTGGGGCTACTTTGAACAAAAAACGTCTTTTTTTGGCTGTTTTTGATTAATAACTCGAGTAATATGCAACGGAATCAAACGCGAAAAAAAGCGTATCTAGAGAAAGTTATTGCGAATCCGCCTGTATCCTAGGAATCTCTGTAACTGTAGTAAAAAAATTGTTATGAGCATTCAAAAATGGCTGTTCAAAGTAGCCCCATACTGGGGCTACTTTGAACACAATGAAGAGCTTATGGGAAATTAGGAAAAATAAATAAGTTGGTAGATAATTTGATGATGGGTAGGAATTTTGAGAAGATATTTTTACAGTAGCTAAACTGTTATGTGCTACCACCTTTATGAAAAAAAAAATTGGAAAAAAATTGAAATTGGTGCCCCAAAAAAATGCCAACATGAAAAAATTAACGTTTTGGACCCAAAATTTGCGGTAAAACCTCGAAAACTAAAAAATGCCTTTATGGATTTCTTTAATTTTTTGGAATAATGACAGTGGCTGTATGATGAACGCATTGATTAAAAAAAAAGCTAGACTTAGTGTATGTTGATGCCCTGGCAACAATCGAAGGGATAAAAACAAGCGTTTTTCTTGTTTAGGTCGCGGCAGCTCCTTAACAACATTTTCAAATACGACGAAATTTATGTACGATCATTAAACCATTGTGAAACGTGATTTCAAAATGAAAAAAAATGAAATCAAAGATGTAAAAAAATGTTGCAAAAATAGTGGGGCTATGGAAAAACATGTTCAAAGTAGCCCCGAAAATATGAAAAAACGTGGGGCTACTTTGAACATGTGAGTTGAAGGCTCAGGGAAACAGTTTCGAAATTTTTTTTTTTAAGGCACACGTTTTTCAATGTTTCCTTTATACGAATATGCAAAAAAATCTATAACTTTTGGGCTACTTTGAAAAAAAATCAGTAACTTACTTTTCGCGCTTTACGGATGATTTTTCGGGTCACAATTTGGCATGAAAAAATTTGCACTCGTAATTGAGATACACAGGTGAATTTCACACTGGTTAATGATCGTAATGAGGGGTAAAAATGAGAATTTTCCCCGCCAGATAGCATTAGCCAGAAAAAATTTAAGCGAGAAAATATGTTTTTTTTTTCGTGTTCAAAGTAGCCCTCCCTGTTCAAAGTAGCCCCACTTTACGGTAGTCGCTATAATCAGCCTAGACGACCCTATTTCATATTTACTCTATATTATAAAACTTAGTTAATTTTTACATAACCAGTGGCTCAGATATTTAACCTGTGATTGCACCATTCAAGTGAAACGCAAAATAGTTTACGAATCGAATTTTTGTTATTCAAGAAAATGCAATGAGAATTTAAAACATACACAAGCAGTCACACAACTGACAAAAGATATCGAAATTTTCTCTTCCTGATTTTCTTCTTTCTCCTTCAACGATCCATCGATGGTTATTGGAAGCCTGGAAATGATGTCATAACCAAACTTTTTCGGCGTCATCACTCGATAGTACCGTTCACGCTCCTGCATGGTCCCCAGCGTTGGCCGATAATCCAGTATTATTGGACTTGGGCTTTGGTAAAAATTTGTTAGTGATGAGGAGAAAAACTTGATTCTCTATGCCGACGAGCGTTGCTTAGATAGAAAACATTTTTTCTATGGGGCCTTATGGGAGAAAAGAGGTTTTTAATTTCTAATTAATTCACTTTTTGTAGTACCTACTCAAGGTTTCTATCACATATGAAGATAAAAATTACGGATTTTTTGGAATACAATACATAGTGTTAGAACTATTAGGATATATTGAAATGAATAGAAAAAAGTACAGGGGTATAAGCGCCCCTAGCGGATTTTCCCCGGAACCATTTTAGGTTTTGGCTTCAGAGCCGCCTATGGCTGGGGTGCTATGTCCCTCTACCTGTCTTCTTGTATCATGATCTAACGCGAGCTTTTACCGCCATTTCTGATTCGTCCGGTCCGGTTTTCCTTTGTTTGACTCCATATTTCTGCCTTTGCCCGTTTGTCGTCTACTCTCGGCTTGTTCTGTCGTTGGAGGTCTTAAAGGACCTCGTTTTTGAAAGCTGTTTATGAAGCACATTGAATAGGTAAATAAACCACTATGCTTTTGTTTTTCTAATATTTTACGTTGCAGCCAAATTATCATCAAAGTGCCCACTTATACCGAGTCTGTTTTAATGTAGCCTAGCTTGTTCAAAATGCTGACCCCGACTCGCCGTCGTATGCAAGAAAATTTTAATCTTTGCTACCCTTTTGGCCACCTTCGATCTCGAAATATTTTGAAGAACTATTATGGTGAATTGGATGGAAATGACTTCAGTGTAACCAAGGTAAAATTGTTAGATAAACTGGTCTAAACGCTTGCTCGTCCAAATGATGATCAAAATGTATGAACTCCAATTATTTATTTAGGTTCTTTTTCTTGGATGTGGTGATCTTATGGGCACTCTTGAAGCATCAACAACAGAACACCTAAAAAACTTACACATTCATTTGAATGACATGGAACCTTCAGTTTTGGCTCGTAACATCCTCATCCTGAAAGTCTTGTCCGAAGCCAAGTTTGATCCGAACAATCAAAAAGATTTGTCTTTCCTGTGGGATGTGTGGTACAACACAGAGTGGCCAGAGAGCACAAAAATCAGATTCCAGGATGTGGTCAAGAATTTACTGGATGGGTTTTTACCAGAAAATGTTTCTGTTCCTAATCACAGTCATTTAGAAAAGCTGATGTCAGTTTGGAGAGGATGGTCATCATCCCTTTCTTCTCAATTTCAGTCCAAATCTTTTATTGAAAACATCCTGAAAGAAAGGTAGTCTTTTCTTTGAATTTGTTTTTTATTGAACTAAACTATAGGTTGCAATTTTGTTTAGGATTACATTCATCGGAGAAGTTCATAGCAACACTTTTTCTGCTGAAGCGCGAGAGATTGTCAAAAGGAATCACATTGATTTATTTTCCATAGCGCTAAACGAGATTGTGGCCAAACTGGAGACCTCTTTTATGGTTTACAATTCCGGCTTACACGAAAAAGGAATTATGAAGAAAATTCGAGATGAAATTATGCTGTACTTCCAAACGGGCAGCTGCAGAGTTGAAAATGATTTGAAACTTGTTTGCATTAACCCAATACTGCTGGATCCCGTCACCAACATTTGGCAACTCCACCCTTCACTAAGCCCGTTTGATAGCTATCTTCCAATGACGGACGAGGAACTGTCTTTAAAGTCGGCCAAGGATCAAATCCTGATCCACCCTTGTCAGAAAATTCTTAAGAGACTCGTGTCTTCATACCGCCGTCGTCTAGATTCAATCAAAGTCCATTTCCACCTTGACGACGCTTTGGAGTAGGGGAGACTGGGGTCAATTGTAACAAAAAACATACATCAATTTTTTTCGTCTGCTAGCAGTAAAGTTACAAATTTTTAAAAAATGCAGCGGATAGATTGTTATCTTGGCTAACTTTCCTGAATTTATCGAACATAAAAGTTGAATAGTTATTGAGTAAAAAAATCTAGAATGTTCATGCTTTTTTGTTACAATTGTACCCACATGTCGGGACGATTGTAACAGGGGTGGGGGTCGGAAGTAACGTGGGATTTCCCATAAGCGCTACCGCTTGGCGACTCACCCATTTAAAACAGTAAATCTGGTTTATTTTTCGTTCTTTCTGCAAGTATGCTAATTTTTAGCATTCAAACAGAAGAATATGATGTTTTGCATCATTTCTGGGTGGAAAAACTGATATAGACTTTTTTTTTCCTAAATTATTTGGACTGTTACAATCGTCCCACACTGAACCTTTCCCGTTAAATTAACTTTTACTCCATTATACCTCTAATTTTTAAACAAATCAATTGCCAAAATGTGTAAGGGACATAAAAACAAAAAGTTTGGTGTAAGAAAATTGGTCATATTTGAACTTTATAGTAGGGAAAATAGAAAAAATTGACAAACCGAAAATTTTACTTTTGGGTGTCAAAAACGTTTTTTTCTTATAACTTCAACAGTTTTTGTTTGATTTATTTGAAAAAATTAACAAAATTTCTTCTCTATAAGATGGCCTCATGATAAATATTTCAGAGTTTTAGAGTTAATTTAAATGGCCTAAACGATTTTTGTTACAATTGTCTCGTGTTACAATTGACCCCAGTCTCCCCTACTGCTACAAGGAAAGGACCATGAAATTCGATGTAATCCACTGTTCTACTCTAGCGGACAACGTCGGATTACCAAACTTAATCATCGCTTGCAACAAAGTACTGGCAGACCATCCCGAAGCCGTTATGTGGACTGATACGGAGTTATGGTTTGACATGGAAGCTTCTATGGAGAAGTTCATCGAAAATTTACTCTGCTGTCCCTTGTCGATGATTCCCACCATTTATGGAGTTCGACCTTGCCAACATTTAAAACTGGGATCTTCATCTCTAAAATTAATTGGAAAATGTCGCCACATCTTATGGCAAAAGGCCCAGCGTGCTGAGAACTTTAATCTTCACCCATCGCCCGTAATAAGTCGATGTTTGGATCGGTTGGCCGAAAAATGCTTCACCGTGAAATTTCCACCGGCAGCTCCAGATTCCTTATTGAAAACCACTGGTCTTGTCGTTTGGTATACCCCTCTCACGTTTTACTATACCATCAGCTCAATGATCGAGCGGATTGGAGGGGATCTTTGGCTTCAAAATGTTCCACATTTCACCGATGTTCCTCCTGCTCTGAAACTGGCCAAGCGGACCTTAGATGCCTGGAAAAGCGGCCAACCTCTGTTGAAATTGACTGCCCATGTCGAACAGGATCTCACCACTAAGGGTGTTTACTTCCACAACAAAGATTCAAGAAGTGGAGCCCCTTCAGTCCGATTGGTGCTTTATCCCAAGGAGGAATATTTGAAGCGTTCTGTGAAGTTGGTTTCTATGTTGCAGCAGTCAAAAGGATTGGCAGACGTGTATTTCGAAAGTTTCCGAGATATTTTGTCACTTCCGGATGTCCATATCATCGAAAACTTCCATCTTGAAGCAAAAAAGACGACAACCGAAAATAACGCGACCATTTCATTCCTGATGGTTCCGGATCATGGCCTTTCCAAAACGCACAAGATTCTGTTGTTGGATATCGTCAATGATGCGCCATCTTTCATTTTCGATACAGTCGGCTCTATGACAAAGGAAAAGTGTCGGCCACCTTTTCCCTTTAAACCTCCCCGAGCGGCCTCCTCTGATACTGGATTCAAGGGAAGGAACGTAAAGTTGGACAGCTGTATTGAATCAGAGGACAAATACTTTCTCAAATTTTCCGTCGTTTCGAAGAAGGATATGTCAGGTAATTTTCACGCGTTTTTGTTAAGCACCAACACGTAAATTTAGGATAATTAATGTTTTCACTGATTTATAGGTTTCTTCTTCTGCGGGACCAATCCTGCTGTCAGGCCATTTTTATCGCCTTTGTTCATCGTCCGTACCTTCCGGGTGTCGACTATCGGACTGAACGACCCTAATCCGCTCTTGATTGAATTCCCACATCCTTATCTGTACGAGGATGCCACCGTTATCCCAAATTGCGGAGAGAAAACCTTCAAAATATCTTTGTTGAAAGGTCTGCAGCAGCCGTGGCCGTGTGAAATTCAGGCGCATCCCAGAACTAGATGGATCACAAACAATCTAAGGAAATGGACGGATTTTTCTGATAGCTGCCATTCCATGCAAACTCATGTAAACAGTCAGTTTGCGCTGGGCGAATCAGCATTACCAATAACTCCGATAGAGAAGACGCCCTTAAACTCGATCCGAGAAACCATTAAAAAGTTGCTGCTCGATCGCAATTGCACCATGTTGCAGATTCAACACCAGCCGGAAGATCTTTTTCGCGTCAAAGTCCATCAACCCGTCGTCATTTCCCCTAACGGCGGGCCGATGCTGATAGTCTCTGTTTATGATATTCGGATGATGCAGTATCTCGAAAAAGAGAAGAAACTCAATGAGAAACTGGAAGAAAAGAGGTGTTTGACACTAATGAGCGACGGTCTCAGAGCAGATGTACCATTGGAATCGCAATACATGATGGTCGACGCAACCCGGGAAGAGATATTCCTATGGCGCTACATGTTCCACGTCAATTCGACCAAAATGGTCCCCACACTCTGGCAGAATGAAAAGATTCCTATGAGCGACAGTAGCCCTTGGGTAGCTTCGTTCATTTCGCCCCTTTACCTCGATTTTCCATTGGATAAAACCATCAACAAAGAAGCCAAGTCGGAACAACCCTTGCCGTCTATCAGACCTTCGGTCTATGATAAAGTTCGTTGCGCCGCTTGCCAGAAAATTCCTGAAAAACTGAAGCGCTGTGGCCGTTGTCGAGTTGTCCTCTATTGCAGCGTCGAATGTCAACGTGGACATTGGACACAGCACAAAGCTGCCTGTGTCAAAAAATGAACCGAGGCCATACTCGTTGTTTTCCTCATTGTGGGCCCCCTTGTCCTATATTGCCTTTCTCTGTAATTTTCTGAGATCAGTTCTCATTTTAACCAAGATGTGTTAACCTACAAGTTTTTTGTTTCATTGTTTTTTGAAAGATCTTTCAAATACAAGAAATCAGTTTTTTTAACCTTACTTAAAAAACCTCGTCTTCTTTTAAAAAAGTATAGCCTTGAAAGAAATACTAGTTATGACGAAAATGTCCACTAATTATTGATGATGTATTGCATAATTTCCATCGATTAATCAAAAGCAAACGAAATTAACGAATATATTTTTTGCGATGCTTCCTTTCTGGTTTGGCTTTATATGGCCAGAAGGCATCATCTTCACGGGTACCGGGTAGGCCCAACAATTTTGCTATTTGGTCACGTTCGTTAAGAATTTCTAATTGTTATTGATTATAGAGAAAATTTTTGACTTTGGAAGATTTAATTGTTTATGTAAAATCCCATAAACATACTGTATGTTTGTACGATGAGGCAATCAATGAGTGGCAATCTGAAATGACTTACTTTTCCCGCCCATATTCTGTCATCTCCCAATTTCCGGTCTTTGTTCTCCTTCTCGGGCTCAGTTCGTTGGCATGGTCGCGCGACAGCCGACATTATTTAGTCGCCATCATTAGAACTCAGAAGCCACATGTTCTATTGAGAATCTAGTAAAGACTAGGCAAGTTAATATAATTCTCAATAACTATACTTTACATTAAATTGTATATCAAGAAAATTTATGGTTTTTTTTTACTATCAATATTTGATATAGCCTACTTAAACATGATAACTCCGACTCGCCGTGTGCTACAAGAGAGTTGCCCTCTTTATTATCCTTTCAACCCCTCATTTTCGAGAAAAAAACATGTTTTTACACATTTGGTTCGCCAACAAGAGCATGGAAATGAACTGATTTTAACTAAGGTAATGATTTTTGACTGCAGAGGATGAACCTCTTGCACAACACTTGTTTCCAATTAATAGAAACACATTATCACAATTTCTGGTTTAGGTCCTTTTTTTGGGATGTGGTGACTTACTCAGTACTCTACAGTCCACAACCTTCAAGCACTTGACAAATTTAGAGATTCACCTGAATAACCAAAATCATTCAGTTTTAGCTCGCAACCTCTTGCTGCTGAAAGTAATATCTGACGTAGATACCTTCAATCCTGACAAAGAGGAAGATATCACTTTCCTATGGGATGTTTGGTATAACCTTGAATGGTCTGAACGTACAGTCAAGAGATTTCATCGTGTTCTGGAAAATCTGCTCAGTGGCCCATGTAACACCCAGCATCGTTACTATGTCTTGGAGATGTTGCTGCCAGATGTCGATGTCGTTATCCGATAACGACATCGGCACGATACTGTTTCTGTATCGTAAATTCATAAATATTTTTACGATACTAATACTATGTCGATCAGACATCGTATCCCGACCACATAGCTCCGTTATAAATTAAATAATTTATGTCGTTCAGTTACATCTTAGATACACTGGACCGACATCGATTACTGACCAGAATTATTTTACTAAAAACTTTCGATTAAAATTATAGTAATGTCCGGGAACTACATCCAACCGACATAGCAGCGACGTATATAAAATAGTCCACATTTGAAATTACGGAACTGGGTTAGCAAAAAAATTATAATGAAACTACACAACAGTTGAATTAACACACATTGACGACCACCGATCAATGTTCTGTTTCGCCAGGAAATTACAACAAATTCTTGACATTTACCGATTGTTAGGCATGACAGTTAGACAGTAGTACTTATAGTTTTTCGTGCGAGTACAAAAACAATAACGACTACTTCAATTTCTTAAATTAAATTTAATAGATAAAACGAATACTATTACAATACATAATTTAAACTATGTATATAAAAGTATTTTCATTTAATAGGTAAGCGAACTAAGTTAAAACTTAGAAGTAGCGATATGACCATGGGCAGAGACGCAGAGACCCGCACTGCCGCACACGGTAGAGTCCGAGTGGCGCAGTAGTAGCGTAACTTTTCTATCTGGCAACACCGCACGCGTCATCTCCCCACCCCTCATACAGTCCCTTGCCAGTTTTGAAAGCGTCATGTTGCGGCTCTAAGTCTGTTGCTTACTTGCTTCTCAATTTCTGATTTTGATTAGTGTTCGCTTAGTTATTCTTCATTTCATCACAAGCAAGAAGAAGAAATAATCTTTTCAGTGACGAAGTGAAAATGTAGTGTCAAATAGAATAAGTGTTCTCCAAATCAAGCCATTCTATTAGGGTTTACTTGTGTCACCTACGAAAATGCGTTACTTTAAAGTTATTAAGTTAAACTCCTATCAATATTTTGTAGTGTTAAAAAAAACTAAGCACACATACAACCACCATTCTCAAAGATTACCAAGAGGGTTGCTTTATCTGGTGGTTGCTGTATAGCTGTTTGTGCAATATTTTGTTAACGTTTTATGTACAGCCTTGTTCACACCGGTCATAGTCCTTAAAAGTTGCATTAAGTCGTTAAGTAAAAGAAGTATTTAAGGCGTAAGTTGTCGCATGCGACAACTTATCCACTATGCCCAAAAGCTGCTTTAAGCCTCTAAAACGCGTTTTAAGGGCTGTTTTAAGCTTTAAGGCTCATTTCTTTAAAAAGTTACATTCACACCAAAATGTCCTTAAAACATTTAAAACGTACTTAAGCGACTGTTTTAAGCTTTCTTATGATTGGTGTGAATAAGGCTTACGGTACTTGCTTTCACATTTTAAGATTATTATTCTGTTTCAACTGTTTCAACTCGATAGTTGCTGCTTATTGTATCTCCAATATTTTAAATTTTTAAGGTGACTTGATGTTGAACATTCTGAGTATTTAGATTTGTAATAATGTATCTTCTACTGTTGGTTAGTTGGAAATACAAAAGAGTTTTTAAAATTGAAATTCCTTATTAAATTTTCACTTGGTAGTTGTTGTTCTATTGTTTAAAAACCACGTAGAGACCGTACTACTTCTACACGTGATAACATTGTCGCTCCGATGTTCAACAGACATCCGCGAGCGTCGGGTTTTATCCTCGTTTGGAGATATCGAAAAGATATACTTTTGACATCGTCCTTCGATATCTGAAATTTGTCGAAAAGTTGTTTCATCCACGACACAAACACGATATCGGGGACGACTCGTTTACGAGTCGTTTACTTGTCTTTCGCTGACTTCTATACGATGTCGGAACGATTGTCGGGTGCTACGTGGGGGAGTATTGCCAAAAAATGTGTCTATTCCCAAAAGCAGCCACTTGGAAAGCTTGAGAGAGATTTGGAAAGTGTGGATTTCTGTTATTTCTCAGAAGAAGTGCCAGTCAAAGTCTCTTGTTGAAAAAGTTCAAAAAGATAGGTAGGCTATCAGACGACATTTAGGCTTATTTTGAACTGTGAGTTAAAGTTGCACCACTAATTATGTCTTTTCTTTAGGTCATTCCACATACAAAATGTCTTTGCCAAAACCTCGGTTGAAATGAAGAAGGAAAAATCTGATTTATTCTCGAAAGCGGTAGATGCGTTCGCCATGGAATTTGAAACAAAAAACTCTTCTTCAAACGAAAACCTTCATGATATAGTAAAAGAGAAGATGCTTGATGAGATCCGACAGTATTACAAGAGGGGTAACTGCCGAATGCAAGCTTCAATTGAAGTCGTTTGCGTTAATCCCACCATGCTAAATCCCGCTACTAAGAAATGGGAGCTCGATCCGTCATTGTACCCTTTTGGCGGTTACCTGCCAATGTCTAACGTAGAGCTGGATACTTCATTCCAAGAAAAAATCCTAATCCGTTCCTGTCAAGAAATCCTCAAGAGCCTTGTCTCTTCTTATCGACGTCGTCTAAATTCGGTCCAAGTTACTTTTAATCTACAAGACCCGCTGGAGTATTGTTATACTGAAAAAACAATCAAGTTTGATGCTGTGGACTGCTCCTTCCTTGCCGATCATGTAGGACTACCCAATTTGATCTCCGCGTGCAGCGGAATACTTGCCGACCATCCTGAAGCAATTTTGTGTACAGAGACACAGTACTGGAGCGACTTTGATTATTCGATGCAAAAGTATATTGAAGAGTCTCTTTGTTGTCCCCTGTCCATGATTCCAACATTTTACGGACTGCGGCTGCTGAACCACATCACTTTGGGACCTGTTTCGTTAGATTTGGAGCACAAATCCCGTCAATTTCTGTGACAAAAGACACCGTCTTTCGAGAACGTGATTCTTTC
This sequence comes from Ceriodaphnia dubia, assembly GCA_022539655.2. Classification (NCBI taxonomy): domain Eukaryota; kingdom Metazoa; phylum Arthropoda; class Branchiopoda; order Diplostraca; family Daphniidae; genus Ceriodaphnia; species Ceriodaphnia dubia. The sequence continues at coordinate 162,181 of JAKUCG020000043.1, read as the reverse complement.
TCCTTCCCCCACGCTTACATGCTGCTTGGATCGGCTCGCCAAGAAGTGTTTTGCCGTAGAATTTCCCCTGAAAGACTCGAGCACGGAAACCAAGAATCTGTTTCCAGCTAAATGGTATTCGCCACTCACCTTCAATTACTTCTGGAGCTCGATGATTCTACGTCTTGGAGGAGAAAGCTGGTTCCCAGTTATTCACCGCAACTCTAACATTCCTCCTGCTTTTCAATTGACGACAAAAATCTTGGATGCGTGGCAAAAGGATCAACCACTGCTGAAACTGACGGCTCAGTCCAACGTAAGGGAAACTGAAGTCATCTACAGCAAATACTCCCCAAGTCGAACTCCGTTGCTCCGGTTGATTTTAGCTCCAGAGTTTACATACAAGAACTATGTAACCCCGGGAGAAAATGGGCTGACAAACAATCTTCGTGACATTCCTTCAAATCCGGATGTCCACATCATCGATAATTTCTCTCTTAAATTTAAAAAGACTCCGGAGGGAAATCGCGCTTTTGTTTCCTTCCTTATGCTTCCGGATCATGGCCTTGGAAAAACGCACCATGCAGTTTTGGTGGATATTATGAATAATGCTCCGGCCTTTATTTTCGACTCGGTTGAATCCATGCAGACAGAAAACTGCCAACTGTCATATCCGCTTGATCTCAAAAATTTGAAAAATCCGCCAGAAACAGTGGAGAATACGCTAATGACAGTGGATAGCTGTGTCGAATTCGAGGATGAATACCAATTGGAAGTAACAGTGGATTGCGACGACATCTCTGGTAAATAAAAGAATCGCTTTCAATTATAGAGCGTATTTGTCTAATTTAAAAAATATTGTATTCAAGGTTTCAAGGTCTTTCTTAGCCAACCTCAACAATTAAATACTGCGTTTGTCAGCACTCATGTTGTCAAACTTTCACTTGGCCCGCAAGTTGACTCAAAACCACTAAGAATCTCCTTCTCACATCCGGTCTGTGACGAAGAACTCGCAATTGTTCCTCGAGGTCACACATTCAAAGTAACTCTAAAGAAGGGTCTATATGTGCCCTGGCCGTGTGAGATTCAAAGAAATGACAAACTCAAATGGGATGCCGCTAATTTAGAGGATTGGTGGGATGCCCCACACGGATCCAACTCTATGCGAATGCACCTTGACAGTCAATTTGAACTTTATCACCACGAATACTATCCTTCGTTGGAGAGAACGAATCCGTTGAACGCTGTTCGTGATGCCATTAGTAACTCGTTTCACCAACCGAATTTGGGTTATCTCCAACTTGGGATTGAACCGGATGATATTTTACGGGTTTTAATCCACCAACCTTGCGTTACTTCTCCGACTGGCGCCCCCATGTTAGTTATTTCCGTCCATGACCCCCAAATGCAAAAAACTCTAGCCAGCAAAGGGAAGTTGAACGCGGCTCAACACGATGCAATTTTCAATCGAATTTACGCTGAACTCGAGGCTTCTAGTCTTCGTTACATGAAAATACCTACAACCCCAGAAGAAATGATTTTATGGCGATACATCTTTCGCGTCAACTCGATTAAGATTTTGCCCAACACCTGGCAGAAGAAGAATCTCCCCCTAGGTGCGGACAGTCCTTGGTTGGCCACGTTCTTGTCTCCGCACTACCTGGATTGCCCATTCAAGAAAGTGTCCTACGAAGAATTCAAGTTGAAGAATCCGAAAATAGTAGAAGAGTTGGAAGATAAAAAAGGAGGCTGCTGTGCCGCTTGTAGGAAAACATGTGAAAGTCTGAAGCGCTGCAGCCGTTGTCTAACTGTGAAGTACTGCAGCGTTGAATGTCAGAGAGGACATTGGAGTCAGCACAAATCAGTTTGCGGTAAATGAACGAATTAATTCATGGCCCGTCGTTATCGTTTAAACACCAACTCGTCCTATCGAGATGTTAGTTTTCACCTCTTTTAACTGTTCATTTCTACACCGTTCTTTAAAAACATTGTTCCCTTTTGGTTTGCGTTCCCCATAAAAGTTAATCAAGGTATGAATTTGATGTTGCGTCGAATGTTTCGTTTTATGCTTGAAAAGAAAAATTCAAATAAATGAAACGCTTTTCGAAGTTCTTCAAATCAATAATTTTTGTGTATAAATTGAAGTTTCATGAAGATATCTGTTGGTATCAGTCCACACCCTTGGTTACAACTTTCAACGCGCATAAAAATCCGCGCAAATTACTATAAACGCGCCGCGCGTAAAGAAATTTCGTTATGTAGTCGCCACACTGAGTGCAGTCAGCCTGTCTGCGTGGTAGTCTGCTAGTCGGTCGGTTTAAACTTTAAATTTAAATTGCCTCTCTAGACCGCTCATCTTTTGAGTTCTAGAAAAAAATGTTTCCTCCAATACGTCCCTTTTACCAGAAAACAAATTACTACCCTTTTGGTGTCACAAAAGCTGGTAACCTTTTGAAAGATTATGATTTCCAAACACCTGCTGAATCTGCTTCTGATGTAACTAAGGTAAACAAAACTTAGTTTTGCTATCACTGCTTAGTGCTTACTATAAAATTTTAAAATGAATTGATTATAAAATTAGATCCTGCTGTTGCTATGTGGTGATCTGATGAATACGCTGCAAATGATGACAACAGAGAAAGAAAAACAGTTGAACATTCATCTCAATGACTTGAACAAACTAGTTTTGGCACACAACATATTGATATGGAAAATCATATCAGCTCAAGATTTCAACCCTGAAAAAATAGGAGATATGGATTTTCTCTGGGATATTTGGTACAATGCTGAATGGCCCAAAACAACAAAGAAGAGATTTCAAGTTGTTTTGAAAGATCTGCTTGATGAAAATTTGCCAGAAAATATCTCTGTTCCAGAAAGAAGTCAGTTTGCAGTTTTTGTAGAAGTGTGGAAAGCCTGGTATTCCATTTGTACCAAGTCACAGTGTGAATCAGCCATATTAGTCAAGAAAGCCAGTGAAGAAAGGTAAACCATCTTACCACTTTATAGGCTGCCAATGCAGGTGGAATGAAATTTTAAAAATTTTCTCTTAAATGTAGAAACAAACAATTGATAGAAGAGGTGTGGAAAATTGCAAAACTGGAAGATGATCCAACTTTAGGTTCGTCGCAGTCTTCCAGAATGACATATATTGTAACCTCGCTATCCCACAAGAGTTTCGAGGCTATGGACGTGAGTAAAGCTATGGAGGATAACATGGAGTATGAAGGTCAATATTATTTCAAAACGAGAAGCTGCCGAGTTCGAAGCGAAATGAAAACAGTGTGTATCAATCCAACTTTGGTGGATCCTACGACGCACATGTGGCTAGTCTATTTCCCACTCTCTCCGTTTAGGAGTTACTTTCCAATATCCAAAGAAGAGCTCGACACGTCCGATGAAGAGACAACTGCCGTCTGGTCTTGTCAAAAAATTCTCAAAAGCCTTATATTGTCCTATCAAAGTCGCAAGAAGACCGTTAAGATTTTCATTCACCTTGAAGACGCAATCCATTTCTGCTGCGCTGAATCTTCCGAGAAATTCGACATTATTGAGACTTCTATGCTTGCCGATACTATTGGATTAGCTAACATCATCAATGTGTGTTGGAAAAGATTGGCGGACACACCAAAAGCAATGCTTTTTACTGGATCTATGCGTTTCACTAATGTGGATGTTATGAAAAAACCTTCACTGGAACAGTACGTGGAAGAGTCTCTCCTTTGTCCCCTAAGCATGATTCCAACCATTTATGGATTGCGACTTGCAGATCACGTCGAACTTGGAGGTACCAACCTCGCTCGTTTGATAAAGCCCAACATTACGCTTTGCTGGAGAAACGCGCCGCCACCTCGAAATCTTACGCTTTCATATTCTCCGACTTTGGATCGATTTCTAGAGCTTCTAGCGCAAAGATGTTTTGACCTGAAATCACGACTAAAAATCGGCCTTCAACCTGGTGATGGGTGTGGAATGTTAAGTTACAACACACTTACATTCAAGAACATCACGGATTCCATGATGGAGCGTGTTGGAGGAGACCCGTGGTTGAAAAGTGCTCGTCAGTCGAACATTCCTCCTTCATTCAGTCTTGCAATGCGTACAGCCGATGCTTGGGGAAAAGGCCAAAGGGTTCTGAAACTGTCAGCTAGTTCCCTTCCTGATCCTAACGACATTATTCGTCAAGAATTTTTCCTTTCGACTGAAGACGTCTTTTCACGTCTTACAAAAGCAGAACCCGACAGGCAAACGATTTTTCGAATTGTTCTTCGTCCCTCTCGAGTTTTTCCTGTTAAATGGCTAACTGAATCTGATCTTCTCGATTCCAATGTTCACTGCATTGATAATTTTGACATAGATATTGTTATAAACCCCCATGGAATAATTGAGGATGTTTCCATTTCATTCGTGTTATTGCCAAAAAACGGCCTGGAAGAAACCCATGTTGCTATGGTCTATGAGCTCGTTGGCGGTTTTCCAATTTTCGGCGTTTTCTTGAATTCCATGCGAAGTAGATATATCTATAATTCCGCGGATGAATTTTCGAGTCTAAGTGAATCCCCAGTTCCTCATCGTGTTGAATTCGAGGAAGAGTTGAAGGTTGAGAGTTGTATGGAGACTAAAGAACAGTACGTTTTCAAAATTCGGATCAAATCTTCCGGCAACGATATTTCAGGTAACTTATTCATTATGAGTCTTCATTTAACAGAGAACTTTTGTTGAATGTTTTATTCCCGATTACAGATTTGAAAGTGGCAACTGACCGAAAAAGACCTTGCGAATCCTGTCATACAGTCACTTTGACGTCGGCCGGTCCCTGCGGCGTCTTGAAACCGTTGATTATTTCTTTGCCACATCCGGTCTTAGCTGGCGACATCCCTGCTTTTCTTGAGATTAAGGAAGGTTTCGTAGATTTAGCGTTTAAAAAAGCTTTTTGGGAGCCTTGGCCATGTGAATTCCAAACGAGCGATCAACTTAAATGGATTACAGATGACTTAAAACCATGGAAGGAGAGTGACAAATTGATCTCCTTTTTGGATCTGCATCTCATATCTCAGACACATCATTCTGTTGATCCTGATTTGTGTGATCCGTCTGTTTTAAATGATGTTCGAAGACTTATCACTTTCCTTTTTATGAAAAATGCTTTGAGCGACGAAGAATTTTTCCAGATCCAGCTAAAGGGATCGTCTTTTCCTGACTGGTGGCTTCGACTCCACAATCCGATACTTACGTCTCCTCTGCGCACTCCGTTTTTACTTTTGTCGGCATATGACATGCGACTCGCTGACAGTCTTGAGAAGGAAGGAAAATGGAAAAAACGGGCAATTGATGAAGGATTTCTGGCAAAGACGACATCAACAGTATTTACGCGCTCGCTAGAGGAGTCACTGCTGTTTCGTTACGTCTTGCGTCTCAACTCGACTAGAATTGTACCTACGAATTGGCAAAAAGACAACCTTTCATTGGGAGAGAACAGCCCCTGGCTGGTGACGTACATTTCACCGCTCTATCTTGATAACTTTGACAGTGAACTATTGAAAACTTGCCGTTCCCTGGTTGAACTAAGGATACAACTTGGTTTAGTTGCCAAAATTTTCAGCTGTGGTGCTTGTCACAAAGTTTCGCCGAATTTGAAAAATTGTGCCCGTTGCCGAAGTATTTCGTATTGCAGCGTAGGGTGTCAACATAAACATTGGCCACAGCACAAATCCAACTGCGTAAAAAAATGAGCTCAATTCATTGCCTTTTTTGTGTATTTTTGTTCCATTTTAGTTTCTCAATTTTGCGTCTTTGCGTATCAATTCCTTTCGAAATCCAAACCAAGCCATTACTGATCAATGGCTCGAAATGTTTTTTTATTTTATTTTATTTTTGATTGTTCAAACTTGTGTGATTGTTTTACCAGGTCCTGTTTTGTATTGAATAAAACACAGATGTTACATTCTTCCCATAAGATTTCAATTTCAATTTTATTTTAGTAATATCAAGAACGCTTTTTGAAATTCTTTAATGCCAGAGAATATTTTTTTGTGTATTAATTGATGTTTCACTTAGATAACTTAAAATCTGTTAGTACAGTCTTCACAGTTTTAACTAACGCGCATAAAAATCCGCGCAAATTACTAGACGAGCGCTGCGCGTAAAAAAAATAACGTTAATCTATACTAGTCAGGTCACGTGGTCAGGTGGCCCCCCTCGCTATGTAAACATGTGAAGCTGTGGTTTTTACACGCATCTTTTATTTCTGTTCGTTGCCTTATTAAACAGGAGTGTAGGAAATAAAATGTTCACTCCTATACGCCCTTTTTGTCAGAAAACAAATTACTACCCTTTTGGTGTCGCAAAGGCTAGTAATCTTTTGAAAGATTATGATTTCCAAACGCCTGCTGAGTCTGCTTCTGATGTAACAAAGGTAAGCAAAACTTTGTTCTGTTATCACCAATTTAAATACAATTTTAAAATGATTTGATTATAAAATATTAGATCCTGCTGTTGCTATGTGGTGATTTGATGAATACGCTGCAAATGATGACAACAGAGAAAGAAAAACAATTGAACATCCATCTCAATGACTTGAACAAACTAGTATTGGCACGCAACATCTTGATATGGAAAATCATATCAGCTCAAGATTTCAACCCTGAAAACAAAGGAGATATTGATTTTCTGTGGGATATTTGGTACAATGCCGAATGGCCCAAAACAACAAAGAAGAGATTTCAAGTTGTTTTGAAAGATCTGCTTGATGAAAATTTGCCAGAAAATATCTTTGTCCCAGAAAGAAGTCAATTTGCAGTTTTTGTAGAAGTGTGGAAAGCCTGGTATTCCATTTGCACTAAATCACAATGTGAATCAGCATTATTACTCAAGAAAGTCAGCGATGAAAGGTAAACCATCTTATCACTTTGGGACTGCCAATGCAAGAGGAAAGAAATTGTAAATACTTTTCTTAAATGTAGAAACAAACAGTTGATACACGAGATATGGGGAATCGCAAAAGGGGATGATCCAAAATTAGGTACGACGCCGTCTTCAAGGATGTTATTCTGTCTATCCTCGCTATTCAACAAGAGTTTCGAGGCCATGGATTTGAGTAAAGCTATGCAAGAGAACATGGAGTACGAAGCTTTCACTTATTTCAAAACAGGAAGCTGCCGAATGGGAAGCAAAACGAAGATTGTGTGTATCAATCCAACGTTGGTGGATCCTACGACGCACATATGGCTAGTCTATTCCCCACTCTCTCCGTTTAGGAGTTACTTTCCAATATCCAAAGAAGAGCTCGACACCTCCGACGAAGAGACAACTGCCGTCCGGTCCTGTCAAAAATATCTCAAAAGCCTTATATTGTCCTATCAAAGTCGCAAGAAGACTGTCAAGATTTTCATCCACCTTGAAGACGCAATCCATTTCTGCTGCGCTGAATCTTCCGAGAAATTCGACATTATTGAGACTTCTATGCTTGCCGATACTATTGGATTAGCTAACATCATCAATGTGTGTAGGAAAAGATTGGCGGACACACCAAAAGCAACGCTTTTTACTGGATCCATGCGCATAACTGCTGTGGATGTTATGAAAAAACCTTCCCTGGAAAAGTACGTAGAAGAGTCTCTATTCTGTCCCCTAAACATGATTCCAACCGTCTATGGGTTGAGACTTGAAGATCACGTCGAACTTGGAGGTACCAACCTCGCCCGTTTGATAAAGCCTAATTTTACTCTTTGCTGGAGAAAAGCACCGCAACCTCGCAATTTCTCGCTTTCATATTCTCCGACCGTGGATCGATTTATAGAGCTTCTAGCGCGAAGATGTTTCGACTTCAAATCCCGACTGGATAACAGCCTCCAACCTGGCGATGGGTGTGGAATGTTATGCTACACCACACTTACATTCAAGAACATCACGGATTCCATGATTGAGCGTGTCGGAGGAAATCCCTGGTTGGAAACTGCTCGCCAGTCGAACATTCCTCCTGCATTCAGTCTTGCAATGCGTACGGCCGATGCTTGGGGGAAAAGGTCAAAGGGTTCTGAAACTGTCAGCCAGTTCCCTTCCTGATCCTAACGACATTATTCGTCAAGAATGTTTCCTATCGACCAATAACCTTTTAAGACTTCTCAGAAAAGCACAACCCGATATGCAAACGATTTTTCGAATCGTACTTCATCCCTCTCGTGTTTTTCCTGTTGATGAATGGCTGTCTGAATCTGATCTTCTGGAACCCAATGTTCACTGTATTGATAATTTCGACATAGATATTGTTACATCCCCCCATGGAAGTATTGAGGATATTTCCATTTCATTTCTACTATTGCCAAAACATGGCCTGGAAGACACCCATGTTGCTATGGTCTATGAGCTTATCGGCGGTATTCCTATTTTCGGTGTTTTCTTGAATTCCATGCGAAGTAGATATATCTATAATTCCGCGGAAGAGTTTTCGAGTCTAAGTGAATCTCCAGTCCCTCCCGTTGAATTCGAGGAAGAATTGAATATGAAAGTTGAGAGCTGTGCCGAGACCAAAGAGCAGTACGTTTTCAAAATTCGGATCAAATCTTGCAGCACCGATATTTTAGGTAACTTATTCATCAGTCTTTACTTTTTAGAGTGCAGCTTTTGTTAATTATTTTTTGCCGATTACAGATTTGAAAGTGTTAACCGACCAAAAAAGACCTTGCGAATCCTGTCATACAGTCACTTTGACTTCGGCCGATCCCTGCGGCGTCTTGAAACCATTGATTCTTTCTTTGCCACATCCGGTCTTTGCCGAGGAAATTCCTACCGTTCTTGAAGTTAAAAATAATTTCGTCGATATAGCGTTAAAAAAAGCTTTCTGGGAGCCTTGGCCGAGTGAATTTCAAACGAGCGATCAATTTAAATGGATTGCAAATTGCTTAAAACCATGGAAGGAGAGTGAAAATTTTATCTCCTTTTTGGATCTGCATCTCAAATCTCAGATGCATCATTCTGTTCATCCTAATTCGTGTGATCCGTCTGTTTTAAATGATGTTCGAAGAATTATCACTTTTCTTTTTATGAAAAATGCTCTTAACGACGGAGAATTTTTCCAGATCCAGCTAAAGGGATCGTCTTTTCCTGACTGGTGGCTTCGACTCCACAAACCGATTCTTACGTCTCCTCTGCGCACTCCGTTTTTGCTTTTGTCGGCATATGATTTCCGACTTGCCGACAGTCTTGAGAAGGAAGGAAAATGGAAAAAACGGGCAATTGATGAAGGATTTCTTGCAAAGCCGGCATCGATAATAGTTACGCGCTCGCTAGAGGAGTCGCTGCTGTTGCGTTATGTCTTGCGTCTCAACTCGACTAGAATTGTGCCTACGACTTGGCAAAAAGACAACCTTTCATTAGGAGAGAACAGTCCCTATCTGGCGACGTACATTTCACCGCTCTATCTTGATAACTTTGACAGTGAACTATTGAAAACTTGCCGTTCCCTGGTTGAACTAAGGAAACAACCTGTCGTTGTTCAAGCCAAAATTTGCAGCTATGGTGCTTGTAAAAAAAGTTCGCCGAATTTGAAAAATTGTGCCCGATGCCAAAGTATTTCGTATTGCAGCGTAAGGTGTCAACATAAACATTGGCCACAGCACAAATCCAGCTGCGTTAAGAAATGAGTTTAATTCAGTGCCTTTTTGTGTACGTATTTTTGTTCATTTTAAGTTATTCAATTTTGCGTCTTTGCCTCGGTCTTTGCGCATCAATTCCTTTCAAAATCCAAACCAAGCCAATACTGATCATTGGCTCGAAATGTTTTTTATTTTATTTTTTATTGTTCAAACTTTTGTGATTGTTTTACCAGGTCTTATGTTGTGTATTGAATAAAACACAGATATGTTAGACTACATTCTTCCCAAAAGATTATCAATTTCAGTTTTATTTTGGTAATTTCAAGAACATAATTTATTTAAATTCCATATTATTTCATTTGGTAATCAAAATAGTTACTAAGTGTGAAACACTATAAAGCATTTGGTTTGCGAGTCTTAGTTCATTTTATATTTATGTTTCTTTCTCTCTCCATATCCGTTATGTTTTGTTCCGATACTATTGCATCACGCATTTGCTGTCTCATCCGTAATGGTTTGACACAACATGCACAAATAACGCAATTCCAAACTAGTTGAAGTAATCAAGATATTAGTCCGAGAGCCCGGGCACTTTTTTCCCCCTCATCGGCCTAAAAAGGTTCGACCCCCTAAAGTCGTTGTTGGCACTTTTTCCTTCCGAAAAACATCAGTCTGCCAGTCCGCCTGCGATTCTGTAAGCCGGGAGCCGCTCCCGAAAAGCGTGAAAAATGTCAAAAAATGACCCATAATCCTCAAGTAAACCAAAAATCTGATAACATTCTTCACGACACGGTGATTTTTTTAGTAAAAAGTCTGTCACCACCTTTCGGTTCCTTATGCTTGCCAGACTTAAGTGTGTAACGTGTTTTGATGGTTGGCGGCCATTTTCCCTCCAGTTTGGCAAATGGCAACGTAGCATTGTGACGCGCTTAAATCGAATGGGCAAACTTTTTGAGATTTTTGCCTCCCACACTTATGTAAATAAATTAAAACTGTCTGGCAAGAATAATTTGTTAGCGGTAGGGCGCCAAACTAGCAAAAGAACGCAAAAAAAAGGTTTCTTCTTGCGTTAATTTAATGACGTGTTTCCGGACAGGAAAACACATCAAGAGTAAAAGTTCTGACAAGTTTTCTTTCCTTTATTGCCTTGTCATGTGCATGTTAGGCATCTCTTCCTCCAGTCGTGTTGTTTAATCAACGTCTGAACGTCAACATGTGCAGAAAAAAAACGTGGGGCAATACAATGACGTAATAACCTTCATTAGTGGCCACCATGATGGCCGTGCGGTCTCTTCTCTGTGTTATTTTTCTCCACCTTTGCTTATCGATACTCTACTGTAGCCTACGGCGTTTTCTGCGACATGTAACGTCCCATTTGCTTATATCACTAAAAAATAAACTTTCAATCTCACTCTCATTTCAGCATTTTGCGTGTTATAATACCTTATTCTTCAGTTCACAACAATAATAAACGAAACCAGAAATCCAGAATCCCTTCGGGAACCTCTTACCCGCCCCAGCGAAGCGGGGCAAGCGGGCGGTCGACTTTAGTATTTCATCAGGAGGAGGGGCTCTATACTATTATCTGCCGTAAGGCATTGCATTAGCACAAAGTCTAGTAGATGCTTTACAATCGTTCCAGTAAAATAACAATCGTGAATTTGAATGCCTTACTATGATTTTATCGTTTTACGGCAAGCAAATCGTAACACTTTATTTAAAGATCGTTTGTCAACAAAAATAATTAAAAAAAAAACGATTGTAAATTGTAACACATCTGTTGAGCGCATGACCAGTTTGGTCTGCTAGGTGCTGGGGCCTTATGGTTTATGGACTGTAGTCTGAAGTCTGTACTCTGTAGGTCTGCTAACGCTATAGGCCTGTAGTAGCGGTAGCGCTCTAGCACAGTAGTCAGTAGTACATTAGACAGTACGTGCTCCTCTAATCATTCTCCGTGGAGTCTGGAGTAGTGGAGTGGCTTCACGCTCGATTAGCTCGAAAGTCGAAGCTGGTCGAAGCACTTACTTACGCGTGGAAAACTTTGTGAATTGCACGTGTTATTGTTTCGACGTCCTTCTGCAGTAATGAGATTTCGGCCGGCAAAGCTTTATTATTGAAAATTCATTACGGGTACATATTCTTTTTGTGCGGGTCTTTCTTAATGATGCTGTAGTAATTCATACTCTTCAGTACAGGTACATATTTCCATCGACGAGATGAATCCTGCACGCCTTACCCCAGAGTCAGTTTCGAATTTCTGGCATCATCCATTTGCAGATAGTCGAGCTGTAAATGTGTTAAAGGATTACAAGCACCATGGTCACAATCTCTGTGATCTTGACAATGTCACCAAGGTAATGCCAAAAGAATTTTTAAATATTAGCACACGATACTCAGTTATCGTGTACACTTTTTATATTGAACTTAGGTTCTTCTCGTGAATGGTGACTTGAAAAAAATTTTGGAGGCAAAGGCACCTAACAACGACTTGCACACTCATCTCATGAGCAAAGATACCAATTTTCTTGCACGCCATGTTTTGATGTTTAAAATAATTTCAGCTCAAGATTTCAATCCTGAAAATTCAGCAGATCTGAATTTTCTCTGGGATGTGCGTTACAACCTTGATTGGCCAGAGAGCACAACAAAGAGATTTTTGATTCTTTTAAAAGAGCTTCTGGATGGAACATTACCATCAAATGTTTGTATTCCGCAACCATCACATTTGCAGAGTTTGTGGGCAGTTTGGAGTGCATGGTATTCTACAGCTTCTAAAAACATCTCTCAGTCATATGACTGAGAGATGAGATTAAATTTTCTTCTTATAGGGAAAAAAGTAAAGAAAAAGGACGCTGTGCTTGCGCAAGTGTGCACTAATATGAAATTTCTTGCGGAGTACGTCATCCACGGCGGGAAGAAATCGCCGGGCATGGCCGAGGAAGAGATTATGGAGATGCCGGATCTTCCCCTCAGTGATCTCCAAGATCTTGAGGAGTTGGAAGATAAACTGAAAGAAGTCGCCTTCAAAAAATTTTTGGTAATTGTTTTTTTTTTCCAATTTACCTATTCATATTAAATCTTAACTAGTTTCTATAATTTAGAGACAACGAATACGCTTCATGGCTGGTGGCTCCAATGTTTTGGACGCCACAAAATCTGTCTGCAAGGGTTTGCTCAGCAAGTCCGTTTGTTTGAAATTTAATTTGCGGGGAAAGGGTAAGTATAAGAAGCTGGCATTTGACAAGACGGGCCTCTACAAGGTTATGACAAGTAAGTAACTTTTTAATTTGTTTAAACCTTTATATTCTTACTTACACCATTATTTTACATTTTTTAGATGCGCTTACGTACTCCTTCCCGAGTGACGGAGTACTCAAGATAATAGACACAACAATATCCTCTTTTCTTGCCCAAGCTGGAGACCGGGAGGGTGGTCGTCAAACTAGAAGACGAACAGCGACAACATAAATATAATTCGATTAAAATTTATTTAAAAATCTATGTATAAAGATACGCGTAGAAAATATATTATTAGAGCAATTAAATGATTTATGTATGGTTTTTATTGTAAACGCATGTCTGGCTAGTGACCATATATGCAGTAGTGTATTAATTCCATATTATTTCCCCATGAGCGGTACATGCTTGGCCATTTATGGGATACCTATTGGGGAAATATAGGCTAAAATTATCAGGAAACAGTCGCTAAAGCAACGATTTCCCCAGGAACGGGACACGATCGGACCTGTATAGGTAATGTATTGGTGCAATATTGGCTAATGCCTGGCCAATGTGCGGTACCAATGAAAATCCATAAATGGCCCATGTAAATTCGCCAATAATGGCCATCTGACCGCCGCGGAATTACCATTATGGGCCCAGTAATAAAGTTCTGCCAGGGTGGCCATTCATGTCGAACTCGGAGCTTCATCACTCGTCGATTTGGAGAAGTTTATGGTTCCACATATTGATCTTTGCTGGCAAAGGGCGCCATTTCCTAGCAATCTTCAGCTTTCACTGTCTCCCGCTTTGAACACATTTCTTAAGAAATTCGCCGGGAAATGTTTGGATACCAAGTCGGATACTAACCATTCCAAGTGTTTGTCGGATGGTCGTTCTGGAATGCTTGCCTACACTCCGCTTACTTTCAACTACGTAGTGGATTCAATTGTTCAACGGTTTGGTTGTCGTGGCTGGATAGACTACGCCGATTTGGAAGTTCATCCCTCTTTTAATCTCGCAAGACAAACGATGGATGCCTGGAAGAACGGACAAATGGTCCTCGAGTACTCCGCTAAAACACCATTCTCACTCAGTTCCGAGGCCGTTTATGCACGGGCCATGAAGGACAACGATCCATGGCTTAGACTGCTCCTCGTTCCGCTATCGATGATGCCGATTCCAACAAAAATTACTTTTCGTCCAGATGTTCACTTAATCGACAACTTTGAACTTGACATTGAAAAAAGACCTGATGGGAAAATTGTGTCTTTTTCAGCTTCGTTTCCGCTGCTATCGAATCACGGTCTTAACGAAGCAGCTTATGTTGCAGTCATCGTAGATGTTTTGAACTTGTGGCCGGTGTTCATTTTCGAGACCACAATGTCACAAATGTCGAAGGAAGAATTTTGCTTGCCTTATCCGTTTCCTCGTAAAGGATCTCATCAAGCGCCGGCTTCTTCCGAAGATTTTCAGAGAGTTGTAGTCGAAAGTTGTGTCGAGTCCCAAAGCAGCTTTAACTTGAAATTGATTATCCCCAAGGGTAACCTCGTTTCCGGTGATTTTACTTTCTTATCTTCCTTTCATAATCGAATATTTTAATTAAAAACCTTAAAACCATTACAGACGTCAAAGTGACCACCAACCAACGGAAACCGTGCGAATCGGCTCACGAAGTCAGTCTGTCATGGAGTCCAACAACCAATGTATTGCCATTGACCCTGTCATTTCCTCATCCGATCCTGGTTAGTGAGATCCGCACTACCCTTCAACGCCAAGACGGTTTGGTAGTTTTAGAGTTGAAGAAAGCGATCCTGGAGCCGTGGCCGTGTGAATTCGAAATGGACAAAAACTCCAAATGGAAAGTGAGTTCTCTGCCACTTTGGGATGAAGCGAGTAAATTGGGTAATTTAACCAACCTTCGAGCTCACATTGTAAGTCAATGCATTCATCCGCGGAATCCTGTCGCGATAGAGCCTTCTACATTGAACCTTGTTCGAAGGTGTATCAAAACAATTTTCCAATCAGCTGAGAAGGGCCAAGAATTTTTCGCAATTACTGTAAATGATTTTTCCCAACCTGATTGGTACATCCAAGTCCACTTACCCATTCGGACTTTTCCAAACGGAAGTCCAGTTTTGATACTGTCGGCACTTGATAACATCAAGATTCAAACAAAAGAAGAGAGATCTGGCCACACCACAGGTATAGACCATTTCTTACGAATCTCGGCATCACGAGAAGTGATCACATTAGATGTCGAAGATGTGCCGTTGCTCCGCTTTGTTTTGCGTCTGAACTCGACGAGGATGTTGCCCAGTGAATGGCAAAAACGCAATGTCCCTCTTGACAAAGATAGTCCTTGGCTAGCGACATTCCTCTCGCCACTCTATCTCGATTTCCCACACAACAAAGAGCCCTTTGACGAGACTAATGCTAAATGGAGCCGTCATCCGAAAGAAGAATTGTTCCCTGTTAAAAAGTGCTGTTTTGCTTGTAGAAAATTCTTTGAAACCCTGAAGCTTTGCAGTCGTTGTAAAAGTGCCGTTTATCCCTGAGGGTTAATTACTTTAGTAATTACCGAAGGTTGTTAAAATTCTATTCGTCTGCTCCAGTGGGAAAGGTGGGTTCTGGGCTTTTAAATGACTTTTTTGCCGCTTATTTTTTAATGTTAATTCAAAAATACTTTCCTTTGAAGCTTATATCTATATATATAACTAGAATACATTGATGAATTTTTTTCTGATCATTTTCAGTGTAATATTTGACCGAATAATACTTGAAAACGTATTTTAATGTTGAACGTTTAATTGTTCAAATGAAGGCTCTATACGTTATTCCAGCGTAAGCGGTATGAATATGAAAATTTTTGCACTTGTGAGTCTACTAATCTTTCTAAAACATAGGCTAGTTAAATTGTAGCTTCCCTAATTTCTAGAATTGTTGTTTAAATCTGTCAAAGCCAATCAGTCTAGCAAAGAATCTAAGTAACGTAACCTAGCAGCCGACGTCCATACTCGCTACGATTTTACGAACGATTTTTTAAAGTCTCGTGGAC
Organism: Ceriodaphnia dubia; assembly: GCA_022539655.2. Taxonomy (NCBI): domain Eukaryota; kingdom Metazoa; phylum Arthropoda; class Branchiopoda; order Diplostraca; family Daphniidae; genus Ceriodaphnia; species Ceriodaphnia dubia. Next base: position 146,332 of record JAKUCG020000043.1, on the reverse strand, counting down.
GATGATGAAAATAACTTTTCCGTTTGGTTTCATTGATGCTATTTTCCTATTAAAATGCCACCAAAGAAATTTAGATTTTCGAAAACAAAAGGGACAAACAAAAACAAAGCTACAGTAAATTCAGTTGTTGATGATGCATCTAACATCTCAGTTATGAATGCGCAGTCAGCATCGGCCGTTGGAAAAGTAGACCCTGTAAGTTCTCATCTTTGTCCTTAGTGTGAGTAAATAAAGTAAGTAAAGTAAATTGTCATCCTTTTCTATTCTTATTCAGTGTTCAAATGAAAACATTCATCTCAGCCGGGAAAGTGACTCGAACAGAGCTGGCACTCATGTTGGGGCTTTGCACCATGAAAGTTGCTCGCACAGACCTGGCACTCATGTTGGGGCTTTGCACCAAGAAAGTTGCTCGCACAGACCTGGCACTCATTATGGGACTTCAGACCCTGTAAGTTGCAAAACAACTATTTGTTAAGTGAAAAATAAGTAAATTGTTATCCTTTTCTATTCTTATTCAGTGTACAAATGAAAACATTCATCTCAGCCAAGAAAGTGATTCGAACAGGGGTCGCACTCATGTTGGGACTTCAGGCCCAGAATGTTGCTCTCAAAGAGCTGGCACTCATGTTGGGGCTTTGCACCAAGAAAGTTACTCGCACAGACCTGGCACTCATTTGGGGACTTCATATGTAGATGTCGAAATTGAGGTTGTTTGGCTGTGATTGTTTGATTACATCAGAAGACTAATTTTTTATTCTTTATTAGATATCAGATGTCGAAGAAACTTTGGAGATAGAAATTTATCAGTTTTCTAAGAGAACTGAATCCGACAAACCGGTTTCTAATCCAAGGAAACGTAAGGGAGCGTCATCTAAACTTCAAGAATCTTTCCAAGGTATTTTTTTCATTCATTTTCTAAGGCATTAGATAGCCATTACCAAATAACTTTTCATAATTAGAATTTATTTTGGTAATTATAGATCAGGAGATAGATTCGTTCACGCTAAATTCGAAACACTCGCCATCAAAAGATCATCTTTCCGAATTCGAACGTGATCCAGAAATCGCGTTGCTCGCTCTGGCAGCAAACTCCGGGCAAGATCGCTTTTCGTCCGTCGATTTACTCGATGAAAACACTATCATTGAAGATGACAACTGTCTAGTGCTGCAGTTAAAGGAAGAAATAGAAGCTAATTTAAAGCCAGAAGATGTTTCAAAAATATTCGAAACGTTTCAATGGGAATTCAACAAAAATGCCAATCTAGTCGGATGCGGCTGCTGTGGTGTCAGGGCTTATGAAATGGGCACCGTCAAATACCACTCTGTTCTTGTTCAAAATTTAAAAACATTGGAACTTACGGAACTTCAAAAAGATTCCTACAAAAGCATTGCAGACCCCTACCGAAAATTGAAAAGCGTGTTTGTTTCCCCAGACAACAACTACTATCATCTTCACCCGGAGCTCGTTAGCGATGGCATCGTCAAGATTTGCGCTACTTGTAACAACAGTTTAACAAGCTCTAAGATTCCAAAGCTTTCAGTCGCAGCTGGCATTGACTTTGGTCGGTTGTCGAGACTAAAGCGCGCTCAACCATTTTTAGTCGAAGAACTCGTTATTGCTCGTTCCAGGCTCTTTGCAAGTCTGGTGAAATTCGTCGGACATCATCCCGCACAACGTCAAACAGGGAAGAGAGGTCATGTTGTTACTTTTCCTCAACCGGAAGGACCCACGAAATTAGCGGAGCTTCAGCGTCTAAACTCGTCCTTCAACCAAGCTACCTATCCTCGCATCGAAAATTTGAAGGAATTTGTTGGCGTTGTCTTCATCGGCGCTCGCATTCAGTACGAGGCTATGGTACCATCCCTACAATGCCAGGAACTTCAAGTTCGAGTTGATGTGGTCTACCAGCATCTCTACATGCTAAAGCTTATGAATCCGCTTTATCGCGACATCTTGATTGAAGATTCTCCTTCCATGCGAAAGGCTCTAGAAGCCATTCCTTCCCAGCTTCTATCCGCGGCTAATGTAATGGAAGAAGATATTGACATATTGAACGATATTATGGCTGTCCCACCCAATGTAACGGACTCCCCTCCTACGGAACCCACGGAAAATGTCGAGACGCAGGAATCGGTTGACTTGCCACTACCATCGTCGTTTGTATCGAGATACAACCCGGTTGCTTTGGACCCCAACAGTTCTTCTCGTGCTGCTTTTCAAGGACTTTTTGCCACAATTAGTCAATCAGAAAATCCAACAACCGTCCCCGAAATACCCACGCAATTGTCAATGAACCCTCAAGATAATTGCCCACAAGCTGGCATTACGGATGAACAGTGTTCTACTCAAGCAGGCGAGAATATACGAGTTACTCGTGAAGGGACACCTTTCAATGAATTTGAAGAGAACGATGTGCTCCTTTATTCTTCGTTCCCATTCCTTTTTCTTTTCGGCCGGGGTCTTCTATCTTCCGGCTCGCTTTCCAAGAGTTTTGTCCGTCATATATTGCTGCAGTTTGGTGGTCAGTTTGCTGCTTGCCATCGACTCATCTTTTTGCTGTTTGACCAGTTTCAGCGCCACGAAGCAGCTCGCGTTGTCGCGTCACGAGCAAAATCAAACAAAAACTCTTTTGAAGAGTTTGTGACCTGGATAAATGAGCCTGACTTCTGTGAAAAACTCCAAGAAGCAGTTCGGAATCCATCTGCGAAGTCTTCCGTCCAATTATTGAAAAAGATGAGTCCTCACATCCAATCCTGCTCATCGAAAATCCCGTACACAAGTTCACAGCGAAGCGCTTCCATTAAAGGTTTGGTAGCTATGCGCTACTTTTATGGCATGCCCAGCGTCTTTCTTACCTATTCTCCGGATGACATCCATGGCGTATTAAATATTCGCTTATCGGTTCCTCAAATCAACAATGAAGAGTTTCCGGCTTATGATTCTGGACTTGCTGCAGCAATCCAACATGGGGAATCAACCTTCTGCGCTGTTCCGGTCTCCCCCCATGATCTACGAGCATTACTTGCAAAAGGCCCTGTTGCATCCGCCGAAATATTTCGATTATTAACAGAAAGCGTGTTTTCTACCTTGTTGGGCACTCCCCCTGAGCAATCATCTAAACGTACAGAACCACTTCCTTCTCGAAAGCCAGGTAATTATCCACTGAAGATTTTAATTTGATTGGATCAGCTTAAAATAACCGATTTTTTTTTTATTCGACAGGCGTGTTTGGAGTTCCTATTGCCTCATTCGGCAGTGTCGAGGAACAGGCACGCGGTTCTTTACATATGCATGTCGTATGTTGGACCGGTTTAACTCCAAACCTGCTTCAAGCCATAGCAAATATTCCCGTTTTAGTGGAAGTAGTGGCAAAAGCGCTTGACCAGATGATAAAGGCAGAAGTGAACGCAGAAGTTCATGTGGAATATCTTCTCAATAAAATTGACAAAGTTGTTCATCCAAAGCCAGCTCTTACGACGGCTCACCATCCATCAAGTGAACCGCGTCTGTTTAATCGGGATGTCCAGCAGGCTGCTATAGTGTGTAATTCACACCAACACTCTTCTACGTGCCATTCTGGAAGAGCTGGCAAAATTGGTTGTAGATTGTCCCGTCCACAAGCATTGGTAAACGGAACTTCATGCTGCCAAATCAAGCCCTGTGCAAAAAGTCCTACACAAACAAAAGGTTCGACTTTGAACTTTTCTGTAAATTCGTAGGCTTTCAATGTGTTTCATACGCGTTTACTTACAAAGTTTCCGATCTCGAAAATTTCAGGTTACATTGTTCTTCCGAACATTGAAAATGTATCCCCAGAATCTAAGCGAAGCCGAAATATTTCAAGATTACCAGTTCCACAACCAGATAATCGATTGATCATGTGGGAAGTTAAACGGACGGAAATTCTACCTCTTCTAGAGCACGGCGATATAACTTCGGCTGTAACAAATTTTCTCTCCCTCCCAGAGCATCTAAGAATTGAATTTGAAAAACTTGATCTCGCGGCACAAAAAGATGTTAATCGAGTTTTGTGCAAAAGGAATAGACTCATAGTCGAGTATAACGAACTGGTGACGGCACTCCTTGGATGCAATACTAATGTCGGGTTACTTGGGAGCGAAGAACAAGGAAAAAGTTCGCTGTGCTATTTACTCAAGTATGTGACAAAATCCAACACGGGAATTGTTCACAGTGCCAGTCTCATCCGTCATGCCCGTCGGACTATTGAACGTTACCCTTCAGTAGCAGAAAACAGTGGATCATCTGAACGCACGGCGATGCATCTTCTAAATCGAGTAACCAACAAGATCAGCTGCGCTGTGGAGGTTTCGGCTAATATGGCTGCTTTAGCATTACTGGGAGCCCCTTCCGAAACGATTTCTTGTCAATTTTTTAACGTTTATGTTAAAGAAGCAGTTGAATATGTGCTTCATCATCCAGACTATCAAGATTCCATCGAAGGGCCAAGTGAAGAATTTGATAATTTACCTGGTGATGAATTTGAGGATCAAGAAAATAGCAGCGAGGTTGAGGAGGAAGAAAATGACATTATTTGTCAAGAACTGTGTGACCCTGATTTTAATCCTGAGTTGTTTGATTGCTTGGACAACGACGAAAATTCAGAAAGTGCATCTGCTTACACACTTGCGTCCCTATATACCGGATCTACTGGAAATATTGCGGTTCCCCAGCACGTTCATTATTCTCATCGTGGACCTTCTTTTGCCAACTACAACCTATATGAATTTGCCGCTTTGGTAGATATTGTCAAGAAATCTTCCTTGTCGGCAACAACAGTCGATTATCCAGATGTCGACGACGTTTTAAACTTGGATTCAGTGCAAAGTGTCCCTCACGACCATCTTCCTCCCACCGGACAACGCAAAAGGGGCCGTCCATCAAATGGTACCTTCAACCTTGCACAGAGTCATCCTCTCTTTCTTACCCACGAGGCACGTCTCCGATCGAAAATGAAAGTGCCAATACCGTTCCGTGTTCCACGACCCCCTCCTGCTAAACCAGCCGAGCTACAAGAACCGTGGAAATTACAAGCAAGGAAGTTTGCCCGATATTTTTTGGTTCTTTTCTGCCCTTGGCGATATGTTGGCAAAGATCGAGGAACGCTTCCCGGACCTTTAACGTGGAACCAATTATGTAGCTTCATGCGTCAACTAGTCGACGGAGCAGATTGTCTTGGACCAACATTTATTGAACGGGTTAGAATGAAATGGATCATATCAATGGCGCATGGTTTAAGCACGTCCAGCAGTGCAAGAGCAGCTGTTCAACAATTTCGGGGTCGAGCAGCAACGGTTTGGGGAATTCCGGACGGATCAGCTCCACTAAGATATGAGACGCGCATTGACGAGAATAACAACGCATCCGAAGACCTTCATGGAGATAGTTTAGCTCTAACAGCTCAGCTGAACATAGATGTCCTTCGGGCGGAGGCAGCATGTGATGATCCAACAGAGAGATCAAATTTTCGAGAAATACGCTTTTTGGAAGCGACTGAAAATGCATTGAAGAACATTATGGGTGACGTAGCGAATGAAGCCTTCCCTTCGCCAGATATTTTGCTACATGGCATCGCTCATAATTTGATACGAGTTTATTCTGATATGCATCCAATTATATCAAAAATCGTCGAGAAGTTGAGCCCAGACTACTTAGAAGCAGATGCGCTCAATGAAAATGAGTTTAATGGGCCATATGACGATCGAGATAGAGATCCTAATAACAACGTAGACGAGAACATTCCGCAAGTTGATACTGCTAGCTTAAATGACAATCAAAAAGCAGTAGTAGATCGATGTCGAAAATATTTTAGCGAAAAAATAAATGCAAAAAACGGACTACGCTGCGAACCTTCCCCTTTACATTACCTAGTTCATGGAGGCCCAGGTAATCAATATTTAAAATCACATTTGTTACCGGAAATATTAATTGAATTTTCATTCTAGGTACTGGAAAGTCGTTTATTGTTAAATGCCTGAAGAAAGCAGCGGAAGAATTTGGATTTACGATCGCTTGCATGGCCCTAACGGGCATTGCGGCCAGCAGCTTACCCTCTGGAAGAACAATACATAGTCTATTCAGTTTTATTGTTGGGAAAAGAGGAAGAAAGAATGCGCTAAAAAATCAATTCCTTCCGGATATGACAACGGATCAGCTGAATCGTCTTCGTCAGCGATTGGACATTTCAACTTTAGTTCTTCTGGTCATCGATGAAATTTCATACATAAGCCCACTACTTCTGGGCCAAATCGATAATCGACTCCGTCAATTGATGTCCTTACCGGAAGTGCCTTTCGGTGGTCTTGCCATCTTGCTAATGGGAGACTTTTACCAATTGCCTCCAGTTGGCGCCAGCTACAATTTGTTCTCCGCTACTGTAAAACTACTTGTAGAAGACAAGGAATTGGCCTCTGATTGTGACGGACCAAACCCTTTAACGCGCGGAACCCTTCTCTTCAGTCGCTTTATCAAATTTGAGTTGACGCAACAAATGAGAGCGGCAGAAGATATTGCTCACACGCAAACCCTTGACCGGATGAGGTGTCCACAACCTGGGCATTCCAGAATCAATCGACAACATATTGAAGAAATGAAAATTCTGTGCTCGGGGGACATGGAAGAGGACCCTCTTTGGCATCGAGCTCCGATCGTTGTAACTTGCAATCGGGAACGCAGTGTCATCACAAACGTAAGAACTTCCTATTGGGCGGTGAAAAACCAAACGCCTAGATTTGTCTGGAAAGTGCCTTTAACTGGTGGACTATCATCGAACTTGAGCGCAGCAACAAACGCTTATCTCTACAGAAATTGTTCGGCTTTGCACGATTGTTTCGTGGCAGGAGTGCCTGGGTTTTTAACTGAAAATATCAACCCTTCCTTAGGCTTATCAAATGGTACTCCGGTCGTTTACCATTCGCTTACCCTAGACCCGCGAGAAGACTTTCATAATGTTATGGAATGCATCGCAAAACTGACTAGTTTTCAAACAGACATTTGTTTGGAGTTTCCCCCAAGTAGTATCCACGTTGCTGTCCCCCATTTGAATCCGAATGATTTTATTGACCGATCATTAGTTCCATCTGAAGTAGTTATTCCAATTCAATTTGCTAAGTTTCCTGAAAAAATCAAAATCCAGCTTCAAAACATGGATCTTTCAGTAGACATTAAAAAACATGCTGTAGAAATGGGGTTTGCGGTAACTGTCCATAAAATGCAAGGGCAAACCTGTGAACGGGTGATAGTAGATTTGAATGAAAGACCATTTCCTCCTCCAATTAATTTTAATGGACTTTACGTATCATTATCTAGAGTTAAAAAGAGTTGCAATTTAAGGTTGATGCCACTTCAACCAATAGTGAGTAATTTGGACTATTTGTATCACTTAAAACCCTCCGATGTTTTGATTCAATGGTTAGCTGGATTCAATTCAAATGGGATTTGGTCTGCCGAATTGTCTAAATCTGCGACATGTCCTAATACTCGACCACTGACTAGGACACGGAGAAATAAAAATTAAATGCTAGAAGTGTATGATCAGTGCGTTCGCTATTGTATTATATGAGTGACAACTGTAACATTTGATTGAAAAAAATTCAAAAACAAAAAAAATCTCGCTTCTTTGCAAATAATACACTCCGTCATTTATTTACCAAAATCCAAATTTTCTTTAGTCCACCGATGAAAATAGGATAATAAACATCCTTTTTTAAATTATCAGTGCAATTACTTAGAAAGCTTACGCAGGTTTACGCATGTTCTGGCATGTTGAATGGGAAATATCGCTTAATAATGTTTGACAACATTGGTGTCCTAGCAGCCGGCTGTTTCCCATGGCTCCACTTTTGTTTACTTTTACTTTTTCACCGTGTTTCTTTTAGTTTTCTCGCACCAAACCGTATCAAAGCAAGGTGAACCCCCTCAAAATATTGAAAATGTAGAAGCAAGCGTGAATTTAAAAAAATTGTAAGCATTCAATTACAAATGTGTATTCTTAAAACTAGACTATCATAGATTTTGAAAGGATGTTTGATTTTACCTAACTAAAAATTAAATATCCTCGCCTTTAAAGTCTTGCCCCTACAACGAGAAAGGGAGGGGTTGTGTATACCTACTCCCCTGAAAATGTGTCTCTACTCAGAGGACTCTACCTCCAAAAATTGAGCGAAAATTGAAGGAAGAGTTCGAAACCTTTCCTTGAAAAGTTCACGGCCGTTACCAATCCCTCTAAAGTAAAGGGATCTGAGTGGCACACCTATATAAGAGCTACAGTTTTCGTGCTCCAATTATCAGTATTATTTCAGCAGTCGTCACGAACACATCGGTCAGTATGGAAAATAAGCGGAATTCGTTCAAGTCTCTTAAAAGGAAACTGGAAGAATTGGAGGAATCCAGCTCTGCGAAAACCCCGCTGGTATCAGTCCCTGACTGCACTGGTATACGTGACTACAAGGATGGCTGGTCTAAGTACGTGTCTCATGTCTTTACATATTTATGTTTATTCATGTATCTAGCCTTAAGTTATTCCCGCATTTTTTTTACTGTGTAGTAAACCATTGATGTTCAGAGTTACTCATAAGGTGCTATATGTAACTCACACTGGAGGGAAGTGTGGCATTGTAAATTTGATTGACTCAGTCGGAATGGAAATCCGATTAGTGCTATGGAGTGAGAAGATCGTGCGATTTAACAGCAAATTTGTGGTAATAAAATTTACTGTTACATTGCTTCGTATTGTAGTTTGCCTTACATTTCTTAATTGTAGGTGGGGAAAATCCATAAAATTACAGGATTTTCACTGTTTAAAGGTAATTCCGACTATAGCCGCATTGAAAATGAGAAGGTGATTTCTCTATCGAACACATCAAACGTAAGGTTTTGGAGAACTTTTTGCATATCTCTGTATCCTCGTCTTTAATGGTTTTTTTTTAGGTAATTCAAATCGATGGAGACTTTGACGATTTTCCTGACCTTTACTTCAATTACAAATCCACAAGCGACCTTGAAAAAGAAGAAGAAGGCGGTATTCACGGTATGACCTTATTTTTATTATTTTTTTACTTTTTATGTGTTATTTTAGTTTATTTTATATTCTTAGACATGGTAGGCCTTTTCGTCCGACGGGAAGAGAAGGAAGAGGTGTTCGAGAAATTCAAGAAAAATTTTACCGTCCTACACTTTGTAGATGACTTCTCCAAAAAGGTAAATTTCGATTAATTTCCCTTTCTATAGTTATTAAAAATTTTTCTATTCTATTAGGTTGAAGTTATTTCAGACTCGCTTGAACAATTTCTTGTGGGAAATTTTGGACTTGTTCCATACGAAACCATCGTTGGGTTAAAAGGCATCCGCCTGAAGAAAAAAACACCTTCACTGGAGTTTCAAGCATATTCAGATACAATTATCGAAGTAATTTATGTCCCAATTTTTATTTATTTACATTTTATACAAGGTTTTTCTTTTCAGATAAAGCCCAGATGTGAGGGGACCAGAAAACTTGTAGAATGGATGGAAGAAAGCGAAAACGCTTCGAAAAGCGAAAACTAAAGCTAAACTTTCTTTAACAAAATTTTTTGTTTCCAATAAACGATGATTCAAAATGAATTTTTGACTTTCAGCTTTTTACTTTTCTCGTAGTAGTTATATCGTTTCCTCGTCTTTTACTTTTCTACGGGCTTTCTGGCAACGTGGGTAGGTATGCCACTTTAAGTATCCCGAAGGCTTATACCGAAGGAATCTTGTTGCAGCGTTGATTGTCAACGGGCTGATTGGCCTCGGCACAAATGCGGCTGCGGCAAAATGTGAATTTTAAAATCGCGTTGTTATCCGTAATTATTTTTCCGAATTATGTGGAAAAGTTTTGATTAATGGATTTGAAATCCAGAACTGTTATATGTGTCAAGTTTTTTTTTTTTTTGTTTACTATCGTTTTCCTCAATCGTGTTCGATATTGTGTCATTGATACTTCCAATAAAAAAATTGTTTAACCAGAAACAGTTACAGGGAAATGTCTTCTATTGATTCTCTGAAATTGCGCGGTCAATTGTGTTTTGTAAACAAACTCGCCATTTCGCCAACGCTGGCCCCCACTCCCCTTAAATGCCTGAGGCAATCTTAGCAGACACACGTTAATCCACAATCAATTCCACATGCCCACAGCGGCACAGCCCCACATCCATGCCACATCACACACCACTTTATTAAGTATTCAAGATAACTGCACTCTAATCTCTTAAATTATCTCTCTAAGAAAAAAAGTGTTTAGGATATCAGAGATCACAGAAGAGCAAAGAAAGGCAGATACAGTAGCCAGTAGGAGATGAAATAGTAACACTGTAGTAGTGCTGAGACCTCACCTTTTTTCTGTTTTTCAAAATAATTTTTTACAGGTACAACTTTGAATTTTTTTATGATTTTAGTGTGGTTCCTACTCATTTCTTTTATTTTATTTTTCATGACTGAAGAGGTTGTGCTTCATTGAACAATGTTCTCTCCAACACGCCCCTTTCGTCCAGAAAGATGTTGTTATCCATTTGGAAAGAAAAGGGCAGTAAACATTTTAAAAAGTTATGAATTCCAGTCACATACAGAATCTGCCCCCGCTATAATCAATGTAAGGGTTTTAGTGTTATCCCACTAAATTAAAAATTACAGCATAAATCTGATGAAATCTAGATCCTGTTGCTGCTGTGTGGTGATCTGATGACTACGCTGCAAATGATGACAACAGAGAAAGGAAAACAGTTGAACATCCATCACAATGACTCCAACAAACTAGTATTGGCACGCAACATTTTGCTATTGAAAATCATAACAGCCAATGATTTCAATCCTGATAACAAAGTAGATGTTGATTTTCTGTGGGATGTTTGGTACAATGCTGAATGGCCAAAAACAACAAAGAAGAGATTTCAAGTTATTTTGAAAGACCTGCTTAATGAGAATTTACCAGAAAATATCTTTGTCCCAGATGGCAGTCAGTTACAAATCATGATGAATGTTTGGAAAGCCTGGTATTCCATTTGTACAAAGTCACAACATGAATCAATGCTCTTAGCTAAGAAAGTCTGTGAAGAAAGGTAAATAATCACCTAATCTCGTAATTGATTTTTTTATGTTAATCAAATTATATTTATGTTTACTTAATTGTTTAATTAGAAAAATTATGATGTTACAAGAAGGTTTACTTGACATGATGGGTGACAATGATTCAGAGAAAGAAGATGCGTTTTTAAGAGTGACGTATCATCTGACCACAAAAATTATGGATAGCGGTTTCGGTTTCGGCAACATAGAATCGAATAAAGTTGTGGTGAATAACATAGCTGATGTAGCTCATCTTTATTTCAAAACTGGAAGCTGCCGACAAAATCAAACGAAAACTGTGTGTATTAATCCAACTTTGGTGGACCCTACGACTCATAAGTGGCAAGTCTATTATGCACTTTGCCCATTTGAAAGTTATCTGCCGCTTTCTAAAGAAGAGTGCGGCAAGTTGGAAAAAGACGGAACATTCATCCGATCCTGTCAAAATATTCTCAAGAGCCTCTTGGTGTCCTTTCGAAAGCGCAAGGAAACTGTCAAGATTTTTGTTCACCTTGGAGATCCAATCAATTTCTGCTGCATGGAATCAGCCGAGAAATTCGACATTATCGACTCTTCTATCCTTGCAGATATTGCTGGATTAGCAAACGTCATTAACATCTGCAGCGAAAGATTGGTGAACACACAAGAAGCCATGCTCTTTACTAACTCCCTGGCAATCATTAATTTGGATGTTATGACAAAAATAACCTTGGAAAAGTACGTGGAAGAGGCTCTCTTTTGTCCTCTTAGTATGATTCCAACCCTCTATGGATTGCGGCTTGTAGATCACGTCGAACTTGGAAGTACCAACCTCGCCCCTTTGAGAGGGCCTTACAGTACTCTTCGATGGCAAAAAGCACCACCACCTCGAAATCTTACGCTTTCCTGTTCGCCAACGCTGAATCGTTTTCAGGAGCGTCTTGCGCTAAGATGTTTTGATTTCAAATCACGAAGAGAAGTTGGCTCTCATAAGAGTTATCTATTTGGAAAGAGTGTTACTAGTCACTGTTACTATAAAGGCCTTCAACCTGAAAATCTGCTTAGCATTTATATCCCCCAACCTGGCGATTTACTTGGAATGTTTTCCTACACTCCTCTTACATTCAAGAATATCTTGGATTCCATGGTTCATCGTTTTGGAGGAGATCAGTGGTTGAAAAGTGCTCATGAACTCAACATCCCTCCTGCATTCAATCTTGCAATACGTACGGCCGATGCTTGGAATAAAGGAGACAGGGTTCTAAAACTTTTTGCTAGTTCCCTTCCGGATACTGAAGAAGATAAACCTCGCGAAGAATGCTTCCTTTCTAACCGACAAGTTTTTACTTTCAATTTGTGTAGTAAAAGACGCCTAGATTTTCGCTCGTGCTTCCGAATTGTTCTTCGTCCCTCTCGGGTTTTCCCAGATGAAGGTCTAACTAATTCGCTCTACCTCGATCCTGATGTGCACTGCATTGATAACTTTGATTTGGACTTTGTGAAAACTCCCCACTCAAATACTGTGGGTATTTCCATTTCTTTTCTGTTATTACCAAAACATGGCCTGGAAGAAACCCATGTTGCAATGCTCTATGACCTCACTCGTGGAACTCCTGTTTTCGGAGTTTTCTTAAGTTCCATGCGGAATAGATATACCTATAAATCCACGGAGGAGTTCCAGATTTTGAGTGGACCCTCAACCTCCCTTGTTGGATGCGACGAAGAGTCAAATATGAAGGTTGAGAGCTGTGTGGAAACTAAAGACCAATACGTTTTCAAAATTCGAGTCAAATCTTTTGGCTGCGACGTATCAGGTATATAGAATCCATCTTTTTAATATCCGGTGTTATCTAGAAGTTTTGTGGATATTTGAATATTTACATTGACTTTCAGTTTTTCCTGTTGCAGATTTGAAAGTGACAACTGACCAAAGAAGACCTTGTGAATCTTGTCATCAAATCACTTTGTCGTCGGCTGAGCCCTGTGGTGGCCTGAAACCGTTGATTCTTTCATTGCCACATCCGGTCTTTGCTGAGGATATCCCTGCTAACCTTGAAATTAAAGAGGGTTTCGTAGATTTAGAGTTGACAAAGTCATTGTTGGAGCCTTGGCCATACGAATTTCAATTGAGCGACGAGTTTAAATGGGCTGTGAATTGTTTAAAACCGTGGTGGGAGGGCGAACACTGCAATCGTTTGGGTTTGCATCTCCAGTGCCAGGCAAGTCCTGTTGCGTGTACTTTGACTGATGTTCGTAGGCTTATCACTTTTCTTTTCATGCACAATTCTGATTCTGAAAAAGAATTTTTCCAAATCCGGGTAAAGGAATCGCCATCTCCTGATTGGTGGCTTCGACTTCATAAACCGATTCTTACGTCTCCCCTGGGCGCTCCGATTTTGTTTTTGTCGGCATATGATATGCGACTCGCCGTTAGTCTTGAGAAGGAAGGGAAATGGAAAAAGCGGGCAACTGATGAGGAACTGTTAGCACAACCAGCATCGATAGTATTTTCGCCATCTTCAGAGGTTTCGCATTTGTTGCGTTATGTCTTGCGTCTCAATTCAATTAGGATCATGCCCACTAGTTGGCAAAAAGACAACCTTCGATTAGATGAGAATAGCCCTTGGCTTGCGACGTACATTTCACCGCTCTATCTTGATCATGTAGACCATAAAGTGTTTGGAATTACTGTTTTACTGGATGACTTGATGGAAAAACCTAATGTTGTTGACAACATTTCTTTCTGTGGCGCGTGCAAAAAGGTCTCACCGAATTTAAAACGTTGTGCCCGCTGCCAAAGTATTTTGTATTGCAGTATTGAGTGCCAACATACGCATTGGTCACAGCACAAATCCAGCTGCGTCAAGAAGTAAATATTTTTTTGTCTTGGATAGGTTTAGGCTTCCTTTGACGTGGCCCAAACATTCCTCAAACGTTTAAATTTTACTTTGAAGCTGTTTTCCCTTTTTTTTTTTTTACTTTTGTGGGACAATTTATTTCGAACCCAGCAATCTCTCATCACTTAACCTGATTTCATTGTTCAAACTTGTATTTGTTTTTATTTTTCTTGTCTTCAATAAAACACAGATGTTTTAAAACGTTAGCGATTCCATTTTTATTTTTCCCCATAATTTCAAAGGATATTTCCGAATACCAACGGAAATGAATATAATCTGTAGGGGTATAATTTTTTCCCTTCTTAATTCGTTGTTCCTTTTTGCTACCCTGTTGCGCTGCAGTGGTGTATCATGAGAAATGTTATCGACCGTTTTCATCAGATTAAGTTAATAACATACTGGACGCGGGCAAGGACACCTAAGAAGGTATCGACCAACGACTCCGCGCGCCACGGTTAACTTATTTGCCTCCGGATGTCCATTCTTGTATTACCTGAACCCCGGCTTAAATCCATTTCGAGATCAAAGTTTGATTGTTGCCAACATCTCAGGAAAGAAACCAGTTAATCTGAAAAAAAACAAATCAGTTATTCTCATATTTTTAGGCAGATAGCCGTGTTCTGACAACAGTCACCAAACGACCAAGGTCAAATAACAGTTGATTGAATCCTTAAACATTTGAATTGTTGCAGGATAATTTGGAGAGTGAGAATCGGAAGAGATGGTTTTGGAATCGGAAAACCTGAAACCTTTTATTGAAAAAGGGGCTGCGACCACGCTAATCTCATAGCTACTTGTGCTGTCTTTCCTGCATCCGCCTGCATCCGATTTTGGTCAACGATTGCACGGTGGATGCTCCTCTTTACTCGAGCACTGTGCTGGAACCATGACTCTCCCCGAGGAACTTCAGGCAGTGGAAAAAAGCGGACAACTTGTTTTTATAACTCGTGATGCTCCCAGTCTCCCACTTTGATGGTTTTGATGACGTCTTGACTTGACAAAGTCTTGACAAAGCCACGGAGAGTTTTGAAATTTGCTGCTTTTACTTCGTAAACATACCCATAGCGGTATGTAGTCTTCAATCTTGTCCAGGACTTTCCGACCTCAACGTATTTTATCCTTCTATCCCTCCCCCACAAATATGAAATCCTGAATTGAATCGTTGTTCCCCCACTCCCCTTACCCGCCTGAGGCAATCTTAGCAGACACCACAGGCACAATCCATCAGACTTGTCTCAGTCTGTCTGTCGTCTGACTGTCCGATGGCTGCTGAAAGTGTAACCAAAACATTTCAATAATAAGCTGTATGAGAGGTAAGAATCAAACCTCTTTTACTGTTTACTCTTTCTATCGCTTCAGTGTGCCATCCAAAAAACAAAACAAAAAAGATGTGGGAAAAAGATTGTGATTAAAGCGTAATAAAGAAACTCAAGGTCACTTTTTTTATGTTTTTAGGCCTTTAAGATCACAAAACTATGTATTCTCCAAGGCGGCCCTATAGTCAGGAAAGTCATTGCCATCCATTTGGTAATAAAACTGCTGTTAACATTTTGCAAAGTTACAACTTCCAAACATCTACGGAATCTGCCCTCAACGCAACTAAGGTACACTAAGATACAAGGTTTTATAGTCTTAACTTACTATTTTCAAGTTGTAATCTAAACTATTTCATAATGTAGATCCTATTGTTGCAATGTGGTGATCTGATGACTACACTTCAGACAACAACATCAGAGAAAGAAAAACAGTTGAACTTCCATCTCAATGACTTGAACAAACTAGTATTGGCACGTAACATTTTCCTATGGAAAATCATAACAGCCAATGATTTCAATCCTGATAACAAAGGAGATGTTGATTTTCTGTGGGATGTTTGGTACAATGCGGAATGGCCCAAAACAACAAAGAAGAGATTTCAAGTAGTTTTGAAGGATCTGCTGAATGAGAATTTACCGGAAAATATCTTTGTCCCAGATAGCAGTCAGTTCCAAGTCTTTACGGATGTGTGGAAAGCCTGGTATTCCATTTGTACACAGTCACTAAGTGAATCAGCATTATTAGCTCAACAAGTCATGGAAGATAGGTAAACACTCATCCCTTTGTCTTTACATTAATTGTCATTGAGAGTGATGCCTATGTTATTGAAATTATTTTAAAATTCTAATATCTTGCTATACATTTTAATTTAGAAAACTCCAGATGATACAAGGTTTCGGGATCAAAAGGGACAAAACCTCAGATGAAAATGCGTTACTTGCAAGAGTGGCAAATGGTCTGACCTCGCTTATTATGGAAAGCAGTTTCAGAAATATCGACTTAAATAAAGTTGTGGCCAAGAAAATAGAAAATACGACTCGTCTTTATTTCAAAACAGGCAGCTGCCGACTTCGGAATCAAACGACAGTCTGTATCAATCCAACTTTGGTGGATCCTACGACGCACAGTTGGCAAGTCTTTTATTCTCTCTGCCCATTTGAAAGTTACTTTCCACTTTCTCAAGAAGAGCTCGACACGTCCGACGAAGAAGCAACCCTCATCCGATCCTGTCAAAAAATTCTCAAATGTCTTATATTGTCCTATCAAAGTCGCAAGAAGACCGTCAAGATTTTCATTCACCTTGAAGACGCAATCAATTTCTGCTGCGCTGAATCGTCCGAGAAATTTGACATTATTGACACTTCTATGCTTGCCGATACTATTGGATTGGCAAATGTCATCAGTGTCTGTAGCAAAAGATTGGCGGACACACCAAAAGCAATGCTTTTTACTGGATCTATGCATTTCAATACTGTGGATAGTCCTATTGTTAAAAAATCTATCTTGGAACACTACGTGGAAGAGGCCCTCTTTTGTCCCCTGAGCATGATTCCAACCATCTATGGATTGCGGCTTGTAGATCACGTCGAATTCGGTTCTACGTCACCCGTCTGTTTGCCAAAGACTAACATCACTATTTGCTGGGGAAACGCACCACTACCTCTGAATCTATCGCTCGCCCGCTCACCAACTTTAGACACTTTTCAGGAGCTTTTAGCGCTACGGTGTTTTGATATCAAATCGCGATTCAAAAATGAGGATCTCTGTGGAAAATCTGCCTACGACCTTCAACCTGGCGATCTTTGCGGAATGTATGGCTACACTCCTCTTACATTCAAGTACATTATGGATTCCATGATTGAGCGTGTTGGAGGAGACCAGTGGATGAAAAGTGCACGTCAACTGAGAATCCCCAATGCATTTAACCTTGCAATGCTCACGGCAGACGCATGGGAAAAAGGCCAAAGGGTACTGAAACTATTTGCCAGTTCCCTTCCGGATCATCACGAGAAGACTCCACAAGAATATTTCCTCTCTACTAGAGAAATCATGTCTTATCGTAGTGAAGGGCTCCAAAACTTTCCCAATTGCTTTCGAATTGTTCTTCTTCCTACCCGGGTTTTTCCTGTTGATGAATTGCTGACTGACTCACTCTACCTGGATCCTGATGTGCACTGCATTGATAATTTCGAGTTGAATATTGTCGAAACCCCTGACGGAGAAATCGTGGATCTGTCCATTTCATTTCTGTTATTGCCAAAACATGGCCTGGAAGACACCCATGTGGCTATGGTCTATGAGCTTATCGGCGGATTTCCTATTTTCGGCGTTTTCTTGGATTCCATGCGGAATAGATATGTCTACAAATCCGCGGAAGAATTTGTGAGTTTAAGTGAACCCTCTGTGTCTCCTGCTGAAATCGAAGAAGATTTGAATATGAAGGTTGAAAGCTGTATCGAGTCTAAAGAGCAGTACGTTTTCAAAATTATTAGCAAATCTTTCGACGACGATAGCTCAGGTACCTATTTAGTAGCTTTGTACTAATCAAATATTTTTGTTGACCGTTTGGTTTTCTGATTACAGAATTAAAAGTGTCAACCGACCAAAGAAGACCTTGCGAATCCTGTCATAGAGTCACCTTGTCATCGACCGATCCCTGTGGCGTACGAAAACCGTTGATTCTTTCCTTGCCACATCCGGTCTTTGCCGAGGAAATCCCTGGCACCCTTCAGATAAAAGGTGGTAGACTAGATTTAGCGTTAAATAAAGCATCGTGGGAGCCTTGGCCATGTGAATTTCAGTTGAGCGATCGTTCCAAATGGATTGCGAATTGTTTAGAACCGTGGAAGGAGAAGGAAAATATTTACAGTATTTTGCTGTTTCACTTATTATCTGAGACAACGCATCCTTTAGGTCCCCACCTGTACGACATTACTTTGTATGAGATTCGAGGGATTTTCGGTTCGCTTTTCATACAAGCTGTTGAAAGCGACCAAGAATTTTTCCAAGTCCATCTGAATGAAGCGTCTTCTCCTGACTGGTGGCTTCGAATCCACAAACCGATTCTTTCGTCTCCCTTGGGCACTCCAATTTTGCTATTGTCGGCATATGACTGTCGGCTCGCTGACAGTCTTGAAAAGGAAGGGAAATGGAGAAAGCGGGAAATTGATGATGGATTTCTAGCTCGATTTAGATTGAGAATAAATGTGTCACATCAAGAGGTTTTGCGATTGCTGCGTTACGTTTTGCGTCTCAACTCGACTAGGATCGTGCCTACGCCTTGGCAAAAAGACAACCTTCCATTGGGAGAGAATAGCCCTTGGTTGGCGACGTTTATTTCTCCGTTCTATGTTGATATTCTTGATTGTAAAAAAGAACAAACTAATATCCCTTTGGTTGGCCTAATCAAAAATCCTGTTGCTGACAACATTTCGTCCTGTGGCTCTTGTAAGAAGGTTTCGCCGGAGTTGAGAAATTGTGCCCGTTGCCGAAATATTTTGTATTGCAGCATTGTGTGCCAACATGTGCACTGGCCAAAGCACAAATCTAGCTGTATCAAGAAGTGAATTTAACTTACATATTATGCCGGTCCATTTATTCTTCCCCGTTCTTTGAAATTATTAGTTATTTATTTTGTTGCTCTTGTTTCTGCGCGTCATTTACAAAGACATGTGTCATTGTTTCTTCCATTTATTTTTGTTGTGAAAGACAAAGGATCAAATTTGTGTTTATCGTTTTCGTTTGCAATTTTTTTTACTTGTTAATTTTTTCCATTATGGCGCAGGAGTGTTTCGTGAAAAACTAACTCGTCGTCACATTGAAATTCAATTAAGTGTCTAGTACACCTACGGGGATGGCGTCTATGATAATATGTTTTGCGTCTATGCATGCAGGGCCGTCACGATGGGGGGGGTAAGTGGGGAAGCTTACCCCGGGCGCTGGGAGTTAGGGGCGCCTTTAGGCGCCCCTTTAGACTCAAAATTTTTATTTTTGGGAGGGAGGGGGCGCCGAAATTTTTTTTTACCCCGGGCGCCAACCCAAGTCGTGACGGCCCTGCGTCTATGTTTCATTACATGTTGCATCTTTCGTTTTGATTCATGTTGAACAGTATCGAAAAAGATTCTTTTTCGAGCTTACAATACTGTTTGTAAATTTAGGCATGAGGAAATGAGAGTATGAGACTGGTTCACTGATAGCGATATTTGCGGTTAATATTAAAAGTACCATTTACCATACTTCATGCTGATATACCCTCGGATATACCACTACTCGCTGAAATTTACCAGCGCGGTAACGGCGGTAGCGGTGTTTTTTCTCCTTTGTTTCGCGGTAGCAGTAGCGGTAAGTATACCGCGGGGATCCAACCCGAACCAAGAAATTATGAAATCCAGAATTAGTTAAGGTTAAAGTTATTCCCCCGAACCTGGGTGCTCGAAACATAAGGACAATGGCCTGATGCATCTGATCTTCGTACTTATCGGTTATCGCACCACCTTGACTCGCCCGTGTGTTATGTTTTTGTTCCACTTCTCCCGAATCTCCCCCCCCCCTCCGGCGCCAGCATGCGAATTGTGAACACAGAGTTGTCTGCTAGCAGAAAGCAGTCGAGCAGAGTCGCAGTCGAGCAGAGATTCACTCGTTTCTCTAGCTTAGATCTTTCCAAATCGTTTTCGTTTAAACTCAGGTAGGTTTTTGTTGAGAGTCGGCGTTTTCTACGTGAATTTCGAGCAACCCATCAATTTTTCAA
Organism: Ceriodaphnia dubia; assembly: GCA_022539655.2. Lineage (NCBI taxonomy): Eukaryota > Metazoa > Arthropoda > Branchiopoda > Diplostraca > Daphniidae > Ceriodaphnia > Ceriodaphnia dubia. Next base: position 126,291 of record JAKUCG020000043.1, on the reverse strand, counting down.
TTAGGTTTACCATTTCTGTGCGTTAAAAAAACTCTTTTCCTCGTTTTTTGGGCTTCGTTGAATGCACGTTTCAGATTCTGGTGTGGACGTTAGTGAAGCAGACAATGATCACTCCACTACGTCGAATCCTATTGGAAGCGTCTCCTCTTTATTACCCTTTTGGCAATACTCCATCAAGAAATGTACTTAAAGATCTCAACTTTCAATCTGGTGCTCATGATGTGACTAAGGTACAAGTCAAAAATTTCTTTGTGCCTCTCGTTTCAGATCTTTTCTAGTCATGAATAAAATTTTTAGGTCCTTTTACTGGGTTGTGGTGACCTCAGGAATACCCTACACTCAGCAAGCACTGAAAATGTCAAAAGTCTACACTTTCATCTAAATGATTTTTGCCCATCTGTGATGGCTCGCAACCTTTTGATTTTGAAAATCATATCAGCAAATGAGTTTGATCCAGATAAGGAAGAAGACATGGCTTTTCTTTGGGATCTCTGGTACAACTCTGAATGGCCTGAGATTACCCTAAAGAGATTTCAAAAAGTTTTAATGGAGTTACTGGATGGTGTTCTACCGGACAACATCTTTGTCCCTAAAAGCAGTCAACTAGATAGTTTGATGGAAGTTTGGAATGCCTGGAACTCTATATCCTTAAAGTCACATTCAGAATCCAAAGTATTCATCAATGAAATAAGCAAACAAAGGTTAGTGTTTATTCTGTCTTGAGTTTGTTTCTGTTTTTTTTTTTATATTCAGCTTTTTTTCTTTTCTAACACAGGCAAAGATTCATCATTGAAAAAGGTTGTGTTAATAACTGTGAGTCTAAAAGACAGTTGGGCAACTCCTCTTTTTTCAAAGCTCTTGACGAGAATGTTGCGAATTTTGAAATGCTTAATTTGGGATCCGAATACAAAGAAGAGAAACAGATCCTCGATGAAGTTCGATCGTATTTCGAAAAGGGTAGCTCCCGACTACAGACTGAAACGGACATCGTGTGTGTAAATCCTACAATGCTGAATCCGACAACACAACGATGGCAGGTTCATTACGCATCGTGCCCGTTTTATTGCTACCCGCCACTGTCACAAAAGGATCTCGATGCGCCATCAGATGAAGGAACTCTCACCCGACATTGCCAAGCAATACTCAAGAATCTTGTCGCGTCATACCGAAAGCGCATTCAGACAATCAAAGTCTTCTTTCACTTGGGTGATGCTTTGGAACTATGCTATTTTGGAACAACTGAACAGTTTGATGTGATTGATTGTTCCAATCTTGCTGATCACGTCGGATTGGCCAATTTAATCAACGCCACTAGTGGAAGACTTGCGGACAACCCGGAAGCTGTCTTGTTCACGGAGAGCATCAACTGGACTGATTTAGCCTACTCTATCGAAAAATACGTCGAAAAAGCCTTGTGCTCTCCATTGAGCTTGATTCCGACTGTCTACGGATTAAAACTGAAAGACCATGTCGAATTGGGGGCTTCAACACTACCTAACCTTCGTACGCTTTCTGGAAAACCGGTTCATCTTTGTTGGCAAAAAACTCCACTCTTCCGCAATCTGGCACTGTCATCATTTCCGGCATGGACTCAAAGCTCTCAAAATTTGTCTCAACTAGTACGCAAATGTTTCATAGAAAAACCTTTGCAGCGACAGTTGGGAAATGCAGAACCTGGGGATAAATGTGGAATGGTGTGTTATTCGCCTCTAACATTCCAGTACATTTTGAGCTCAATGATTCAACGCGTCGGAGGACATTCTTGGTTGAAAGAAGTAAACTTGAACGTTCCTCCTGCCTTTAACCTTGCCAGAAAAACAGCAGAAGCCTGGCAAGACGGAAAGAAGATTCTGAAGTTTACTGCAGAAATCCAATTCAACACACTCAGCGAGGCCGCATTCGAAAAATTAATTTCATTCATCGTAAATCCTATGCTGCGGTTGATTCTCGTTCCTAAAGGAGCCCTCTTGAACCGTTTTGTTGGCGGAGTCAGTTTGATGGAGCCGATTTCCACGACTCTCAAAGACGGCTCTTCTACTTTACTTCGTTTCCAGTTTATCGACAATTTGCAAGTGAAAATAAGCAAGACAACTGATGACAAATTTGAAGAAGTGTCCATTTCATTCCTATTACTTCCGGATCATGGCCTTGAAGAATCTACTATTGGATGCGTCATTGATGTAGCAACTGGATTCCCGATTTTCTGCTTAGATTCCGTGACATCAATGCGAGTGGAGAACTTTGACCTGCCTTTTCCATTTCATCTTCCGCTTTCTTTCCCTAAAGAAAAAGACATGATGGTTGTCGACAGCTGCATTGAATCCGAAGACCAATATAAAGTGAAGATATTGATTGAATGTGACAAGACTCCTGTTTCCGGTAAATTTATTTTTCCAAAATAGTTTAAAATCTAAAATCTAACGCATTATCGTTTATTTTCATCATTAAGGTTTAAAGATTTCCACGATTCAAACGAAACCTTGTGAATCGGCCCACGACGTCGTTTTATCTCTGGCTCGGCCAGAAAGCATCCAGCCTTTGAAGCTGTCTTTTCCCTATCCGATTTTGGTCGATGAAATTGTTGCTACTCTGCATCGCAAAGACTCTTTCATCAGTTTGGTTGTAAAGAAAGCTGTGCTGGAACCATGGCCCCTCGAGTTTCAAGCGGAACACCATAAACTGAAATCGGACAACTTGATTCCCTGGAAGGAGGAAAAGAAGAAAAGTTTCTAGATGTTTGGCGGATTCAGTTCCCTGGAGATTCATTTGAAATGTCAATTCAATGTTTTTAAGCATCCTCATCAACCGTCCTTGATGGAATCCACTTTAAACAGAATCCGAGAAATCATCCAATTTTTCTTTGTTGATCCAGCCACTCAAAACCCCGTATGTTTCTGTATTCAGCGGAATGGAGCCACTTCTCCTGATTGGTATCTCCGAGTCCATCAACCCGTTCTTACCACTCCGACGGGCTCTCCGATTATAATGCTATCTGCGGTAGACAACCGACTGGCAGAAAACCTTGTGATCCACGACAAATTGGCAAAGAAGAAATTGTTGAAGGATATTGAGCGAATCTTCAAGGAAACTAATGGAACCAAGTTGATTATCTGGATTGATTCACCAGAACAGTTGCGATTATGGCGCTACGTTTTACGACTCAACTCGACCAGAATTGTGCCCACAGCCCAGCAGAAAAAGAATCTTCTTTTGAAAGAAGACCGCCCTTGGATGTTGGCAACGTTTATTTCGCCTCTTTACGCTGATTGTATGAGAGTCGACAGAGATTATGAAAATTTCAACAGGGAAACAAATGCTGTCTTGAACCAATGTTGTGCCGCTTGTCACTTGACTCGGCAGAATCTGAAGCGTTGCAGTCGTTGCCGTTCCGTTTTTTACTGTAGCGTTGAATGTCAACGCGGACATTGGGTGCAGCACAAATCCGTGTGTTCCAAAAATTGAACTGAAAAGACTTCCCTGAAAAGTCTCTTATTAAAATGAAGTTCTCCTTGTATTGATGACATTTTTTTCTCGTTTGAAATGTCATGTTGTGCTACAATCTTTCTGCTTTTAATCTGATTTGTATGTTTTACCAAGACGTATGAATGTTTTTGTTTGATTGTTTTTGAAAGAGATTTCAAGTACAAAAAATCCAGTTTGATTTAAAACTTGCCAAGCCACAGTTTCCTTACTTTTTAAAGTATCTTGTTCTAACAAGGATAGGTTTTAAAGTAGGCTAGGTTATTCAGTTCTAAGCTTTTGGTCCTATATTTTCGGATTAAAAAGGTAAAAAAAGGACACTAAGCCGCCTAAGAAAGCATGTTGAAATTTGAAGCACTGCCGCATTTTGTCAAGTACTGTAGCGTTAAACGCAGAGATGGTTAAATGTTAGAGGGCATTGTAGGCACTTTAGGGACCACTAGTCTGTTTGTGGCAACAACAAAAAATGGAATTATTTCATGGTCCGTCTTTATCCGTTTCAACACGTTTAGTCCCCTGTTATTGTGTCCGATGTTTAGCGATGAAATCTTCGACATTCTTCAAATTAAAACGGTATCATAATCATAAATTAAATTCAGTAGCGTTAAAAAAACATTGACAGTGCAAATTTTAAGCGAGCGATCAATTTAAATGGCATATCGAAGAAATTTAGGCTTTTAAATTTAGGCTTTCAAGAGCGATCAATTAAATGGCGAATTTAAATGGAATACCGTAAAGTGGGGCTACTTTGAACAAAAAACGACATTTTTTGGCTGTTTTTGATTGATAACTCGAGTAATATGCAACGGAATGAAACGCGAAAAAAAGCGTATCTAGAGAAAGTTATTGCGAATCCGCCTGTATCCTAGCAATCTCTGTAGTTGTAGTAGAAAAAATTTTATGAGCATTCAAAAATGGCTGTTCAAAGTAGCCCCAGTATGGGGCTACTTTGAACACAATGAAAAGCTTATGGGAAATTAGGAAAATAAACAAGTTGGTAGATAATTTGATGATGGGTAGGAATTTCGAGAAGATATTTTTACAGTAGCTAAACTGATACGTGCTACCACCTTTCTGAAAAAAAAATTGAAAAAAATTGAAATTGGTGCCCCCAAAAAAATTCCAACAGAAAAAAATTAACGGTTTGGACCCAAAATTTGCGGTAAAACCTCGAAAACTAAAAAATGCCTTTATGGATTTCTGAAATTTTTTGTACTAATGACAGTGACTGTATGATGAACGCATTGATTAAAAAAAAAGCTCGACTTAGTGTATGTTGATGCCCTGGCAACAATCGAAAGGGAAAAAACAAGCTTTTTTCTTGTTTAGGTCGCGGCAGCTCCGTAAAAACATTTTTAAATGCGACGAAATTCATGTATGATCATTCAACCATTGTGAAACGTGATTTCAAAATGAAAAAAAATTAAATTAAAGTTGTAGAAAAATGTTGCAAAAATAGTGGGGCTACTTTGAACAATGGAAAACCATGTTCAAAGTAGCCCCGAAAATATGAAAAAACGTGGGGCTACTTTGAACATGTGAGCTGAAGGCTCAGGGAAACAGTTTCGAAATTTTTTTTTTAATCCACACGTTTTTCAATGTTTCCATTATACGAATATGCAAAAAAATCTAGAACTTTTGATCTACTTTGAAAAAAATTCAGTAACTTACTTTTCAAACTTTTCGTATGATTTTTCGGGTCACAATTTGGCATAAAAAAACGTGCACTCGTAATTGAGATACACAGGTGAAATTCACACCGGTTAATGATCGTAATGAGGGGTACAAATGAGCATTTTTTCGGCCAGATAGCATTAGCCAGAAAAAATTTAAGTGGGAAAATAACTTTTTTTTCCCTGTTCAAAGTAGCCCTCCCTGTTCAAAGTAGCCCCACTTTACGGTATCGCTATCATCCTAATATCATCGCATTAAAATTAAATAGTTCGATACACACCGAGTTTTAAAGAATAATCTCCCAAAATATGTAAACCAACAAACTTGTATTCACCTGATAGGCAGAAACCAAATTCATGCTGGTAAAGATGCCTCGAGGCATGAGTTGTCCGAAGGTACAACCTTCTGAAGTAAGATACCAGTTGGTGAATCCTTTCCACCTTAATAATTTATTATAAACACATTAGACAGACTCTTGGAGATGTATACTCGAATTATTTTCTGAACGATCAGAGCAGGCAATCTCAAGAAGAGATCATATTTCATCATTTCGTTCAGAGTCAAATTAAGTCGATCAGAGTTGCAAACGTATTTTAGACTGCTTTCCATAGCTTAATATAAGGCAAACCCCAGCTTCAAAGCGAGTTTAAGAATTGATAGCATTTAAATTTCCTGAGACATCGTGTCAAGCGCCTTGCGTTGTTGGCGAGGCCCGGTCTGGGCGTCTCACGTCTGGCCTGTCACTTTCGATCAGAGTCATAGAGATATGATATTATGAGTCATAGAGATATCTCTATGACTCTGCTTTCGATGGCACATGGCAGGTTAACTAATCGCAAATCGTGCAACATCGCATGTTGTTGTTCTCTCTGTCAACTGTCAAGTTTGTGATGACGGACGGAATTCGAATAGTAACGACGATTTCAATTCATTTTCTTAAGTTTAGATTAATTTGATAAGGGTTTTAGTAAAAAATAATTAACTATCAAGCAGTTTTAAGAATGTTTGTGTCCATCCTTATGAGTAGACTTAAATTCTTTGTGTCTCAGCCTCTAAGGTAGCTTACATGGTATTAACCATAAATCTCACTTGAATTAAGGTGGGATTTTCCTTACATCAAGCTAGAAAGCAGTGTAAAATATCTGTATACTTCCAGCCTGTTGAAATTGCTATATTGTAATCAGATTGACTAACATCTTTTCTTCCAATGTTTCAAGCATCGCCAACCTGAATCCCCGTGGAGCTATTGTAGCTGCTTGTCTTATCATATGTGCAACTCGTGTGGGACAACCTCTGTCGGTGCAGCTGCACATAGTGGGACAACCTCCAACCACTCAAACATGCTCAAAGTACAATTTAATCTTTAAGTAGACGATGAACACAGAAAAGTAAACAACCGGAAGTGGACCGGAAGTGAGAAAAACACGTCGTACAGCAAAATGAAGGGCAGAATCGGATTCCTCGTCAAATTCTGAGCTAGATGATAGTGATTTTCTCAATTTTTGGAACATGTCGAAAATCGAGAATTTTCCTGAACTATAGACTTCTTAAATTTGCGATTTGGTCAATCTCTCAGATTTCAATAATAACACATTATTCTTGCTCAGAAAAATGCGCTGATTCCGAATAATTACTTTGTTTTGTGATTGAGGCAGTATTTCCCAACTTCCGGTTCATTTCCGGTCTCTGAAAATGTGCTCCATCTACTTCATTCCGTCATTAACAGTTTCTTTTTTTTTTCTAGGTGATTGCTGACGCCAAGCTGATGAAGACTTGACTGAAGAACCATTTTTTGGGAGCGATATGACTAGGTACGTTGAAACTTGCAACTTGTTTTAATTATTGATCAACTAACATTTGGCTTTTAATGTTTCAGGAGTCGCAAACCTGCACTACACTCAGGTGTTCCTGCCAAGTGTAGATTCCCCCTGTAACCTTTTATCCTTCCACTTCCGGTCCGCATACCCGCAATGCAGGAGGTAGGGATGGGCTCTGTCTCGAAAGGGTGAATACAGCCAAGCGCCCGACTAGGTTCAATCGCATCCCCTAAGAACTGGCCCCAACCAACACTCTTCTCTCTTTCCGGCTTCTCTTAGCCATGCCACTCGTTGGGCGGTACGGGCCGTACCGAGCGACGAGTGGCAACGAACGAAATGATGAAAAAAGATAGTATCTTTTCTAGAGATTCATCTACTCTGATCGTTCAAACACCGTAGAAACCAGTCAAAAAAACCAACAAATGAATAAATCAGTTTTGATCATTATTGTATAAATTAATTAAAAGTACGTTCTGTTCAAAGGTTTATTATTTTGCTCACATATACTGAATAAACAATTGCTGACAGTCGACCCAGTTTTTTTTAAATTTCATAAATAAAGTAATAACTGTTGGATTGGAGGCTGAACCAGCTTCCCAGTCGGGCTATGGTCATTAGATAATGATCCAACAGATCGTACTGCTAACCAATTCTAATTCCCTGTAAAAAAATTCAAAAGGTATAATTCATTAAAAATGATGTCTTTAAAGGTTACTGGACTTGCGAGTCGATACACCTGTTAAGCTCAGGCAATTGGAAAGACGGGACGAGAAGCAATGGATTGATGGAGTGGACGATTGTCGTCGTCTGCTGTTGTCAGCAGCTGCTCGGCCTCTTCGGCAAACTGGGAAGGCAGCCGATTCCGACTCTTCGGCGGTCGTCCGCTGGGCCAGAGCGCAGTTTCCTTTCGCGACGTATCATGGCAGAATCGTGAACTGGACAAAAAAGAATGATGTAGCTTTAGGTATTTCTGGACTAAATTCCGTTGTAAATGAAAAGGAAACTAACCTAAAACAGCTCGAGTAACGGACAAGGAAGTGGCCTTCTGATTAGCAACAGCTTCCAGTCCGGCCGGAGCGTCTTCAATCATGCACACAAATGTCGGGAATGTGAGACGAGATGCGGGCGATCCTATGCCGGACGAGTTCCATATCCTGAACAAGCTGGTCGGACAAGGAACTCTTGGTTTCTTCAAAATATGGCATAAAGAGGCGTGGCTTGTCGTAGGGGCCCGTTGGTGGCCTCGAATCCAGGTCGAAAGGGCTCAACGGCCACCCATTATGTAGAATGGGTTGGCTTTAGACAACCCTGCAGATTGCAGTGTGTTCAGTACTCTTTCTTTGGTGACGGTGTGGTTGTTAAGGAAGTATGTATTAGTTTTGGAGGTCACCTCCCGTCTCAACCTCACTTCATTTTCTTCCTCCTAAACATGAAAAATTAGGAATTATATTGATAAAGACATATGAAACCTTATGCATTGTGTTTTTAACTCAGGGAATTATCAATCCTCATCGTCAAAAATAATTTCAACATAAGCTGGAGTTGCACGGAGGCCAGAGGAGGAATGCAAAATATTCTCCCTCCGCCTGGGAGCAAGATGATGAAACTCATGGCACAGCACAAACTTCTACTACAGCACAAGATACTTTGTCAAAGGCAATATTAATCTTAGAACTGGGGGGCTTATAAAAGCTGTTGTTATGTCAGCAGATGAGAGCGAGAATAATGGGAAGGAGAGACTCACCAGAGAATAAGTTGGTTTTCCTGCACCATTTCTCCCAACTAAAACATTTAAAAGAAAAACCTTATAATTAATCACCTACACCAACATTAGACCGGAACACAACACTTTATACCTATCACGTTTAGTCCGGGTCCAAACTCCAAACGCTCCAAAATAGTTTTGTTTCTATAAAGTTTTCTCGATGACGACCTAATACGAAACAGATTTACATATGGCACTGCATTAAGACATAAAGGTGTAACATTAAAACCTTTTCGATGTGCATTTAGATTGAAATTACCGGTTGACATGTTTGAAAACCACGTAAGACTACACACGTACCAGCCATCACCGCCACGAGTCTAAATAGCATGGCCTACTTGATTGTAAAGGCCATGAGCTGTCTATCTCTCTGGCTTCTTTACTTCCAGCCCAATCAGTTGGGGGCATCTACGCAGCGCCCAAAGCGGCCAGCATCGAGTATTAAATTTGATTGGTTGAAAAGATGCCAGCCACTTGGGGCGCTGCGTAGATACCCCCACAACTGATTGAGTGATTGGCGTCTACTTGATTTCGCGATCGATCGAATCATATATCGGAGTGATGGGCAAGAATCCTTGGTTTCCGGAATAAAGGACAACCAACGCGAAATTCCTTCAACCAAGATCGTGGGCATCCGTAAGATGAGACACGCCATTGTTGTACATAATCTGGATGCCTCCTAGCTCCGAGTTCGATGTGTAAACTCTCTTGCCGACGCACCGTAGCCCGTCAAAATCATATGCGAGTTTTCGATTTGAATAACACGTTGCCCAACTCGGAAGAAATAGGCTGCAATCCCGATGGCTCGGCAAGGAACCAATGAAAATCGTCAATATCCTGAATAGAAATGATATCAAATTAAGTTGATTTGAAATTTTCAAATTTACTAATGCACAGATATTACGTCATTGTATGCTTGAGAAGGCTCTTCGACAATCACTTTACCAATAGTGTCCGTAATCCCATAACGAGCTTCACCGTGTTCGTCAATGAGCTCGGCTCCGACTGAAATGACGGCTGGCAAATTCTTGAAATCATCCGGTGTCAGGTAGATGTAACTTTTTTACAAATCGCCTTTATCCACCAACGCTCCTCGAAAAATAATGTTTGATCTCTTCCATAAGCCCAGCAATTGATGTGCGCTCCACTGTTGGCAACGGTTTAGATGCGTGTGAAGTTTTTGAGAGTGAGAGCAAAATTATAGGCGGCAAAAAAGAGTTTGTTTCCTTGTGGGCCAACCCAGCCGATCGTGAAAGTAATGTCGTTTGCAAATGCCGATGATACCCCGACCAGTAGGGGATTCAGCGTGACTGTTTAACTCTCCAGGCCACCATTACAATCAAGATTACGATATTGTTCTCTGTTCTCTCCTGGAAATGAAATCGGGAGTCAAATTGATTCTAATCAAAACAGCCCACTCTCTAGCACTTACCCAAAGCCATTTCTGTTTGACTAACTTCCCCTCAACGTTCAGCACCAGTTCAATCGCATCCTCTTAGAACTGGAACCAAACATCACTCTTCTCTCTTTCCGGCTCCACGGTCCGTGCAGATGACCGTAAGTTTCGAACTTGACTACGCCCGTCCGTGGCTCGGTCATCACTTCCCTGTGCATTCATGTATCATCGGCACGGCCGTAGGGTGCCACCAGTGAGAGGACCATTATTTGTAATCTTAAGATACAATATCAAAGAATAATGATAATGAAAGTTATTAAATAAATAAATTCACTTTTCCAAATCCCCATCGAATGTGACGTAATCTAGTTCAAATGTCTCGACAAAGGCAAGCCGGTATTTAGATCCCTACAGAGTAGAAACTAGCCACAAACCTGTTCCATCACTTTTGTCAAACCCCTTTTGATAATCAGAACATCTACCAAAGGCACGGCCTCCTGAAAATCAAAGAAATTAAGGCTGCGGACTGATTAAAACAAAAAAAAAAAAGAACCACATTGGGAGGATTGCTTTTACTCACAAGTTTTGATTAATCATTTCTGTCACAGCGTCTGAATCTTACTCAACAAACTGATAGAAAAGCCCTGAACAGAGACCAACGAACAGAAAAGTGAGAATAAAGACTTTATCGAATATGGTATAGCCTAAAATAAAAATAATCTTACCTGTTTCCGGCTACAGCTCCGACTGCAATATTAACGTCCGGATCACACGTGAACTGGTCAATGACTAAACCACGAAAAGCAGACGCCGTTTTAAGACAAAAGACTCTTTTTCTTCGGCGCGCATCTTTGGTAGAATTGAAATCAATGCTCTCCATTCCGTACACGAGGGACTGAAAATACAAAAGTTTGCAAAATACCAATGATGCAACACTACAAAATTAATGAAAGAACACACCTTCGGGAATTAGAATCTGAACCTTCTCTAGGCTTCTCTCATGTTGTTAACTTCTCCTTGTAAGTGCTCCTTTGTTTCTTTTTCTTTACACCAGACTCCGCTATAATTAAAAGGAGAGATTGCAGAGCGGTTTTCTTCTCTTCTTTCAGCACCTGAAAAAGCCGTGAATATTAGCAGAGTAACAAAATTGATATTATTTAAAAAAGGACGTATACTTGCAGTTATTTTTATTTTGACTGTTCCTTCGGCAACCGATTGTTCTTTCTTGATCTCAAGGGAATCTCAAGCTGCGATTCTTCTTGTACAAGCTCACATTTCGCGTAATCCTCTGATAATCTCCAAAGTTTTCTTAACTTCTCACCTTTTTTCCTCTCATCCACTGATAATTTTCCACTAGGGAATCAAACATTTCGCTTCGTTTCCCAAAATTGTGTAATGTTGTCTGCGCTGTTCTTTCAGAAACAAGCTGATTCAATAAACAATGCGTCATAAGCATATGATTTAAGCTATCCATAAAACATCCATTACTTGTAGCTAAATATAAGTTTCACTCGGCCAAATCCGTCGAGCTCTTTAAGTTTTGACGATAGTTCCATTCTCTACAGACGTATTTCATATTCAAGAGAGCTGAGGTCTTGCTGCAAAGATTCTTTTAATTGTGAAAAGATCTGTACCTTTCAGCAGCGTGTTAGCAGCTGGGCGTGGTTCTTTCCATGCCAAGAAACCAGCTTCTTCAATCACCATGGCCAGTCGTCTTTCGTCTGATGTACAAGCAAGATCATTCATCTGAAACCAAAGCAGTCCACTGATTTAATTTTGAAAATGTGATAATCTTTCATGAATCAAAATAAGATTCATGAATCAAGGACTGCTTAATCAACTCACCCTTCCTTGTTTCGGAATAATTACATAACTAGGTAGCCAAGCAGATTGCAGTGTGTTGAATAGTTGTTTTTTGTGATGGTTGTGGTAATTGAGAAAGTCTGTATCCGTTTTGGAGTTCCCCTCTCGTCTCAACCTCAGTTCGATACCTTCCTCCTTAATATAGAAAAATTAAGAAAAATATTAATAAAGAAATCTAAAACCATATAGATTGTGTTTAGTCACAGGGAAAAGCCTGTATGTCAGACACAAAATATTTTATCATAAGAGCAAAGGCCAGAGAAGGAGTGCAAAATATTCTCTTATTACTTTGGAGCAAGATGATGAAACTTGTGACAGCACAAACTGGATAGCTGACACAAATGAACAAACAGTGTGTATAATATAATACAATCAAACATAATTTAGTAAAACAATTTTAATCTTAGGACTGGTAGGCTTAAACAGGCCTGTAAAACCACCCAATGAGAATGTCATAGTAGAAAGGAAGAAAAGACTCACCATAGTATAAGTTAATTTTCCTGCTCCATTTCTTCCAACTAAATAATCAAAAACCGTTGCTGTTTAATCATCTACATCAATATTAGACTGAAACACAAGACTTTTTACCTATGACGGAACAGGTCCAAACTCTAAGGTGGTTTTGTTTCTAAACCTCTTGAAACCCTCGATGACGACCTAGTATCAAAAAAAGAAATTGGCACTGCAGTCACAGTCCCACAAAAAAGTGTAACATTAAAACCTTTGGGTGTGCATTTAGATCGAAATTAACGGTCGACATGTTCGAAAACCAGTGGATTACAGACGTGACGTACCAACAGTAGCCATCACTGCCACGAGTCTGAATACGTAAGAGTGCGGGATCCGGTGCGGAATTATTGGGAATTTGGCATGGGAAAACGCGGAAACCCAGAAGCAGCAAGTCGTTCCGCTAATTCAAAACTTCAACCCACGAGTGCCATCTACTGGTCATCTAAGCAAAAAAGACCAACTCAGTTCAAGCGGAAATCGGAAACCTGACTGTTACCAGCGCCGCCTTCCGTCGCTCGCTGGGAGGATCCCGAAGGGATATACTAGTGTTTCTTTTTTTCTTTTAAATGTGTTGAAATGACAACTACCACTAGCTGACTTTGATTGCTGAATTATGGTATGCAATCACTGCATAACAGCTTATCAAGCACATCACTGATTTAGATTTTATTGTCAACGTACTTAGTGGTCTACGCGCGAGTTTTGAGGACTTTTGAGGAGGTTTACGCACTCACTCACGCACGCACTCACAGCACAACACCAATTAGCTAGGTTTAGCGGCCTGTTTGAAAAATATGGTAGGTTATTTGTGATAATAATATACCAGCATTCTAAGCTGATAGAGAAGCGGAATATTTCTATTAGTGAGAAATCAATAGATAGACTAAAATGAAATAATAGTATCCATCGACACGGGGATCTCGCGGGTCGTGGGGTGGGGGGCTAACCCCCCGCCCCGCTCGCTCCCCCCGCCAAGTTTTCTCTCCTGTGATGTGTTAGAATCTCCGTTTTATTAATCTGTACTCCGTCGTCATAACGCCGCAGCCAATTATCTTATTTTGATGCCATCCTAGCAGTTTCGCTGCAGGTGGCAACTGCGCTTTAATTAATTCCGTTAAAAGTAAAAAAATCAAGTTTTATACATTAAAAAACTGCGCACACGATTTGTAGTTGAATTTCATTCGTCAAATTTTAGTTAAATGTAGGGAAGTGGGTCGTTTTTTCGTTTTAAGAAACAGCAGCCCCTCGTAGCCATCTAGGTGAAAACCTGTTAACTAATGCACTACACAATACCAACAAAAAACGTATAGAATCCCTTCGGGAAATTAGATCCCTACGAAAACTGTTCGCAGCGCCACCACCAAATTCGACCAGACGACTGCCGCTTTCTGCTGGGAAGGTCCATTAAACCCTGGATACCTCCCAATCTTATATCGTGCTGAAAGCATAACTCATAAGCATTAACTTAAACATTTCTTCTTCTTCAGTCTTCGGAAGTTCGTATGGTCCCTGCTGGCGATTTGTCCACAATTAGTGAATTACTCAGAGCTATTTTACTTCTTTGGTGAAGCTATTGACAAGGTAGTAGAATGTTGTTTTTTTTTAATTCTTGTTTTCCAAAATTTAAAAACTTCTAATATTTTGATCGAATCTGGTTTCCTTGCAGCTTAAAAATGATGTCTCCGTTACGCCGTGTTCTAGCAGATAATTGTGGCTTTTACTTTCCCTTTGACGAAAATCGAGTTGGAAATGCTTTAAAGGATTCTTTTTGTCATTCTGTAACTGATGCTGATAGCCTAATTAAGGTATGCTATAATTAACATTGAGTGTGTATTGTACTTTGTAAACATGAAAATGATTCACAATTTAGGTCCTCTTTGTACATTGTGGTGATTTGATGGGTCTGCTTCAAACTACAACCAATGAACATATTAAGAACCTACACATACATCTAACTTCCAGTGTTCCTTCAGTTTTGGCCCGCAATATCCTGCTACTTAAGATCATTTCTTCTGATGGGTTTAATACCGACTGTGAAAGAGATATTGCCTTTTTGTGGGATGTGTGGTATAACCTTGAATGGCAAGAAAACACAAGAAAAAGATTCCTGGATGTTGTTAAAGAACTTATCAATGGAGGAATACCTGAAAATGTCTCAATCCCCAAAAGCTTCCACTTGAAACAGTTGAGGGATAGCTGGAATGGATGGAGCTCTGTTCTTTCCAAACCACCGAAGGAATCTAAATCCCTTATGGAGAGAATCCACAAAGAAAGGTAACTTTTTATGTTTCCCTATTAATGCTGTGCTGAATATGTTTAGATAAGCCAATGGTGGTTATGTAATGTACAGAAAATAATATTTTTTTTCTTTAATTCTAGGCCGGTCCGTATAGGAGAAATTGTAAGTCTTGTTTTCCCGAAAGGTATTAAAGATAAGGCCAAGTCAAAGGAAAATGGTTTATTTTCCACCGCTGTTGACGCCGTCGCAACAAGAATAATAGAAAAATGCTATGGCAAAATTGACAACTTAAACGATCCACTAATTCAAAAAATCAATGAAGAAATCGTGCAGTATTTCCTTAAAGGGAGCTGCAGATTAGAAGACGAGGTCACCAATGTTTGCGTAAATCCGACGATGCTGTTAACCGATGACCTTAAGTGGGAGCTTATGCCAACTATATGCCCTTTTGATGAGTACATACCATTTAAAAATGGAGAGCTGGATACGTCGGCTAAAGAGAAAGTCTTGATCCTCTCTTGCCAGAAAATTCTCGCGAGTCTCGTTTCTTCCTATCGAAAGCGCCTGGATTCCGTCAAAACATTTTTTTACTTGGAAGATCCGCTCGAGTACTGCTACACCGAAAAAACAATCAAGTTTGATGTGATTGAATGTTCTATGATTGCTGATAAAATCGGATTGTCAAACGTGATCACCGCCTGCAGTGGATTATTGGCAGATTGCTCTGACGCGGTTCTGTTGATAGCGACATCCATTTGGTCCGATATAGGTTATTCTAATATGGAAAAGTATCTTGAGGATCTCCTATGTTGCCCAATTTCAATGGTACCCACCATTTATGGATTGCGGCTTACTCATCACGTCAAACTAGGATCGTCTTCGCTAAGTTTAGGAGACAAAACGCGTCAACTTGTATGGAAAAAAGCATTGCCTTTCGAAAACGTCGTTCTTTCTCCGTCTCCAGTCGTCAGTCGCTGTTTGGAACAGTTAGCCAAGAAATGTTTTCTTCCGACACTCGCTTCCCCAGACAAAAACAGCAAAGCGAAACGTATATATCCTGTCCTGTGGTACACTCCACTCACTTTCCACTACGTCGTGAGTTCGTTGATGCATCGCCTTGGTGGAAGCTACTGGCTTCAAAAGGATTACAAAAACATTTCCCCCGTTTTCCAATTGATTTGCAGAACACAAGAGGCCTGGAGGAGCGGACAACCTATTTTGAAGCTGACGACTAAATATGATCTAAACGCGAAAGCATTGAAGATGTTTACGTATGACCGCGATTATAGAAAGGGATTTCCTATGCTCCGATTTGTTCTCGTTCCCTATGACGAACAGCTCAAGCGTTCCAAAGAACTAATGCCTCTAGACTGGCAAACGGAAGACGATTTTGCACGCGGGATTGGAAACGTGTACGTGGACAGCTTAAGAAACATCATTTCTCTTCCAGGTGTTCATGTCGTCGACAATTTCCATCTTGAACTCAAGAAGACAGCAAATGAAAACACCGCATCTGTTTCCTTCCTTCTACCTCACGATCATCACCTTGGAAAAACACACTTTGGATTTCTACTCGACATTGTCAACGACTTGCCGGTCTACGTTTTCGAATCAATCAATTGCATGGCTGTGGAAACCTATTCACAGCCTCATCCTTTTCAATTCAATGAATCTACACTTTTGCTTGCTCAAGAGAAATGTCTCATGACGAATTTGGCCAGCTGTATCGAGTACGAAGACGAGTACCATTTGAAAGTTGAAATGAAGTCAGCCGACAAGTTTGGTGCGTAGCGTTGATTAGAGTTTCTCAAAAATATTTTCCTGTTTCTATTTATTCTATTTGATCATGTTTTAGATGCCGAAGCTTCCCCAAGTCAACCCTGTGAATCGGTCCTTCTGATCACTCATGCTGTTACCGTTTCTCTGGGCCAGGAAGTGGAGCCATTGACCATTTTATTTCCCCATCCCGTCCTTGCCGAAGATGTCGCGATAATTACTGGACGTCCTGAGGATTGTTTTATCCGATTTTCTCTTAGGAAAGGTCTTATGGAGCCATGGCCGTGTGAAATCCAGGCTGCCGAGAAAACAAAGTGGATTGCTGATCAGTTTAATCCGTGGGTGGATAAAACGCCGCTTTTGTATTCATTGCAAAATCATCTTGATTGTCAGTTCGATCTAATACCACCTGAACTAACTCAATCTGGAACGGAGCAATCCCCGTTGTACTCGATCCGCAAATCGATTGGGGAATTATTTGCCAATCCATCAGCCACCCTGGTCGAAATTCAAAGTTCGCCGCAGAATATTTGGCGCCTTAAAGTTCACCGCCCTATCCTCACCTCTCCGACCGGCAGCCCTATACTAGTCGTTTCAGCTCACGACTCGTGGATTCATAAGGTTCTTGTTGGCGAAGGTAAACTGAAGAACAGTGACGCAGGAAAAGAATTCGAGCGTGTCATTTTTTCTGAGCAAGGATCTGCAGATGAAGAAGAACTAATGATGTTTGACGCGACTCCAGAAGAAATGTTGTTGTGGCGCTACATTTTGCATCTAAACTCAACTAAAATGGTGCCCACCACCTGGCAGAAAAACAATGTTCCATCCGGAGGTCAAAGCCCTTGGCTTTCCACCTTCATCTCTCCACTTTACACCGATTCACCTTACGGGAACATCCCTTTTAAATTGTTCATGTCGAACGGGTCATTCACCTCGGGGTTTTAACGGGAAAAAATTTAATTCTGGTCATTTTTGCACAAGACTTAATTAATTAACAACCTCCCAGTCTTTGGTGCATGCATAATATCTTTTCTTGGACCTCGCCTACTTTGCTTTCAACACGTTTGTTTACCCATTGTTTGGCCTCATTTATTTTCCACGTTTCTTTGATTTTCTTCATTTCAGTCTGTTTTGAACCAGTATTTTTAACCTAGTGTTAATCTGTTGTGTTAAGTTACTTTTTAAGTTTCAAATACACCCAACAGTTTTTCTTGCAAGTAGTTTCTACTTAATCGATTCAATACGCAATGAAGTGCCGACAAAGTTTTTTCGAAATAACTGAGCTAGCCGCTAAGTGCGCTCGCATTAAATTAAACAAATTGTTTGAAGCTTCGTGTAAAATGGCAACTTTGGAAATTTCGGGAAGGGGAGCCAGGGAAGGGGGGGAGGGCCTGTTTTTTTGTCTCGCGTTTGAAGTCGATATGGTCTGTAGTGATTGTGGTCGATGGCGTGAAACCTTGGAGCTAGTAATTTTTAAACCGTTGGTGCATTGCAAAAATTTCGAGGCATCATTGACTACAGTAAATTAAAATTTCTCGTTTCATCGCGTTATTCTATGAAAATTAAATATTAATGGGTGTTCTGACTATCATGTGTGTTCTGTGCAGACCTGGCTTGAAAATGAATTCTTCATCAAGACAGACCCTAGGAGATGTAAAGTTTAAAATGGTAATAATAATTACACTGCGGTAGCTTAATGCAATTGTTTATAACAACACCACTGTGTATTAAGTATTAATCAATCAGCAACTTTAACTTAGTTAAACAATGAACATCATAGGGAGAATTCCTGAGTTATGGACCATCGTAAACGAGGTTGGCAAATTTAGAGTGGGGACCGGGGGAAAAAAACTTTACGGGAAAATCAACAATTCAATCAAGTGTTAAAAAGAAAAGTCAAAATGACTTTTTAGAACAAACGATTTTGTGTTGAATCCAATGAGTGCGTTGGCATTCGACGCTGCAGTATTCGACGGCTCGGCAACGGCTGCATCGCTTCAGATTTTGTGAAGTTTTCTCGCAGTTGGCGCAAGATCTCTCCTCTTCAACTGATGGGCTCCCAGTAAATTTTCTGTTGGGACTCATGGAAGCTATATCAGCACTACGGAGTTGATATTCGTTGTACAGCGGGGAGATGAACGTTGCAAGCCAAGGACTGTTTTCTCCCGATGGAAGATTTTTCTTGTGCCAAGTACTGGCCACCATCTTGGTCGAGTTAAGACGCAAGACGTAGCGCAATAGTTGAGCATCTTCCTCGGACCTGATCGTAATGTCTTTAGAAGCTTGATTGAAAATTCGGAAGAAGTCTGCTGTTGCTTCCTGCTTGCTCTGTGTTCCTGATTTCGTCAGATTTTCAGAGAGCTGATAGTCCAGCGCCGTTAACATTAAAATCGGACCACGATTAGGGGAGATGCGAATAGGCATGTGAACTCGTAGCCACCAGTCGATCTTTTCAGTCGAGGAGGATGGCTCAGGGCGCTTAATAGCAAAAAATTCTTGACCCCGGATGGCTTGCAAGAAGATTGTTTTGATAATTTCACGAACTCGGTTCAAAGCTGATGCCAAAGTATCGGAAGGCTTCTTCAACATTGTAATGTTGAACTGAGTGTTGAGATGATGCTCCAAAAAGCTTGCATTATTCTCCTTCCATGGCTTTAAACGTTCCACAATCAGTCTGGAATTGTCGGCTGCTCGAAATTCGACTGGCCACGGCTCCCTCACCGCTTTCGTCAGGATCATGTCGACGGAATGATCTTTGCGAAAGAGAGTAGCGCGTATGTTGTCGACAAGAATCGGATGAGGAAACGACAGTGTCAGCGGTTTTATGTTAGTTGGCTCTTTCAAAGTTAAAATCACTTCGTGGGCCGATTCGCAGGGTTTCTGTTGATCTGTAGACACTTTCATACCTAGAAGAAAATGGCCAAAGATTGTAAATGTAATGGTCGGTCTGTGAGCGCAAATTTAATATAAGTAGAAAACTTACCAGAGACAGCTTCTTCACATCCAATAGCAATTTTCAAATGATACTGGAAGTCGGATTCAAGACAGCTTTCAACCACCATCTGCGACGCCGGAGAAAGCGGAAGCGGAGTTCCTCCGCGATGAATGGGATACGGCAGACAGAACACGTCAGCGGTTAAAGAAGCCACAACAGGAATGACGAAAAACGGTAATCCAGTCAACATGTCGAGGACGTAGCCGCAAAATCCTTCGACGCCACTACGCGGAATCAACGGAAAGGAGATGGACACGGTGTCGATTTCATCGTCAGCCCTCTTCGTCACTTCAAGTTTTATGTTGTCGATGTAGTGGACGGGTCCGTTCAATCCACTCAGGAGATGTCCAAAAAATGATTCGTCCGATCCTTCGGCAGCTTCTTTTTGCATGAGTGCTGTTTGGGGGACGAGAACCAGTCGAAGGAATGGTGTTCCAAACAGCCTTTTGAATATTGTAGTAGCGTTTTTCGTAATGCTTGCCGAGGTGCGTTCAAACGACGATTTTTGAGAGTTGAGGTTCATAACTGTTGAGAACTTGATTATCGACTCTCCATTCTTCCAGGCTTCTGTTGTTATTTGATTCAGGTGGAAAGAGGAAGGAATGTCTAGTCGGTCTCGCGCATCCTCGAACCAGCGATCGCCTCCAACACGCTGAATCATCGAGTCCACGATGTAGTTGAATGTTAACGGCGTGTAGGATCGCATCCCACATCTCTCCACAAGTTCACCCGGCTTCCTTTTAGACTGCTCATTGGCTACTACGAAGCATTTGGATGCTAGCCGATTCAGACAACGTGTCAACGCTGGAGAGGCCTGAAGCGACATGTTCCGAAAAGACGGTGCTTTTTGCCAGCAAAGATTGAGAGGTTCCATCATACTAAGTCGATCCACGTTGACGGGTGCGGGCGTTCCAAGTTCGATGTGATTAAGTAGTCGTAATCCATAAATGAGCGGAATCATGCTCAACGGGGCGCAAAGAGCTTCATCCAGGTATTGGAGAAGAGAAGTAGCTAAAGTATTCCAAGTCATGCTCTCTGTGAACAGCACGGCTCCAGGTGCGTTTGACAATCTTCTACTAGCCGCGACAATCAAATTAGCTAATCCAACCTGATCTGCGAGATTGGAACAATCAATCAGGTCAAACACGTCGTTTGTTTCAGCATAGCAAAACTCCAGGGCGTCCTCCAGGTGGATAAAGATTTTGACATCATCCATGCGTCCTCGATAGGAAGACAAGAGGCTCTTGAGGATTTTCTGACACGATTGGATAAGGATTCCGCTTTTAACTGAGGTGTCGAGCTCTTCTTTAGTTAAAGGTGCGTAACCATCAAAAGGGCACAACGTATAGTGGACGAACCAGCGGTGGGTAGTTGGTTGTAGCATTGTTGGATTGACGCACGCCATTTTATTTTCATTTTGCAGTCGGCAACTGCCTGCTTGAATATACTGACGAATTTCCTTGCGGATTTTTGGATTAACAGATTCATCCCCCACGTCATCCATCCCAAGGGCAATTTCAAACTGAGAAGCCATTTCATCGATAGTTTTTGAAATGCTAGACTCGTTGACGGCAAGTTTTAACTCTTGATATCCGCTATTTCTTGGTAGCAATCTATTCCAGCATGTAACCATGAAGGCCAACCTATAGGGACAAGGACATGTGTTAATGAATGAATTTGTTTGAACAACAAAAAACTGAGAATTTCTTTACCTTTCATTTTTTATTTTCTTCATTAGCAAGTTTGAATCTGCTTGACTTTTGGAACATAGAGATAACCACTCGGTCCAAATTTTCTTCAGACTTTGCAACTGGCTGCTTTTGCTAATAATGACATTTTCTGGTAGGGAACCCTTCAGCAGTTCTTTCAAGACAAGTTGGAATCTTCTTTTTGTGTTTTCTGGCCACTCAGTGTTGTACCAAACATCCCAAAGGAAAGACAGGTCCTCTTGATTGTCGAGGTTGAAATCCCTTGCTGACGTGATTTTCAGAATCAGAATGTTACGAGCCACAAGAGATGGGTCTACATCATTAAGATGAATGTGCATATTTTTGACATTCCCATTTGGAGTAGGTCTTGTTGTCTGAAATGTATTCCTCAAGTCGCCACATCCCAGAAAGAGAACCTATGATATGTAGCATATGATGAATAGCTGTTAATACAAAAGTGAGTATTGACCATGCAAGTCACGAGCAAGAACACATACCTTAGTCACATTACTCTCTTCACCACCAATTTTCCAGCCAACGTTTTCAAGTATGTTACGAGAACGTGTGTTGCCAAAAGGGTAATACAAAGGGCCGCAGATTTCCATCAAAATACGGCGCGATGGATTCAACATTCTGGCAGTTGGATCACAGTACGCCTACAGACATAAACGGGGTCGCGGACAGTATTTTTAAATAGCATTCATAACAGTTACGACAAACAAAGTATTTAATACCTCTTTTTGAATTTCTGGGCGAATAATATGCAGACAAGTACTTTTTAGAGTCTTTAAGCGATTCACAACGTCCAACCACGCGACTACGTTTACCTACTGCGTTGCGTCGAGCGTCCGACTGACGTCATCCTTCATCCATCCCCATTCCGCAATGTTTACATCACAGTCTTGCAATAATTATCGTAATCAGCTTTAGGATTGAGAATCGATTTCTTAGACTCGATTTAAACTTTCCTTTTTTCGCTTCTTTTATTTCCCAAGGCAAAAATTAAATTCAAAAATAAAATAGAAATTTCATTAAAATTTTGCGTAATCAAAACCTCGTTATAAAGATATGGAGATTTGCTTGCTTACGTAGCACATTATCTGGCGTTACACTGTACGAGCATGGCTTCATTTCCGCTCCCCATTTTCACTTCCATTACAGCACCAAAATCACCAAAATTCTTGTTTTCCGGCCAAAACATAATCACTCGCAATTGGCGGTAAGTTGAACTTGATTTCTGTATTGATTCAGTAACAAAAAATGTAGTCACCACAAAATGAATTTTTGAAACGGAAAAGAACTGTGTTCTCGGGTGAGTAACCAACAATAATGAGGAAACAGAAAAATTCAAACAATTTAAATCAATTTTTGGAACAAACAATTTTGTGTAGAGGCCAGTGGGCACGTTGACATTCGACGCTGCAATAGTCGATGGCTCGGCAACGACTGCAACGCTTCAAATTTTGGGGAATTTTCTTACAAGAGGCGCAACACCCTTCCTCATCCACTTTTCCTCTTGCAGAGGGTTTGATTGACACGGGGGCATTGTTGTTTTTCTCCAACTCAAATCCGTCTTTGTTGACTGGAGAGTCGTTGTACAGCGGCACAACAAAAGTCGCCAGCCAAGGACTGTTTTCTCCCAAGGGAAGATTTTTCTTCTGCCAAGCGCTAGGCACCATCTTGGTTGAATTAAGACGTAAAACATAACGCCATAATTGAACCTCTTCTTCGGAATTCATAAACGTCGTCAACAAATTCTCGGAAGCATTCAAATGCTGGGCGAAAATACGAGTAAAGTCGGCCAATGATTGTTCCTTGTTAAGTTTCTTCGATTCCGATAATCTTTCGGCCAATCGGTTGTCAACTACTGACAGTAACAAAATCGGACTACCGGCCGGAGTGGTGCGGATGGGTAAATGGGCTCGGACATACCACTCAGCGGATGAAGAAGACTTGGTTGTAGACTTGCCTCTTCGTTGAATGGCAAAAAGCTCGCGACCATGAACTGTTGTTCCAACAAAGAGCGTCTTGATAATTTCACGGACTTCATTTAAGGCGGATGTCATCATCTCTGAAGGATTTTTCATCAACAAAGTGATGTTGAATTGCGTCGAAAGATGAATGGCCAGGGAATTTTTCTTCTTATCTTCCCAAGGCTTGAATCGCTCCACACTAAATTTGGAATTCTCGATTGGTTGGAATTCGCAGGGCCACGGCTCTCTCGTGGCTTTCGTCAAGATCAAATCAACAAAACGGTCTTTGCGATGAAGAGTAGCGCGGATGTTGTCGACAAGCACCGGATGAGGAAACGACAGTACCAGTGGCTGCATGCTGTCAGGTTGACTCAAGGATAAAGTGACTTGGTGGGCCGATTCGCACGGTTTCTCTTGATCCGTCGACACTTTCAGCCCTTTCAAAAATTAAAATCAGTTGCCCGTTAATTTTATAAACAATTAGTAATATAAAAGAACTCACCAGAGATATTTTGATCACATCCAATCGAAATTTTCAAAGTGTACTGGGCGTTGGATTCGACACAACTGTCGACCACCATTTGCGAAGGAGAAGCATGTGAAGTCAGGAGTTCTCTTGGACGAATCGGATACGGCACCTGACATTTTTCCACACTTAAGGTTGGAAACGACTCAAGGTAGAAGACGGGATATCCAATCATGAGATCGAGGACGTATGCTAAATGTGTCTCTTCTAGACCGTGATCGGGAACCATGAGATACGAGATGGATACAGATTCAATTTCATCATCAGCCGACTTGGTTACTTCAAGTTGTACGTTGTCAACGTAGTGAACATCAGGAGCAGAGAGCCCGTTTTGAATATTCCCCCAAAAAGTCTTCGCTTGGCCAAATAATGAGAAAACAGATTCAGCGAGAGTCCCGTGAGGTAAGAAAACCAGCCGAAGGATTGGCGTTCCAAAATGAGCGGATAATCTTTTGTAAGTAATTGCGGACATGCTGGACGACGAGTTTAAATTGAGATCCGTTGAACACTTTACGACTGTCTGACCCTTTTTCCAGGCTTCTATTGTTCTCTGGTTTAGACGGAAAGTCGGAGCAATTTTCAACTTGTCGCGGACCTCCTGGAACCAATGATCTTCTCCAACACGCTGAATCATGGAAGATACTATGTAGTCGAACGTCAAAGGGGTGTAGCATAGCATTCCGCATTTCTCTGGGGTGCCAATCATTTTCTTCGTATCCTTAACAACGAAGCA
Source organism: Ceriodaphnia dubia (assembly GCA_022539655.2). NCBI lineage: Eukaryota > Metazoa > Arthropoda > Branchiopoda > Diplostraca > Daphniidae > Ceriodaphnia > Ceriodaphnia dubia. The sequence goes on along the minus strand of JAKUCG020000043.1, from coordinate 101,835 downwards.
TTTATGTGCCAAGAGTTCCAGACATCGAAACAATGCCGGAGAAGACTTCAGCGATATGTTCCGAAAAGGTGGCGCTTTTTGCCAGATCAGGTTAGCAGGTTCTCCCATCATCCTTTGTAAATTTACAAGTTTAGAAGCGCCTAGTTCAATGTGGTTAACCAGTCGCAATCCGTAGACAGTTGGAATCATGTTCGGCGGAGCGCATAGAGCTTCTTCGACGTACTCGACAACAGAAGGGGCCAACGATCTCCAGTTCATACTTTCCGTGAACAGGACTGCTCCAGGAGCATCCGATAATCTTCCGCTAGCCGCGTTAATCAAGTTAGCTAATCCAACGTGGTCTGAAAGATTGGAACAATCAATCAGGTCGAACATGTCGGTTGTTCCAGTGTAGCAAAACTCCAAGGCATCTTCCAAATGGAAAAAGATTTTGACATCATCCATGCGTTTTCGATAGGAAGTTACAAGGCTTTTCAAAATCTTTTGGCATGACCGTAGCAGAATCCCGTCTTTGACTGAAGTATCTAACTCTTCTTGAGATAGCGGGAGGTAACCATCGAAAGGAGATAAGGCATAGTGGACATTCCAACATAGTAAAGTTGGGTTCAGCATGGTTGGATTGAGACAAACGGTTTCAACTCCATTTTGCAATCGGCAACTGCCTTTCGTGAAAAACCGACTGACTTCATCGCGGATCTTTTGCTTCACAAAGTTGTCATGCAAGTCTTCCATTTGGAAACTGTTGAGCATGAAATGATTGGTGATTCCTTCTACTGTTTTTGGAAATGATGAATTAATATCAGCATTGGTGAAATTTTGGTTTTGGTTTTGGCTCAACATATGCCAGCATTTCATGATAAAACAAGCCCTAAAAAACACAAAAAAATAGTTAGTTGAATTGTTTGCATCCCTTCCCTCTTTATTTTGAAAATATATTTAAAATAACTATAAGAAAAATAACTATAACTAATTAATCTACCAACAATTGTAATGTCTTTACCTTTGACTGTTGACTTTTTTGGCAAGTGATTTTGCTTCTGATTCATTTTTGGAAGAAATAGAAGACCAAGCACTCCACACTGCCCTCAAGCTTTGCAAGTGGCCACTTTTGCTAATGATGACATTTTCAGGCAGGGAATCATTTAACAGATCTTTCATAACTTGCTGGAATCGCATTCTTGTCTTTGCTGGCCATTCTGAGTTGTACCAAACATCCCAAAGGAAAGTAATGTCATCCTGATCATTGGGATTGAAATTACTTGCTGATATGATTTTCAAAAGCAAAACATTGCGGGCCAACACAGACGAGTTGACATCATTGAGATGAACATGTAGCGCTTTGAAGCTGTTATGCTTGGTGGGTGATGTTGCCTGAAATGTGTTCCTCAAGTCACCACATCCCAAAAATAGGACCTGGAAATTTAAAATAAAAGTTGCACAAAGACATATGATATAAGCTAAACGCTATTCATACCTTTATAACATCCACTTGCTGACCTCCACCAATTTGCCACTGAATGCTTTCAAATACATTTTTAAAGCGTGTGTTTCCAAATGGATAGTACAAGGGGGAAGTTTCCAATAAAATTCTGCGTGAGGGCGTGACGCAGTTCATTTGGTTATGCTAATTAATTCGTCGTCACGTGCTACATGAAAAGGAACAAAATATAAGCTACTGTTAAGAAACTATGATGTAAAAATTATTCTGCTGAATTTCTAGTTCTGTAAATATAATAGAAATATAATTAAATTGATATTCTCAATCGATTTAACGTACCAAACAAAACAAAGACTGAAAATAACGAGGCGTCTCAGCAGGGCGTCAGATTCACGAGACGATCAGACATCCGAGTCAGTGAGAGAAGACAGAAGAGGAAGAGTAAATTAGTAGCAGACAAAATAATGTCATGAAGGCAAACGTCAATACGCCAGTCAAAAGATTTTGCAAATTCACGGTGGCTTTAGGTGGCTATAATAGAGCGCTGTGAGTCTCTGACCTCATTGGTCCATCAGCGCCATCACTAATTCACTACGGTATATGTGGAGTATTATGTCCTTACATTCCGAATTTCCGATACTCTCTCCCTCTTTGTCTATACGTCATCCCTTTGTCCCTCCCTTGAGATAATACACGAAAAGAAGTGGATTGATTAAATTGAGTGTCAATATTGATTTGATGATCCCGCGCTCGAGAGCTTCCTTTTAGTGTAACAATTCTCCAGAAGTCCTGGGTGTTATTTTATACGCGCGTAGTTGTCTATCTAAGGTTTCTCCTTGTTTTTATACTTTTTTCTGTTATTGTTGTATTACGTGTCGCGTCTAGAACGGTTTTGCACAAGACCAAGCACCAACTAAGCGACGAGTCTTTCATGCTGCTAGTACTCAGGTCGCAACTCAAGTGGCTAACATAAATGTTGTCTTATGATCCTCTATATATGTCTAACAGAATGAAGCATCTTAAAATCTTAAATAGTTGTCCAGTAGAAAAGCTGTCACCTTATTGTAAAAGACACGCATGATACTTTCAGCCTCGCCGCCTAACGACAAATTACAACCATGTGGTAACAGATAGGGAATTCCATCGGAAGGAGGAAGGATTGGGCCAGAGTTTGGGGAATAGGCCCTACTCTTTGGGACGCCTTCCCTAACATCTCCTCTTATAGGTAGGACAATATGGTAATATGGACGTAGGCCCTACGTGTAATTGCTGAACGTTCAGTGCAAGTACGTTGAGTATATATATAATTTGTTATGTGCAGTTAAAGAATACGGCTTCTTTTATGATTTTCTCATTCGTTTATTAATTGATGGTATAAACTTATTGTCTGTCCGATGAAAAACTGTCCTATCCCAGGCAAATCTGTCTCAGACGTTCTGTCCCGTCATAATGGTATATAATATACCTTTTTACCCCGGCCGAGCATATTGTCCCGGGACAGAACGACAGGACACAACGTCTCGCACAACGTCTGGGGCAGAAGTGGAGGGTAACATAAACGTCTCGTTACCATCAGAAGTGCAGACGATTATTCTGCAGATTTCAAGAATTTAATTGTTTACTTTCAATATAATAATGAAAAGATTAGCGCTTATTCTCGTCGTCACTCTCTTCACTCGCCAGCCTCTGGTGTCTGTTGCAACAATATGACCAAGTAGGTCACTATCGATCCCACTATCTGTATTGTAAAGTAACTTGAATAGTAACTTTCTTTTTTATTTGTCATGCTCCTTTTACCGTACCGTTGGAACGAGATGGATTCCAACCCTAAACAATCCGGTCGAGAGTCGGAGACGGTCTTCTTGAATTTGCTCCAAGAAAACGATAGTCTGGAAATAAAAATTCCACAATGCAGTCATATAAGTCTTAAAAATTGGTATACATGAAAATGTTACTCCGTCCTATCAATAATTGTAAATTTAAAGACTAACATCAAACCTGGAGATTTTTGCGATTGTCATAGTCATTCGGTTGGATCAACAATCCATTGTTATTTATCTCGATTATTTTTTCCTTGAGTTTTTTAGCCTGCAAACATATATTTTTAATGGTTATTTGATTTTTTATTCATACTTAGCCTACCAAACCGAGTAAAGTCATGCATTCAAATAAGCAATAATATTCTTAGGCCACCAGAACCTAATATATTTTATTGTAGGGTATAAGGCCTACTTAATCTCTTAGCCTATTAAAGAGCTATATAATAACTATACGTGATTAAAAATAAGCATAGCCTAATAAAAATAAGAAATAAGTTTCTGAACATTGATTAGGATTTATACTTAGGCTATATCGGCCAATTTATATGAAATTTGTTTACGTTTTGGACAGGAATGTCTGCAGCCGCGAAGACGAAAGCCAATAAGATTATGTCCACTAAGATGTTAGTTAACATCTGCCAGCGTATTATGAATAGAATGACATTAGCTGAAATCAATCCTTGAATGAAATTGAAAACACTGAAGGACAAAGTGGGCAATTTCGAGGAGACGATGAACAGTGCTGGGAAAGAGAAAATTCGATTCCACTCTACGGATGCTTTACAGATGACCCCGAAAATACGCTGTCTCTTTTTTACTAAATTGAATTCATCACTGTGCGCATTTGAATTGATAAAGACATAAAGTTCACATTCAATCAATAGTATGAAGGTAATAATTTCATATTTGTCATTGACTACAACCTCATGCGATCCACACCGGTTTTCGTTAGAGTCGCTAAAAAATGTCCGTTCGTCGTAGCCCATTGATCAACGAATCCGCACCGTAACGCGCTTATGTAAAAACCCATAATGTAGTACGTAAGATGCATCAAAAGAATAGAACAGCAAAATGTCATCGTCTGCAGCAGTAATGCACAGAAAATCACTGTAGTAAACAAGTAGCCGAACTTTTCAATAAACAGAAGGAACAAGAAATTGGCTGAAAGGCAAACGGAGCAAATCTATTCACACAAAACAATTTTTAAAATCATAAACAATATACGTCTGCATATTTATCCGCCCATACCCAGAGAAAGATCAAGATGATTCCGATAAAGATCCGTATACTGACTGTACATCGACAACAGTGTGGATGTTCTCCCAAGAGCTGTTCTACTATTTGCATCTGTTGGATTGCCTTACGCAACGTCGTAAAGCAAAGCGTCACCCAAAAACGGGCCGAAAATATTAGAAGGCAGTATATAATATGCGATAACCCCAAAGACATGGAAATGGTAAGAGGCAATTTTATGCCTGAATGAGGGTTTGTTTCAGTTTGTTGCAAAACAGTCATCAATAACACAAAGAATATGAAGAACTGAGAGAGAGAAAGCGCCACATACCACCAAGTAACAGGATTTCGCCACGAAAAAGAAAACAGTTTAAATTTCCCTGATTGCTGGTCGATTTCGATACGGAATGGGAAAAAGCCAACGCACTGACACAACCGGAAGAAGGGTCGTATTTGCTCCAACGCCGACATAATGTGAATAAAAAGAGTCGTGGTATAACATACAGGCTGAAGTAGGATACTATAATATTCGGATGTTTGTTAAACATCCTTTTATAATGAAACCAACCACAATTATGTAAATTCATTTTAAGAGTTGCATGAATAATTTATATCTTTAATTAGACGATATATGCAAGTGGGGAACAGGCATCCTTACCATACGCCCCCACAGTCGCTTCATTCCCCCTTGCTCTACCTCCCCCCCACCCGATACAAGGGCCAATTTCATTTATATCAGTCACCATGCATGTCACATTAGGCCTACAGTCATTCTCATTCGTCAAAGTCGGGCTTATAGTTTCTAAAGCAATAGTACTAAGTTCGTCACTACCTATATTGTAAGAAGTACATGCAATTAATTAATTGAATTATTCGATTACAGTATCGACTATAGAAGATATCTGTATTGCCTGGTATACGACAAACGTAAACTGAAGCGGTGGCTCCCCCACACGGGTGGCCTCGCGACAACGTCTGCTTTTATTTCGTCTGCTCCTCTTTATATGTAAAAGCCCTCTCTCTCTCAAGCTGAGAGAAAAGGGCTTTACATACATAGGGAAGCAGACGAAATAACAGTGGCGTTGTTGTGTATTACGCTTGACGGATACGGGCAATACAGATATCTTCTATAAAAAAATACTGGACCTTGTCTTCATCGATCCGACTCTTTCCCTTGTAAACTAGATACGTGCACTCTAAAAAAAAAACAAAAGGGTCTACTTTCGGACGAGACTAGGCTACTAAAAAATCAGTACTAAGGAGTCCTTAGTAAGACTACTAAAGCACTACTATCGCGCTACTAATTCCTTAGCAGCGAATCGGACGAGACTACTAAAAGCTTAGAAAACAGTTTTGTTTTTAGAGTGTTCACAAAATCATAAGTACCAAGGAACTTCCAATCGCCATTGCTTTAAATCGGAAATACCAAGGTCTCTTGCCATATTATTAAAAAAGGAGTTCTAAGGATCATTTTGAGACTTTGTACGACCTTCTAGCGTCCTCCGTTCGTCAGATTATCCAGTTGGAAGCTCTCTATCAGTTTAAGTAAAATACCGTAGTCCTCTTACGGCCATTACTTTTTAAATATAAAATACCACAAAAGTCTGTAACACAATAATTGAAGAGGGAGTCAATAGGATCATTTTGAGACTTTATACGACATTCCAGCGTCCTCCGTTCGTCAGATTATCCAGTTGGAAGCTCTCTATCAGTTTAAGTAAAATACCGTAGTCCTCTTACGGCCATTACTTTCTAAATATAAAATACTACCAAAGTCTGTTACACAATAATTGAAGAAGGAATCAATAGGATCATTTTGAGATTTTGTTCGACCTTCTAGCGTCTTTCCTTATTGAGTAAATTGAGTTTGATGCTCTTTAACAGTTTTTCGGCAATACCATAATCTTTCTTATAGCCAAGGGTTCCTCAATCGGAATGACCCCTCAGATCTCTGACCATATAATAAAAGAAGGGATTTAATGGATCATTTTGAGACTTTATACGACATTCTAGCGTCCTCCGTTCGTCAGATTATCCAGTTGGAAGCTCTCTATCAGTTTAAGTAAAATACCGTAGTCCTCTTACGGCCATTACTTTTTAAATATAAAATACCACCAAAGTCTGTAACACAATAATTTAAGAGGGAGTCAATAGGATCATTTTGAGACTTTGTTCGAACTTCTAGCGTCTTTCCTTATTGAGTAAATTGAGTTTGATGCTCTTTACCAGTTTTTCGGCAATACCATAATCTTTCTAATGGCCAGGGTTCTTAAATTGGAATGACCCCTCAGATCTCTGACCATATAATTAAAGAAGGGATTTAATGGATCATTTTGAGACTTTATACGATATTCTAGCGTCCTCCGTTCGTCAGATTATCCAGTTGGAAGCTCTCTATCAGTTTAAGTAAAATACCGTAGTCCTCTTACGGCCATTTCTTTCTAAATATAAAATACCACCAAAGTCTGTAACACAATAATTGAAGAGGGAGTCAATAGGATCATTTTGAGACTTTGTTCGAACTTCTAGCGTCTTTCCTTATTGAGTAAATTGAGTTTGATGCTCTTTACCAGTTTTTCGGCAACACCATAATCTTTCTAATGGCCAGGGGTTCTTAAATTGGAATGACCCCTCAGATCTCTGACCATATAATTAAAGAAGGGATTTAATGGATCATTTTGAGACTTTATACGACATTCTAGCGTTCTCCGTTCGTCAGATTATCCAGTTGGAAGCTCTCTATCAGTTTAAGTAAAATACCGTAGTCCTCTTACGGCCATTACTTTCTAAATATAAAATACTACCAAAGTCTGTAACACAATAATTGAAGAGGGAGTCAATAGGATCATTTTGAGACTTTGTTCGAACTTCTAGCGTCTTTCCTTATTGAGTAAATTGAGTTTGATGCTCTTTACCAGTTTTTCGGCAATACCATAATCTTTCTAATGGCCAGGGGTTCTTAAATTGGAATGACCCCTCAGATCTCTGACCATATAATTAAAGAAGGGATTTAATGGATCATTTGGAGACTTTATACGACATTCTAGCGTCCTCCGTTCGTCAGATTATCCAGTTGGAAGCTCTCTATCAGTTTAAGTAAAATACCGTAGTCCTCTTACGGCCATTTCTTTCTAAATATAAAATACCACCAAAGTCTGTAACACAATAATTGAAGAGGGAGTCAATAGGATCATTTTGAGACTTTGTTCGAACTTCTAGCGTCTTTCCTTATTGAGTAAATTGAGTTTGATGCTCTTTACCAGTTTTTCGGCAATACCATAATCTTTCTAATGGCCAGGGGTTCTTAAATTGGAATGTCCTCTCAGATCTCTGACCATATAATTAAAGAAGGGATTTAATGGATCATTTTGAGACTTTATACGACATTCTAGCGTTCTCCGTTCGTCAGATTATCCAGTTGGAAGCTCTCTATCAGTTTAAGTAAAATACCGTAGTCCTCTTACGGCCATTACTTTTTAAATATAAAATACCACAAAAGTCTGTAACACAATAATTGAAGAGGGAGTCAATAGGATCATTTTGAGACTTTATACGACATTCCAGCGTCCTCCGTTCGTCAGATTATCCAGTTGGAAGCTCTCTATCAGTTTAAGTAAAATACCGTAGTCCTCTTACGGCCATTACTTTCTAAATATAAAATACTACCAAAGTCTGTTACACAATAATTGAAGAAGGAATCAATAGGATCATTTTGAGATTTTGTTCGACCTTCTAGCGTCTTTCCTTATTGAGTAAATTGAGTTTGATGCTCTTTAACAGTTTTTCGGCAATACCATAATCTTTCTTATAGCCAAGGGTTCCTCAATCGGAATGACCCCTCAGATCTCTGACCATATAATAAAAGAAGGGATTTAATGGATCATTTTGAGACTTTATACGACATTCTAGCGTCCTCCGTTCGTCAGATTATCCAGTTGGAAGCTCTCTATCAGTTTAAGTAAAATACCGTAGTCCTCTTACGGCCATTACTTTTTAAATATAAAATACCACCAAAGTCTGTAACACAATAATTTAAGAGGGAGTCAATAGGATCATTTTGAGACTTTGTTCGAACTTCTAGCGTCTTTCCTTATTGAGTAAATTGAGTTTGATGCTCTTTACCAGTTTTTCGGCAATACCATAATCTTTCTAATGGCCAGGGGTTCTTAAATTGGAATGACCCCTCAGATCTCTGACCATATAATTAAAGAAGGGATTTAATGGATCATTTTGAGACTTTATACGACATTCTAGCGTCCTCCGTTCGTCAGATTATCCAGTTGGAAGCTCTCTATCAGTTTAAGTAAAATACCGTAGTCCTCTTACGGCCATTTCTTTCTAAATATAAAATACCACCAAAGTCTGTAACACAATAATTGAAGAGGGAGTCAATAGGATCATTTTGAGACTTTGTTCGAACTTCTAGCGTCTTTCCTTATTGAGTAAATTGAGTTTGATGCTCTTTACCAGTTTTTCGGCAACACCATAATCTTTCTAATGGCCAGGGGTTCTTAAATTGGAATGACCCCTCAGATCTCTGACCATATAATTAAAGAAGGGATTTAATGGATCATTTTGAGACTTTATACGACATTCTAGCGTTCTCCGTTCGTCAGATTATCCAGTTGGAAGCTCTCTATCAGTTTAAGTAAAATACCGTAGTCCTCTTACGGCCATTACTTTCTAAATATAAAATACTACCAAAGTCTGTAACACAATAATTGAAGAGGGAGTCAATAGGATCATTTTGAGACTTTGTTCGAACTTCTAGCGTCTTTCCTTATTGAGTAAATTGAGTTTGATGCTCTTTACCAGTTTTTCGGCAATACCATAATCTTTCTAATGGCCAGGGGTTCTTAAATTGGAATGACCCCTCAGATCTCTGACCATATAATTAAAGAAGGGATTTAATGGATCATTTGGAGACTTTATACGACATTCTAGCGTCCTCCGTTCGTCAGATTATCCAGTTGGAAGCTCTCTATCAGTTTAAGTAAAATACCGTAGTCCTCTTACGGCCATTTCTTTCTAAATATAAAATACCACCAAAGTCTGTAACACAATAATTGAAGAGGGAGTCAATAGGATCATTTTGAGACTTTGTTCGAACTTCTAGCGTCTTTCCTTATTGAGTAAATTGAGTTTGATGCTCTTTACCAGTTTTTCGGCAATACCATAATCTTTCTAATGGCCAGGGGTTCTTAAATTGGAATGTCCTCTCAGATCTCTGACCATATAATTAAAGAAGGGATTTAATGGATCATTTTGAGACTTTATACGACATTCTAGCGTTCTCCGTTCGTCAGATTATCCAGTTGGAAGCTCTCTATCAGTTTAAGTAAAATACCGTAGTCCTCTTACGGCCATTACTTTCTAAATATAAAATACTACCAAAGTCTGTAACACAATAATTGAAGAGGGAGTCAATAGGATCATTTTGAGACTTTGTTCGAAGTTCTAGCGTCTTTCCTTATTGAGTAAATTGAGTTTGATGCTCTTTACCAGTTTTTCGGCAATACCATAATCTTTCTAATGGCCAGGGGTTCTTAAATTGGAATGACCCCTCAGATCTCTGACCATATAATTAAAGAAGGGATTTAATGGATCATTTGGAGACTTTATACGACATTCTAGCGTCCTCCGTTCGTCAGATTATCCAGTTGGAAGCTCTCTATCAGTTTAAGTAAAATACCGTAGTCCTCTTACGGCCATTTCTTTCTAAATATAAAATACCACCAAAGTCTGTAACACAATAATTGAAGAGGGAGTCAATAGGATCATTTTGAGACTTTGTTCGAACTTCTAGCGTCTTTCCTTATTGAGTAAATTGAGTTTGATGCTCTTTACCAGTTTTTCGGCAATACCATAATCTTTCTAATGGCCAGGGGTTCTTAAATTGGAATGACCCCTCAGATCTCTGACCATATAATTAAAGAAGGGATTTAATGGATCATTTTGAGACTTTATACGACATTCTAGCGTCCTCCGTTCGTCAGATTATCCAGTTGGAAGCTCTCTATCAGTTTAAGTAAAATACCGTAGTCCTCTTACGGCCATTACTTTCTAAATATAAAATACCACCAAAGTCTGTAACACAATAATTGAAGAGGGAGTCAATAGGATCATTTTGAGACTTTGTTCGAACTTCTAGCGTCTTTCCTTATTGAGTGAATTGAGTTTGATGCTCTTTACCAGTTTTTCGGCAATGCCATAATCTTTCTAATGGCCAGGGGTTCTTAAATTGGAATGACCCCTCAGATCTCTGACCATATAATTAAAGAAGGGATTTAATGGATCATTTTGAGACTTTATACGACATTCTAGCGTCCTCCGTTCGTCAGATTATCCAGTTGGAAGCTCTCTATCAGTTTAAGTAAAATACCGTAGTCCTCTTACGGCCATTACTTTCTAAATATAAAATAACACCAAAGTCTGTAACACAATAATTGAAGAGGGAGTCAATAGGATCATTTTGAGACTTTGTTCGAACTTCTAGCGTCTTTCCTTATTGAGTAAATTGAGTTTGATGCTCTTTACCAGTTTTTCGGCAATACCATAATCTTTCTAATGGCCAGGGGTTCTTAAATTGGAATGACTCCTCAGATCTCTGACCATATATTTAAAGAAGGGATTTAATGGATCATTTTGAGACTTTATACGACATTCTAGCGTCCTCCGTTCGTCAGATTATCCAGTTGGAAGCTCTCTATCAGTTTAAGTAAAATACCGTAGTCCTCTTACGGCCATTACTTTCTAAATATAAAATAACACCAAAGTCTGTAACACAATAATTGAAGAGGGAGTCAATAGGATCATTTTGAGACTTTGTTCGAACTTCTAGCGTCTTTCCTTATTGAGTAAATTGAGTTTGATGCTCTTTACCAGTTTTTCGGCAATACCATAATCTTTCTAATGGCCAGGGGTTCTTAAATTGGAATGACCCCTCAGATCTCTGACCGTATAATTAAAGAAGGGATTTAATGGATCATTTTGAGACTTTATACGACATTCTAGCGTCCTCCGTTCGTCAGATTATCCAGTTGGAAGCTCTCTATCAGTTTAAGTAAAATACCGTAGTCCTCTTACGGCCATTACTTTCTAAATATAAAATACTACCAAAGTCTGTAACACAATAATTAAAGAGGGAGTCAATAGGATCATTTTGAGACTTTGTTCGAAGTTCTAGCGTCTTTCCTTATTGAGTGAATTGAGTTTGATGCTCTTTACCAGTTTTTCGGCAATGCCATAATCTTTCTAATGGCCAGGGTTTCTTAAATTGGAATGACCCCTCAGATCTCTGACCATATAATTAAAGAAGGGATTTAATGGATCATTTGGAGACTTTATACGACATTCTAGCGTCCTCCGTTCGTCAGATTATCCAGTTGGAAGCTCTCTATCAGTTTAAGTAAAATACCGTAGTCCTCTTACGGCCATTTCTTCCTAAATATAAAATACCACCAAAGTCTGTAACACAATAATTGAAGAGGGAGTCAATAGGATCATTTTGAGACTTTGTTCCAACTTCTAGCGTCTTTCCTTATTGAGTAAATTGAGTTTGATGCTCTTTACCAGTTTTTCGGCAATACCATAATCTTTCTAATGGCCAGGGGTTCTTAAATTGGAATGACCCCTCAGATCTCTGACCATATAATTAAAGAATGGATTTAATGGATCATTTTGAGACTTTATACGACATTCTAGCGTCTTTCCTTATTGAGTAAATTGAGTTTGATGCTCTTTACCAGTTTTTCGGCAATACCATAATCTTTCTAATGGCCAGGGGTTCTTGAATTGGAATGACCCCTCAGATCTCTGACCATATAATTAAAGAAGGGATTTAATGGATCATTTTGAGACTTTATACGACATTCTAGCGTCTTTCCTTATTGAGTAAATTGAGTTTGATGCTCTTTACCAGTTTTTCGGCAATACCATAATCTTTCTAATGGCCAGGGGTTCTTAAATTGGAATGACCCCTCAGATCTCTGACCATATAATTAAAGAAGGGATTAAATGGATCATTTTGAGACTTTATACGACATTTTAGCGTCCTCCGTTCGTCAGATTATCCAGTTGGAAGCTCTCTATCAGTTTAAGTAAAATACCGTAGTCCTCTTACGGCCATTACTTTCTAAATATAAAATACCACCAAAGTCTGTAACACAATAATTGAAGAGGGAGTCAATAGGATCATTTTGAGACTTTGATCGAACTTCTAGCGTCTTTCCTTATTGAGTAAATTGAGTTTGATGCTCTTTACCAGTTTTTCGGCAATACCATAATCTTTCTAATGGCCAGGGGTTCTTAAATTGGAATGACCCCTCAGATCTCTGACCATATAATTAAATAAGGGATTTAATGGATCATTTTGAGACTTTATACGACATTTTAGCGTCCTCCATTCGTCAGATTATCCAGTTGGAAGCTCTCTATCAGTTTAAGTAAAATACCGTAGTCCTCTTACGGCCATTACTTTCTAAATATAAAATACCACCAAAGTCTGTAACACAATAATTGAAGAGGAGTCAATAGGATCATTTTGAGACTTTGTTCGAACTTCTAGCGTCTTTCCTTATTGAGTAAATTGAGTTTGATGCTCTTTACCAGTTTTTCGGCAATACCATAATCTTTCTAATGGCCAGGGGTTCTTAAATTGGAATGACCCCTCAGATCTCTGACCATATAATTAAAGAATGGATTTAATGGATCATTTTGAGACTTTATACGACACTCTAGCGTCCTCCGTTCGTCAGATTATCCAGTTGGAAGCTCTCTATCAGTTTAAGTAAAATACCGTAGTCCTCTTACGGCCATTACTTTCTAAATATAAAATACTACCAAGGTCTGTAACACAATAATTAAAGAGGGAGTCAATAGGATCATTTTGAGACTTTGTTCGAAGTCCTAGCGTCTTTCCTTATTGAGTAAATTGAGTTTGATGCTCTTTACCAGTTTTTCGGCAATACCATAATCTTTCTAATGGCCAGGGGTTCTTAAATTGGAATGACCCCTCAGATCTCTGACCATATAATTAAAGAATGGATTTAATGGATCATTTTGAGACTTTATACGACATTCTAGCGTCTTTCCTTATTGAGTAAATTGAGTTTGATGCTCTTTACCAGTTTTTCGGCAATACCATAATCTTTCTAATGGCCAGGGGTTCTTGAATTGGAATGACCCCTCAGATCTCTGACCATATAATTAAAGAAGGGATTTAATGGATCATTTTGAGACTTTATACGACATTCTAGCGTCTTTCCTTATTGAGTAAATTGAGTTTGATGCTCTTTACCAGTTTTTCGGCAATACCATAATCTTTCTAATGGCCAGGGGTTCTTAAATTGGAAAGACCCCTCAGATCTCTGACCATATAATTAAAGAAGGGATTTAATGGATCATTTTGAGACTTTATACGACATTCTAGCGTCCTCCGTTCGTCAGATTATCCAGTTGGAAGCTCTCTATCAGTTTAAGTAAAATACCGTAGTCCTCTTACGGCCATTACCTTCTAAATATAAAAAAAACCAAAGTCTGTAACACAATAATTGAAGAGGGAGTCAATAGGATCATTTTGAGACTTTGTTCGAAGTTCTAGCGTCTTTCCTTATTGAGTAAATTGAGTTTGATGCTCTTTACCAGTTTTTCGGCAATACCATAATCTTTCTAATGGCCAGGGGTTCTTAAATTGGAATGACCCCTCAGATCTCTGACCATATAATTAAAGAATGGATTTAATGGATCATTTTGAGACTTTATACGACATTCTAGCGTCTTTCCTTATTGAGTAAATTGAGTTTGATGCTCTTTACCAGTTTTTCGGCAATACCATAATCTTTCTAATGGCCAGGGGTTCTTAAATTGGAATGACCCCTCAGATCTCTGACCATATAATTAAAGAAGGGATTTCATGGATCATTTTGAGACTTTATACGACATTCTAGCGTCTTTCCTTATTGAGTAAATTGAGTTTGATGCTCTTTACCAGTTTTTCGGCAATACCATAATCTTTCTAATGGCCAGGGGTTCTTAAATTGGAATGACCCCTCAGATCTCTGACCATATAATTAAAGAATGGATTTAATGGATCATTTTGAGACTTTATACGACACTCTAGCGTCCTCCGTTCGTCAGATTATCCAGTTGGAAGCTCTCTATCAGTTTAAGTAAAATACCGTAGTCCTCTTACGGCCATTACTTTCTTAATATAAAATACCACCAAAGTCTGTAACACAATAATTGAAGAGCTAGTCAATAGGATCATTTTGAGACTTTGTTCGAACTTCTAGCGTCTTTCCTTATTGAGTAAATTGAGTTTGATGCTCTTTACCAGTTTTTCGGCAATACCATAATCTTTCTAATGGCCAGAGGTTCTTAAATTGGAATGACCCCTCAGATCTCTGACCATATAATTAAAGAAGGGATTTAATGGATCATTTTGAGACTTTATACGACATTCTAGCGTCCTCCGTTCGTCAGATTATCCAGTTGGAAGCTCTCTATCAGTTTAAGTAAAGTACCGTAGTCCTCTTACGGCCATTACTTTCTAAATATAAAATACCACCAAAGTCTGTAACACAATAATTGAAGAGGGAGTCAATAGGATCATTTTGAGACTTTGTTCGAACTTCTAGCGTCTTTCCTTATTGAGTAAATTGAGTTTGATGCTCTTTACCAGTTTTTCGGCAATACCATAATCTTTCTAATGGCCAGGGGTTCTTAAATTGGAATGACCCCTCAGATCTCTGACCATATAATTAAAGAAGGGATTTAATGGATCATTTTGAGACTTTATACGACATTCTAGCGTCCTCCGTTCGTCAGATTATCCAGTTGGAAGCTCTCTATCAGTTTAAGTAAAATACCGTAGTCCTCTTACGGCCATTACTTTCTAAATATAAAATACCACCAAAGTCTGTAACACAATAATTGAAGAGGGAGTCAATAGGATCATTTTGAGACTTTTTTCGAACTTCTAGCGTCTTTCCTTATTGAGTAAATTGAGTTTGATGCTCTTTACCAGTTTTTCGGCAATGCCATAATCTTTCTAATGGCCAGGGGTTCTTAAATTGGAATGACCCCTCAGATCTCTGACCATATAATTAAAGAAGGGATTTAATGGATCATTTTGAGACTTTATACGACATTCTAGCGTCCTCCGTTCGTCAGATTATCCAGTTGGAAGCTCTCTATCAGTTTAAGTAAAATACCGTAGTCCTCTTTCGGCCATTACTTTCTAAATATAAAATACTACCAAAGTCTGTAACACAATAATTAAAGAGGGAGTCAATAGGATCATTTTGAGACTTTGTTCGAAGTTCTAGCGTCTTTCCTTATTGAGTAAATTGAGTTTGATGCTCTTTACCAGTTTTTCGGCAATACCATAATCTTTCTAATGGCCAGGGGTTCTTAAATTGGAATGACCCCTCAGATCTCTGACCATATAATTAAAGAAGGGATTAAATGGATCATTTTGAGACTTTATACGACATTTTAGCGTCCTCCGTTCGTCAGATTATCCAGTTGGAAGCTCTCTATCAGTTTAAGTAAAATACCGTAGTCCTCTTACGGCCATTACTTTCTAAATATAAAATACCACCAAAGTCTGTAACACAATAATTGAAGAGGGAGTCAATAGGATCATTTTGAGACTTTGTTCGAAGTCCTAGCGTCTTTCCTTATTGAGTAAATTGAGTTTGATGCTCTTTACCAGTTTTTCGGCAATACCATAATCTTTCTAATGGCCAGGGGTTCTTAAATTGGAATGACCCCTCAGATCTCTGACCATATAATTAAAGAATGGATTTAATGGATCATTTTGAGACTTTATACGACATTCTAGCGTCTTTCCTTATTGAGTAAATTGAGTTTGATGCTCTTTACCAGTTTTTCGGCAATACCATAATCTTTCTAATGGCCAGGGTTCTTGAATTGGAATGACCCCTCAGATCTCTGACCATATAATTAAAGAAGGGATTTAATGGATCATTTTGAGACTTTATACGACATTCTAGCGTCTTTCCTTATTGAGTAAATTGAGTTTGATGCTCTTTACCAGTTTTTCGGCAATACCATAATCTTTCTAATGGCCAGGGGTTCTTAAATTGGAATGACCCCTCAGATCTCTGACCATATAATTAAAGAAGGGATTTAATGGATCATTTTGAGACTTTATACGACATTCTAGCGTCCTCCGTTCGTCAGATTATCCAGTTGGAAGCTCTCTATCAGTTTAAGTAAAATACCGTAGTCCTCTTACGGCCATTACCTTCTAAATATAAAAAAAACCAAAGTCTGTAACACAATAATTGAAGAGGGAGTCAATAGGATCATTTTGAGACTTTGTTCGAAGTTCTAGCGTCTTTCCTTATTGAGTAAATTGAGTTTGATGCTCTTTACCAGTTTTTCGGCAATACCATAATCTTTCTAATGGCCAGGGGTTCTTAAATTGGAATGACCCCTCAGATCTCTGACCATATAATTAAAGAAGGGATTTCATGGATCATTTTGAGACTTTATACGACATTCTAGCGTCTTTCCTTATTGAGTAAATTGAGTTTGATGCTCTTTACCAGTTTTTCGGCAATACCATAATCTTTCTAATGGCCAGGGGTTCTTAAATTGGAATGACCCCTCAGATCTCTGACCATATAATTAAAGAATGGATTTAATGGATCATTTTGAGACTTTATACGACACTCTAGCGTCCTCCGTTCGTCAGATTATCCAGTTGGAAGCTCTCTATCAGTTTAAGTAAAATACCGTAGTCCTCTTACGGCCATTACTTTCTAAATATAAAATACCACCAAAGTCTGTAACACAATAATTGAAGAGCTAGTCAATAGGATCATTTTGAGACTTTGTTCGAACTTCTAGCGTCTTTCCTTATTGAGTAAATTGAGTTTGATGCTCTTTACCAGTTTTTCGGCAATACCATAATCTTTCTAATGGCCAGAGGTTCTTAAATTGGAATGACCCCTCAGATCTCTGACCATATAATTAAAGAAGGGATTTAATGGATCATTTTGAGACTTTATACGACATTCTAGCGTCCTCCGTTCGTCAGATTATCCAGTTGGAAGCTCTCTATCAGTTTAAGTAAAGTACCGTAGTCCTCTTACGGCCATTACTTTCTAAATATAAAATACCACCAAAGTCTGTAACACAATAATTGAAGAGGGAGTCAATAGGATCATTTTGAGACTTTGTTCGAACTTCTAGCGTCTTTCCTTATTGAGTAAATTGAGTTTGATGCTCTTTACCAGTTTTTCGGCAATACCATAATCTTTCTAATGGCCAGGGGTTCTTAAATTGGAATGACCCCTCAGATCTCTGACCATATAATTAAAGAAGGGATTTAATGGATCATTTTGAGACTTTATACGACATTCTAGCGTCCTCCGTTCGTCAGATTATCCAGTTGGAAGCTCTCTATCAGTTTAAGTAAAATACCGTAGTCCTCTTACGGCCATTACTTTCTAAATATAAAATACCACCAAAGTCTGTAACACAATAATTGAAGAGCTAGTCAATAGGATCATTTTGAGACTTTGTTCGAACTTCTAGCGTCTTTCCTTATTGAGTAAATTGAGTTTGATGCTCTTTACCAGTTTTTCGGCAATACCATAATCTTTCTAATGGCCAGAGGTTCTTAAATTGGAATGACCCCTCAGATCTCTGACCATATAATTAAAGAAGGGATTTAATGGATCATTTTGAGACTTTATACGACATTCTAGCGTCCTCCGTTCGTCAGATTATCCAGTTGGAAGCTCTCTATCAGTTTAAGTAAAGTACCGTAGTCCTCTTACGGCCATTACTTTCTAAATATAAAATACCACCAAAGTCTGTAACACAATAATTGAAGAGGGAGTCAATAGGATCATTTTGAGACTTTGTTCGAACTTCTAGCGTCTTTCCTTATTGAGTAAATTGAGTTTGATGCTCTTTACCAGTTTTTCGGCAATACCATAATCTTTCTAATGGCCAGGGGTTCTTAAATTGGAATGACCCCTCAGATCTCTGACCATATAATTAAAGAAGGGATTTAATGGATCATTTTGAGACTTTATACGACATTCTAGCGTCCTCCGTTCGTCAGATTATCCAGTTGGAAGCTCTCTATCAGTTTAAGTAAAATACCGTAGTCCTCTTACGGCCATTACTTTCTAAATATAAAATACCACCAAAGTCTGTAACACAATAATTGAAGAGGGAGTCAATAGGATCATTTTGAGACTTTTTTCGAACTTCTAGCGTCTTTCCTTATTGAGTAAATTGAGTTTGATGCTCTTTACCAGTTTTTCGGCAATGCCATAATCTTTCTAATGGCCAGGGGTTCTTAAATTGGAATGACCCCTCAGATCTCTGACCATATAATTAAAGAAGGGATTTAATGGATCATTTTGAGACTTTATACGACATTCTAGCGTCCTCCGTTCGTCAGATTATCCAGTTGGAAGCTCTCTATCAGTTTAAGTAAAATACCGTAGTCCTCTTTCGGCCATTACTTTCTAAATATAAAATACTACCAAAGTCTGTAACACAATAATTAAAGAGGGAGTCAATAGGATCATTTTGAGACTTTGTTCGAAGTTCTAGCGTCTTTCCTTATTGAGTAAATTGAGTTTGATGCTCTTTACCAGTTTTTCGGCAATACCATAATCTTTCTAATGGCCAGGGGTTCTTAAATTGGAATGACCCCTCAGATCTCTGACCATATAATTAAAGAAGGGATTAAATGGATCATTTTGAGACTTTATACGACATTTTAGCGTCCTCCGTTCGTCAGATTATCCAGTTGGAAGCTCTCTATCAGTTTAAGTAAAATACCGTAGTCCTCTTACGGCCATTACTTTCTAAATATAAAATACCACCAAAGTCTGTAACACAATAATTGAAGAGGGAGTCAATAGGATCATTTTGAGACTTTGATCGAACTTCTAGCGTCTTTCCTTATTGAGTAAATTGAGTTTGATGCTCTTTACCAGTTTTTCGGCAATACCATAATCTTTCTAATGGCCAGGGGTTCTTAAATTGGAATGACCCCTCAGATCTCTGACCATATAATTAAATAAGGGATTTAATGGATCATTTTGAGACTTTATACGACATTTTAGCGTCCTCCGTTCGTCAGATTATCCAGTTGGAAGCTCTCTATCAGTTTAAGTAAAATACCGTAGTCCTCTTACGGCCATTACTTTCTAAATATAAAATACCACCAAAGTCTGTAACACAATAATTGAAGAGGGAGTCAATAGGATCATTTTGAGACTTTGTTCGAACTTCTAGCGTCTTTCCTTATTGAGTAAATTGAGTTTGATGCTCTTTACCAGTTTTTCGGCAATACCATAATCTTTCTAATGGCCAGGGGTTCTTAAATTGGAATGACCCCTCAGATCTCTGACCAAATAATTAAAGAAGGGATTTAATGGATCATTTTGAGACTTTATACGACATTCTAGCGTCCTCCGTTCGTCAGATTATCCAGTTGGAAGCTCTCTATCAGTTTAAGTAAAATACCGTAGTCCTCTTACGGCCATTACTTTCTAAATATAAAACACCACCAAAGTCTGTAACACAATAATTGAAGAGGGAGTCAATAGGATCATTTTGAGACTTTGTTCGAACTTCTAGCGTCTTTCCTTATTGAGTAAATTGAGTTTGATGCTCTTTACCAGTTTTTCGGCAATGCCATAATCTTTCTAATGGCCAGGGGTTCTTAAATTGGAATGACCCCTCAGATCTCTGACCATATAATTAAAGAAGGGATTTAATGGATCATTTTGAGACTTTATACGACATTCTAGCGTCCTCCGTTCGTCAGATTATCCAGTTGGAAGCTCTCTATCAGTTTAAGTAAAATACCGTAGTCCTCTTTCGGCCATTACTTTCTAAATATAAAATACTACCAAAGTCTGTAACACAATAATTAAAGAGGGAGTCAATAGGATCATTTTGAGACTTTGTTCGAAGTTCTAGCGTCTTTCCTTATTGAGTAAATTGAGTTTGATGCTCTTTACCAGTTTTTCGGCAATACCATAATCTTTCTAATGGCCAGGGGTTCTTAAATTGGAATGACCCCTCAGATCTCTGACCATATAATTAAAGAAGGGATTAAATGGATCATTTTGAGACTTTATACGACATTTTAGCGTCCTCCGTTCGTCAGATTATCCAGTTGGAAGCTCTCTATCAGTTTAAGTAAAATACCGTAGTCCTCTTACGGCCATTACTTTCTAAATATAAAATACCACCAAAGTCTGTAACACAATAATTGAAGAGGGAGTCAATAGGATCATTTTGAGACTTTGATCGAACTTCTAGCGTCTTTCCTTATTGAGTAAATTGAGTTTGATGCTCTTTACCAGTTTTTCGGCAATACCATAATCTTTCTAATGGCCAGGGGTTCTTAAATTGGAATGACCCCTCAGATCTCTGACCATATAATTAAAGAAGGGATTTAACGGATCATTTTGAGACTTTATACGACATTCTAGCGTCCTCCGTTCGTCAGATTATCCAGTTGGAAGCTCTCTATCAGTTTAAGTAAAATACCGTAGTCCTGTTACGGCCATTACTTTCTAAATATAAAATACCACCAAAGTCTGTAACACAATAATTGAAGAGGGAGTCAATAGGATCATTTTGAGACTTTGTTCGAACTTCTAGCGTCTTTCCTTATTGAGTAAATTGAGTTTGATGCTCTTTACCAGTTTTTCGGAAATGCCATAATCTTTCTAATGGCCAGGGGTTCCTAAATTGGAATGACCCCTCAGATCTCTGACCATATAATTAAAGAAGGGATTTAATGGATCATTTTGAGACTTTATACGACATTCTAGCGTCCTCCGTTCGTCAGATTATCCAGTTGGAAGCTCTCTATCAGTTTAAGTAAAATACCGTAGTCCTCTTACGGCCATTACTTTCTAAATATAAAATACCACCAAAGTCTGTAACACAATAATTGAAGAGGGAGTCAATAGGATCATTTTGAGACTTTGTTCGAACTTCTAGCGTCTTTCCTTATTGAGTAAATTGAGTTTGATGCTCTTTACCAGTTTTTCGGCAATACCATAATCTTTCTAATGGCCAGGGGTTCTTAAATTGGAATGACCCCTCAGATCTCTGACCATATAATTAAAGAAGGGATTTAACGGATCATTTTGAGACTTTATACGACATTCTAGCGTCCTCCGTTCGTCAGATTATCCAGTTGGAAGCTCTCTATCAGTTTAAGTAAAATACCGTAGTCCTGTTACGGCCATTACTTTCTAAATATAAAATACCACCAAAGTCTGTAACACAATAATTGAAGAGGGAGTCAATAGGATCATTTTGAGACTTTGTTCGAACTTCTAGCGTCTTTCCTTATTGAGTAAATTGAGTTTGATGCTCTTTACCAGTTTTTCGGCAATGCCATAATCTTTCTAATGGCCAGGGGTTCTTAAATTGGAATGACCCCTCAGATCTCTGACCATATAATTAAAGAAGGGATTTAATGGATCATTTTGAGACTTTATACGACGTTCTAGCGTCCTCCGTTCGTCAGATTATCCAGTTGGAAGCTCTCTATCAGTTTAAGTAAAATACCGTAGTCCTCTTACGGCCATTACTTTCTAAATGTAAAATACTACCAAAGTCTGTAACACAATAATTGAAGAGGGAGTCAATAGGATCATTTTGAGACTTTGTTGGAAGTTCTAGCGTCTTTCCTTATTGAGTAAATTGAGTTTGATGCTCTTTACCAGTTTTTCGGCAATACCATAATCTTTCTAATGGCCAGGGGTTCTTAAATTGGAATGACCCCTCAGATCTCTGACCATATATTTAAAGAAGGGATTTAATGGATCATTTTGAGACTTTATACGACATTCTAGCGTCCTCCGTTCGTCAGATTATCCAGTTGGAAGCTCTCTATCAGTTTAAGTAAAATACCGTAGTCCTCTTACGGCCATTACTTTCTAAATATAAAATACCACCAAAGTCTGTAACACAATAACTGAAGAGGGAGTCAATAGGATCATTTTGAGACTTTGTTCGAACTTCTAGCGTCTTTCCTTATTGAGTAAATTGAGTTTGATGCTCTTTACCAGTTTTTCGGCAATGCCATAATCTTTCTAATGGCCAGGGGTTCTTAAATTGGAATGACCCTTCAGATCTCTGACCATATAATTAAAGAAGGGATTTAATGGATCATTTTGAGACTTTATACGACGTTCTAGCGTCCTCCGTTCGTCAGATTATCCAGTTGGAAGCTCTCTATCAGTTTAAGTAAAATACCGTAGTCCTCTTACGGCCATTACTTTCTAAATATAAAATACTACCAAAGTCTGTAACACAATAATTGAAGAGGGAGTCAATAGGATCATTTTGAGACTTTGTTCGAAGTTCTAGCGTCTTTCCTTATTGAGTAAATTGAGTTTGATGCTCTTTACCAGTTTTTCGGCAATACCATAATCTTTCTAATGGCCAGGGGTTCTTAAATTGGAATGACCCCTCAGATCTCTGACCATATAATTAAAGAAGGGATTTAATGGATCATTTTGAGACTTTATACGACATTCTAGCGTCCTCCGTTCGTCAGATTATCCAGTTGGAAGCTCTCTATCAGTTTAAGTAAAATACCGTAGTCCTCTTACGGCCATTACTTTCTAAATATAAAATACCACCAAAGTCTGTAACACAATAATTGAAGAGGGAGTCAATAGGATCATTTTGAGACTTTGTTCGAACTTCTAGCGTCTTTCCTTATTGAGTAAATTGAGTTTGATGCTCTTTACCAGTTTTTCGGCAATACCATAATCTTTCTAATGGCCAGGGGTTCTTAAATTGGAATGACCCCTCAGATCTCTGACCATATAATTAAAGAAGGGATTTAATGGATCATTTTGAGACTTTATACGACATTCTAGCGTCCTCCGTTCGTCAGATTATCCAGTTGGAAGCTCTCTATCAGTTTAAGTAAAATACCGTAGTCCTGTTACGGCCATTACTTTCTAAATAGAAAATACTACCAAAGTCTGTAACACAATAATTGAAGAGGGAGTCAATAGGATCATTTTGAGACTTTGTTCGAAGTTCTAGCGTCTTTCCTTATTGAGTAAATTGAGTTTGATGCTCTTTACCAGTTTTTCGGCAATACCATAATCTTTCTAATGGCCAGGGGTTCTTAAATTGGAATGACCCCTCAGATCTCTAACCATATATTTAAAGAAGGGATTTAATAGATCATTTTGAGACTTTATACGACATTCTAGTGTCCTCCGTTCGTCAGATTATCCAGTTGGAAGCTCTCTATCAGTTTAAGTAAAATACCGTAGTCCTCTTACGGCCATTACTTTCTAAATATAAAATACCACCAAAGTCTGTAACACAATAATTGAAGAGGGAGTCAATAGGATCATTTTGAGACTTTGTTCGAAGTTCTAGCGTCTTTCCTTATTGAGTAAATTGAGTTTGATGCTCTTTACCAGTTTTTCGGCAATGCCATAATCTTTCTAATGGCCAGGGGTTCTTAAATTGGAATGACCCCTCAGATCTCTGACCATATAATTAAAGAAGGGATTTAATGGATCATTTTGA
The DNA here is from genome assembly GCA_022539655.2 of Ceriodaphnia dubia. Classification (NCBI taxonomy): domain Eukaryota; kingdom Metazoa; phylum Arthropoda; class Branchiopoda; order Diplostraca; family Daphniidae; genus Ceriodaphnia; species Ceriodaphnia dubia. The sequence goes on along the minus strand of JAKUCG020000043.1, from coordinate 77,757 downwards.
GACTTTATACGACATTCTAGCGTCCTCCGTTCGTCAGATTATCCAGTTGGAAGCTCTCTATCAGTTTAAGTAAAATACCGTAGTCCTCTTACGGCCATTACTTTCTAAATATAAAATACTACCAAAGTCTGTAACACAATAATTGAAGAGGGAGTCAATAGGATCATTTTGAGACTTTGTTCGAAGTTCTAGCGTCTTTCCTTATTGAGTAAATTGAGTTTGATGCTCTTTACCAGTTTTTCGGCAATACCATAATCTTTCTAATGGCCAGGGGTTCTTAAATTGGAATGACCCCTCAGATCTCTAACCATATATTTAAAGAAGGGATTTAATGGATCATTTTGAGACTTTATACGACATTCTAGCGTCCTCCGTTCGTCAGATTATCCAGTTGGAAGCTCTCTATCAGTTTAAGTAAAATACCGTAGTCCTCTTACGGCCATTACTTTCTAAATATAAAATACCACCAAAGTCTGTAACACAATAATTGAAGAGGGAGTCAATAGGATCATTTTGAGACTTTGTTCGAACTTCTAGCGTCTTTCCTTATTGAGTAAATTGAGTTTGATGCTCTTTACCAGTTTTTCGGCAATGCCATAATCTTTCTAATGGCCAGGGGTTCTTAAATTGGCATGACCCTTCAGATCTCTGACCATATAATTAAAGAAGGGATTTAATGGATCATTTTGAGACTTTATACGACGTTCTAGCGTCCTCCGTTCGTCAGATTATCCAGTTGGAAGCTCTCTATCAGTTTAAGTAAAATACCGTAGTCCTCTTACGGCCATTACTTTCTAAATAGAAAATACTACCAAAGTCTGTAACACAATAATTGAAGAGGGAGTCAATAGGATCATTTTGAGACTTTGTTCGAAGTTCTAGCGTCTTTCCTTATTGAGTAAATTGAGTTTGATGCTCTTTACCAGTTTTTCGGCAATACCATAATCTTTCTAATGGCCAGGGGTTCTTAAATTGGAATGACCCCTCAGATCTCTAACCATATATTTAAAGAAGGGATTTAATAGATCATTTTGAGACTTTATACGACATTCTAGTGTCCTCCGTTCGTCAGATTATCCAGTTGGAAGCTCTCTATCAGTTTAAGTAAAATACCGTAGTCCTCTTACGGCCATTACTTTCTAAATATAAAATACCACCAAAGTCTGTAACACAATAATTGAAGAGGGAGTCAATAGGATCATTTTGAGACTTTGTTCGAAGTTCTAGCGTCTTTCCTTATTGAGTAAATTGAGTTTGATGCTCTTTACCAGTTTTTCGGCAATGCCATAATCTTTCTAATGGCCAGGGGTTCTTAAATTGGAATGACCCCTCAGATCTCTGACCATATAATTAAAGAAGGGATTTAATGGATCATTTTGAGACTTTATACGACATTCTAGCGTCCTCCGTTCGTCAGATTATCCAGTTGGAAGCTCTCTATCAGTTTAAGTAAAATACCGTAGTCCTCTTACGGCCATTACTTTCTAAATATAAAATACTACCAAAGTCTGTAACACAATAATTGAAGAGGGAGTCAATAGGATCATTTTGAGACTTTGTTCGAAGTTCTAGCGTCTTTCCTTATTGAGTAAATTGAGTTTGATGCTCTTTACCAGTTTTTCGGCAATACCATAATCTTTCTAATGGCCAGGGGTTCTTAAATTGGAATGACCCCTCAGATCTCTAACCATATATTTAAAGAAGGGATTTAATGGATCATTTTGAGACTTTATACGACATTCTAGCGTCCTCCGTTCGTCAGATTATCCAGTTGGAAGCTCTCTATCAGTTTAAGTAAAATACCGTAGTCCTCTTACGGCCATTACTTTCTAAATATAAAATACCACCAAAGTCTGTAACACAATAATTGAAGAGGGAGTCAATAGGATCATTTTGAGACTTTGTTCGAACTTCTAGCGTCTTTCCTTATTGAGTAAATTGAGTTTGATGCTCTTTACCAGTTTTTCGGCAATGCCATAATCTTTCTAATGGCCAGGGGTTCTTAAATTGGAATGACCCTTCAGATCTCTGACCATATAATTAAAGAAGGGATTTAATGGATCATTTTGAGACTTTATACGACGTTCTAGCGTCCTCCGTTCGTCAGATTATCCAGTTGGAAGCTCTCTATCAGTTTAAGTAAAATACCGTAGTCCTCTTACGGCCATTACTTTCTAAATATAAAATACTACCAAAGTCTGTAACACAATAATTGAAGAGGGAGTCAATAGGATCATTTTGAGACTTTGTTCGAAGTTCTAGCGTCTTTCCTTATTGAGTAAATTGAGTTTGATGCTCTTTACCAGTTTTTCGGCAATACCATAATCTTTCTAATGGCCAGGGGTTCTTAAATTGGAATGACCCCTCAGATCTCTGACCATATAATTAAAGAAGGGATTTAATGGATCATTTTGAGACTTTATACGACATTCTAGCGTCCTCCGTTCGTCAGATTATCCAGTTGGAAGCTCTCTATCAGTTTAAGTAAAATACCGTAGTCCTCTTACGGCCATTACTTTCTAAATATAAAATACCACCAAAGTCTGTAACACAATAATTGAAGAGGGAGTCAATAGGATCATTTTGAGACTTTGTTCGAACTTCTAGCGTCTTTCCTTATTGAGTAAATTGAGTTTGATGCTCTTTACCAGTTTTTCGGCAATGCCATAATCTTTCTAATGGCCAGGGGTTCTTAAATTGGAATGACCCCTCAGATCTCTGACCATATAATTAAAGAAGGGATTTAATGGATCATTTTGAGACTTTATACGACATTCTAGCGTCTTTCCTTATTGAGTAAATTGAGTTTGATGCTCTTTACCAGTTTTTCGGCAATACCATAATCTTTCTAATGGCCAGGGGTTCTTAAATTGGAATGACCCTTCAGATCTCTGACCATATAATTAAAGAAGGGATTTAATGGATCATTTTGAGACTTTATACGACGTTCTAGCGTCCTCCGTTCGTCAGATTATCCAGTTGGAAGCTCTCTATCAGTTTAAGTAAAATACCGTAGTCCTCTTACGGCCATTACTTTCTAAATATAAAATACTACCAAAGTCTGTAACACAATAATTGAAGAGGGAGTCAATAGGATCATTTTGAGACTTTGTTCGAAGTTCTAGCGTCTTTCCTTATTGAGTAAATTGAGTTTGATGCTCTTTACCAGTTTTTCGGCAATACCATAATCTTTCTAATGGCCAGGGGTTCTTAAATTGGAATGACCCCTCAGATCTCTGACCATATAATTAAAGAAGGGATTTAATGGATCATTTTGAGACTTTATACGACATTCTAGCGTCCTCCGTTCGTCAGATTATCCAGTTGGAAGCTCTCTATCAGTTTAAGTAAAATACCGTAGTCCTCTTACGGCCATTACTTTCTAAATATAAAATACCACCAAAGTCTGTAACACAATAATTGAAGAGGGAGTCAATAGGATCATTTTGAGACTTTGTTCGAACTTCTAGCGTCTTTCCTTATTGAGTAAATTGAGTTTGATGCTCTTTACCAGTTTTTCGGCAATGCCATAATCTTTCTAATGGCCAGGGGTTCTTAAATTGGAATGACCCCTCAGATCTCTGACCATATAATTAAAGAAGGGATTTAATGGATCATTTTGAGACTTTATACGACATTCTAGCGTCCTCCGTTCGTCAGATTATCCAGTTGGAAGCTCTCTATCAGTTTAAGTAAAATACCGTAGTCCTCTTACGGCCATTACTTTCTAAATATAAAATACCACCAAAGTCTGTAACACAATAATTGAAGAGGGAGTCAATAGGATCATTTTGAGACTTTGTTCGAACTTCTAGCGTCTTTCCTTATTGAGTAAATTGAGTTTGATGCTCTTTACCAGTTTTTCGGCAATACCATAATCTTTCTAATGGCCAGGGGTTTCTATAATTGGAATGACCCCTCAGATCTCTGACCATATAATTAAAGAAGGGATTTAATGGATCATTTTGAGACTTTATACGACATTCTAGCGTCTTTCCTTATTGAGTAAATTGAGTTTGATGCTCTTTACCAGTTTTTCGGCAATGCCATAATCTTTCTAATGGCCAGGGGTTCTTAAATTGGAATGACCCCTCAGATCTCTGACCATATAATTAAAGAAGGGATTTAATGGATCATTTTGAGACTTTATACGACATTCTAGCGTCCTCCGTTCGTCAGATTATCCAGTTGGAAGCTCTCTATCAGTTTAAGTAAAATACCGTAGTCCTCTTACGGCCATTACTTTCTAAATATAAAATACCACCAAAGTCTGTAACACAATAATTGAAGAAGGAGTCAATATGATCATTTTGAGACTTTGTTCGAAGTTCTAGCGTCTTTCCTTATTGAGTAAATTGAGTTTGATGCTCTTTACCAGTTTTTCGGCAATACCATAATCTTTCTAATGGCCAGGGGTTCTTAAATTGGAATGACCCCTCAGATCTCTGACTATATAATTAAAGAAGGGATTTAATGGATCATTTTGAGATTTTATACGACATTCTAGCGTCTTTCCTTATTGAGTAAATTGAGTTTGATGCTCTTTACCAGTTTTTCGGCAATACCATAATCTTTCTAATGGCCAGGGGTTCTTAAATTGGAATGACCCCTCAGATCTCTGACCAAGTAATTAAAGAAGGGATTTAATGGATCATTTTGAGACTTTATACGACATTCTAGCGTCCTCCGTTCGTCAGATTATCCAGTTGGAAGCTCTCTATCAGTTTAAGTAAAATACCGTAGTCCTCTTACGGCCATTACTTTCTAAATATAAAATACCACCAAAGTCTGTAACACAATAATTGAAGAGGGAGTCAATAGGATCATTTTGAGACTTTGTTCGAACTTCTAGCGTCTTTCCTTATTGAGTAAATTGAGTTTGATGCTCTTTACCAGTTTTTCGGCAATGCCATAATCTTTCTAATGGCCAGGGGTTCTTAAATTGGAATGACCCCTCAGATCTCTGACCATATAATTAAAGAAGGGATTTAATGGATCATTTTGAGACTTTATACGACATTCTAGCGTCCTCCGTTCGTCAGATTATCCAGTTGGAAGCTCTCTATCAGTTTAAGTAAAATACCGTAGTCCTCTTACGGCCATTACTTTCTAAATATAAAATACCACCAAAGTCTGTAACACAATAATTGAAGAAGGAGTCAATATGATCATTTTGAGACTTTGTTCGAAGTTCTAGCGTCTTTCCTTATTGAGTAAATTGAGTTTGATGCTCTTTACCAGTTTTTCGGCAATACCATAATCTTTCTAATGGCCAGGGGTTCTTAAATTGGAATGACCCCTCAGATCTCTGACTATATAATTAAAGAAGGGATTTAATGGATCATTTTGAGATTTTATACGACATTCTAGCGTCCTCCGTTCGTCAGATTATCCAGTTGGAAGCTCTCTATCAGTTTAAGTAAAATACCGTAGTCCTCTTACGGCCATTACTTTCTAAATATAAAATACCACCAAAGTCTGTAACACAATAATTGAAGAGGAAGTCAATAGGATCATTTTGAGACTTTGTTCGCACTTCTAGCGTCTTTCCTTATTGAGTAAATTGAGTTTGATGCTCTTTACCAGTTTTTCGGCAATGCCATAATCTTTCTAATGGCCAGGGGTTCTTAAATTGGAATGACCCCTCAGATCTCTGACCATATAATTAAAGAAGGGATTTAATGGATCATTTTGAGACTTTATACGACATTCTAGCGTCCTCCGTTCGTCAGATTATCCAGTTGGAAGCTCTCTATCAGTTTAAGTAAAATACCGTAGTCCTCTTACGGCCATTACTTTCTAAATATAAAATACCACCAAAGTCTGTAACACAATAATTGAAGAGGGAGTCAATAGGATCATTTTGAGACTTTGTTCGAACTTCTAGCGTCTTTCCTTATTGAGTAAATTGAGTTTGATGCTCTTTACCAGTTTTTCGGCAATACCATAATCTTTCTAATGGCCAGGGGTTTCTATAATTGGAATGACCCCTCAGATCTCTGACCATATAATTAAAGAAGGGATTTAATGGATCATTTTGAGACTTTATACGACATTCTAGCGTCTTTCCTTATTGAGTAAATTGAGTTTGATACTCTTTACCAGTTTTTCGGCAATACCATAATCTTTCTAATGGCCAGGGGTTCTTAAATTGGAATGACCCCTCAGATCTCTGACCATATAATTAAAGAAGGGATTTAATGGATCATTTTGAGACTTTATACGACATTCTAGCGTCCTCCGTTCGTCAGATTATCCAGTTGGAAGCTCTCTATCAGTTTAAGTAAAATACCGTAGTCCTCTTACGGCCATTACTTTCTAAATATAAAATACCACCAAAGTCTGTAACACAATAATTGAAGAGGGAGTCAAAAGGATCATTTTGAGACTTTGTTCGAACTTCTAGCGTCTTTCCTTATTGAGTAAATTGAGTTTGATGCTCTTTACCAGTTTTTCGGCAATACCATAATCTTTCTAATGGCCAGGGGTTCTTAAATTGGAATGACCCCTCAGATCTCTGACCATATAATTAAAGAAAAGATTTAATGGATCATTTTGAGACTTTATACGACATTCTAGCGTCCTCCATTCGTCAGATTATCCAGTTGGAAGCTCTCTATCAGTTTAAGTAAAATACCGTAGTCCTCTTACGGCCATTACTTTCTAAATATAAAATACTACCAAAGTCTGTAACACAATAATTGAAGAGGGAGTCAATAGGATCATTTTGAGACTTTGTTCGAAGTTCTAGCGTCTTTCCTTTTTGAGTAAATTGAGTTTGATGCTCTTTACCAGTTTTTCGGCAATACCATAATCTTTCTAATGGCCAGGGGTTCTTAAATTGGAATGACCCCTCAGATCTCTGACCATATAATTAAAGAAGAGATTTAATGGATCATTTTGAGACTTTATACGACATTCTAGCGTCCTCCGTTCGTCAGATTATCCAGTTGGAAGCTCTCTATCAGTTTAAGTAAAATACCGTAGTTCTCTTACGGCCATTACTTTCTAAATATAAAATACTACCAAAGTCTGTAACACAATAATTGAAAAGGGAGTCAATAGGATCATTTTGAGACTTTGTTCGAAGTTCTAGCGTCTTTCCTTATTAAGTAAATTGAGTTTGATGCTCTTTACCAGTTTTTCGGCAATACCATAATCTTTCTAATGGCCAGGGGTTCTTAAATTGGAATGACCCCTCAGATCTCTGACCATATAATTAAAGAAGGGATTTAGTGGATCATTTTGAGACTTTATACGACATTCTAGCGTCTTTCCTTATTGAGTAAATTGAGTTTGATGCTCTTTACCAGTTTTTCGGCAATACCATAATCTTTCTAATGGCCAGGGGTTCTTAAATTGGAATGACCCCTCAGATCTCTGACAATATAATTAAAGAAGGGATTTAATGGATCATTTTGAGACTTTATACGACATTCTAGCGTCCTCCGTTCGTCAGATTATCCAGTTGGAAGCTCTCTATCAGTTTAAGTAAAATACCGTAGTCCTCTTACGGCCATTACTTTCTAAATATAAAATACCACCAAAGTCTGTAACACAATAATTGAAGAGGGAGTCAATAGGATCATTTTGAGACTTTGTTCGAACTTCTAGCGTCTTTCCTTATTGAGTAAATTGAGTTTGATGCTCTTTACCAGTTTTTCGGCAATACCATAATCTTTCTAATAGCCAGGGGTTCTTAAATTGGAATGACCCCTCAGATCTCTGACCATATAATTAAAGAAGGGATTTAATGGATCATTTTGAGACTTTATACGAAATTCTAGCGTCCTCCGTTCATCAGATTATCCAGTTGGAAGCTCTCTATCAGTTTAAGTAAAATACCGTAGTCCTCTTACGGCCATTACTTTCTAAATATAAAATACCACCAAAGTCTGTAACACAATAATTGAAGAGGGAGTCAATAGGATCATTTTGAGACTTTGTTCGAACTTCTAGCGTCTTTCCTTATTGAGTAAATTGAGTTTGATGCTCTTTACCAGTTTTTCGGCAATACCATAATCTTTCTAATGGCCAGGGGTTTCTATAATTGGAATGACCCCTCAGATCTCTGACCATATAATTAAAGAAGGGATTTAATGGATCATTTTGAGACTTTATACGACATTCTAGCGTCTTTCCTTATTGAGTAAATTGAGTTTGATACTCTTTACCAGTTTTTCGGCAATACCATAATCTTTCTAATGGCCAGGGGTTCTTAAATTGGAATGACCCCTCAGATCTCTGACCATATAATTAAAGAAGGGATTTAATGGATCATTTTGAGACTTTATACGACATTCTACCGTCCTCCGTTCGTCAGATTATCCAGTTGGAAGCTCTCTATCAGTTTAAGTAAAATACCGTAGTCCTCTTACGGCCATTACTTTCTAAATATAAAATACCACCAAAGTCTGTAACACAATAATTGAAGAGGGAGTCAAAAGGATCATTTTGAGACTTTGTTCGAACTTCTAGCGTCTTTCCTTATTGAGTAAATTGAGTTTGATGCTCTTTACCAGTTTTTCGGCAATACCATAATCTTTCTAATGGCCAGGGGTTCTTAAATTGGAATGACCCCTCAGATCTCTGACCATATAATTAAAGAAGGGATTTAGTGGATCATTTTGAGACTTTATACGACATTCTAGCGTCTTTCCTTATTGAGTAAATTGAGTTTGATGCTCTTTACCAGTTTTTCGGCAATACCATAATCTTTCTAATGGCCAGGGGTTCTTAAATTGGAATGACCCCTCAGATCTCTGACCATATAATTAAAGAAGGGATTTAATGGATCATTTTGAGACTTTATACGACATTCTAGCGTCCTCCGTTCGTCAGATTATCCAGTTGGAAGCTCTCTATCAGTTTAAGTAAAATACCGTAGTCCTCTTACGGCCATTACTTTCTAAATATAAAATACCACCAAAGTCTGTAACACAATAATTGAAGAGGGAGTCAATAGGATCATTTTGAGACTTTGTTCGAACTTCTAGCGTCTTTCCTTATTGAGTAAATTGAGTTTGATGCTCTTTACCAATTTTTCGGCAATACCATAATCTTTCTAATGGCCAGGGGTTCTTAAATTGGAATGACCCCTCAGATCTCTGACCATATAATTAAAGAAGGGATTTAATGGATCATTTTGAGACTTTATACGAAATTCTAGCGTCCTCCGTTCATCACATTATCCAGTTGGAAGCTCTCTATCAGTTTAAGTAAAATACCGTAGTCCTCTTACGGCCATTACTTTCTAAATATAAAATACCACCAAAGTCTGTAACACAATAATTGAAGAGGGAGTCAATAGGATCATTTTGAGACTTTGTTCGAACTTCTAGCGTCTTTCCTTATTGAGTAAATTGAGTTTGATGCTCTTTACCAGTTTTTCGGCAATACCATAATCTTTCTAATGGCCAGGGGTTTCTATAATTGGAATGACCCCTCAGATCTCTGACCATATAATTAAAGAAGGGATTTAATGGATCATTTTGAGACTTTATACGACATTCTAGCGTCTTTCCTTATTGAGTAAATTGAGTTTGATACTCTTTACCAGTTTTTCGGCAATACCATAATCTTTCTAATGGCCAGGGGTTCTTAAATTGGAATGACCCCTCAGATCTCTGACCATATAATTAAAGAAGGGATTTAATGGATCATTTTGAGACTTTATACGACATTCTAGCGTCCTCCGTTCGTCAGATTATCCAGTTGGAAGCTCTCTATCAGTTTAAGTAAAATACCGTAGTCCTCTTACGGCCATTACTTTCTAAATATAAAATACCACCAAAGTCTGTAACACAATAATTGAAGAGGGAGTCAAAAGGATCATTTTGAGACTTTGTTCGAACTTCTAGCGTCTTTCCTTATTGAGTAAATTGAGTTTGATGCTCTTTACCAGTTTTTCGGCAATACCATAATCTTTCTAATGGCCAGGGGTTCTTAAATTGGAATGACCCCTCAGATCTCTGACCATATAATTAAAGAAGGGATTTAGTGGATCATTTTGAGACTTTATACGACATTCTAGCGTCTTTCCTTATTGAGTAAATTGAGTTTGATGCTCTTTACCAGTTTTTCGGCAATACCATAATCTTTCTAATGGCCAGGGGTTCTTAAATTGGAATGACCCCTCAGATCTCTGACCATATAATTAAAGAAGGGATTTAATGGATCATTTTGAGACTTTATACGACATTCTAGCGTCCTCCGTTCGTCAGATTATCCAGTTGGAAGCTCTCTATCAGTTTAAGTAAAATACCGTAGTCCTCTTACGGCCATTACTTTCTAAATATAAAATACCACCAAAGTCTGTAACACAATAATTGAAGAGGGAGTCAATAGGATCATTTTGAGACTTTGTTCGAACTTCTAGCGTCTTTCCTTATTGAGTAAATTGAGTTTGATGCTCTTTACCAATTTTTCGGCAATACCATAATCTTTCTAATGGCCAGGGGTTCTTAAATTGGAATGACCCCTCAGATCTCTGACCATATAATTAAAGAAGGGATTTAATGGATCATTTTGAGACTTTATACGAAATTCTAGCGTCCTCCGTTCATCACATTATCCAGTTGGAAGCTCTCTATCAGTTTAAGTAAAATACCGTAGTCCTCTTACGGCCATTACTTTCTAAATATAAAATACCACCAAAGTCTGTAACATAATAATTGAAGAGGGAGTCAATAGGATCATTTTGAGACTTTGTTCGAACTTCTAGCGTCTTTCCTTATTGAGTAAATTGAGTTTGATGCTCTTTACCAGTTTTTCGGCAATACCATAATCTTTCTAATGGCCAGGGGTTCTTAAATTGGAATGACCCCTCAGATCTCTGACCATATAATTAAAGAAGGGATTTAATGGATCATTTTGAGACTTTATACGACATTCTAGCGTCCTCCGTTCGTCAGATTATCCAGTTGGAAGCTCTCTATCAGTTTAAGTAAAATACCGTAGTCCTCTTACGGCCATTACTTTCTAAATATAAAATACCACCAAAGTCTGTAACACAATAATTGAAGAGGGAGTCAATAGGATCATTTTGAGACTTTGTTCGAACTTCTAGCGTCTTTCCTTATTGAGTAAATTGAGTTTGATGCTCTTTACCAGTTTTTCGGCAATACCATAATCTTTCTAATGGCCAGGGGTTCTTAAATTGGAATGACTTCTCAGATCTCTGACCATATAATTAAAGAAGGGATTTAGTGGATCATTTTGAGACTTTATACGACATTCTAGCGTCTTTCCTTATTGAGTAAATTGAGTTTGATGCTCTTTACCAGTTTTTCCCCAGCCAAAAATGTACGATTGTGTACGCTTGTTTTACAATGGTTTACATAGGAAAACAATGGTAAATTGGTGATTTTACCATGGTTTTCCTAATAACTCACTATGTGAAACAGTGGTACCACAATCGTACACAATTGTACATTTTTGGCTGGGTCGGCAATACCATAATCTTTCTAATAGCCAGGGGTTCTTAAATTGGAATGACCCCTCAGATGTCTGACCATATAATTAAAGAAGGGATTTAATGGATCATTTTGAGACTTTATACGACATTCTAGCGTCTTTCCTTATTGAGTAAATTGAATTTGATGCTCTTTACCAGTTTTTCGGCAATACCATAATCTTTCTAATGGCCAGGGGTTCTTAAATTGGAATGACCCCTCAGATCTCTGACCATATAATTAAAGAAGGGATTTAATGGATCATTTTGAGACTTTATACGACATTCTAGCGTCCTCCGTTCGTCAGATTATCCAGTTGGAAGCTCTCTATCAGTTTAAGTAAAATACCGTAGTCCTCTTACGGCCATTACTTTCTAAATATAAAATACTACCAAAGTCTGTAACACAATAATTGAAGAGGGAGTCAATAGGATCATTTTGAGACTTTGTTCGAACTTCTAGCGTCTTTCCTTATTGAGTAAATTGAGTTTGATGCTCTTTACCAGTTTTTCGGCAATACCATAATCTTTCTAATGGCCAGGGGTTCTTAAATTGGAATGACCCCTCAGATCTCTGACCATATAATTAAAGAAGGGATTAAATGGATCATTTTGAGACTTTATACGACATTTTAGCGTCCTCCGTTCGTCAGATTATCCAGTTGGAAGCTCTCTATCAGTTTAAGTAAAATACCGTAGTCCTGTTACGGCCATTACTTTTTAAATATAAAATACCACCAAAGTCTGTAACACAATAATTGAAGAGGGAGTCAATAGGATCATTTTGAGACTTTGTTCGAACATCTAGCGTCTTTCCTTATTGAGTAAATTGAGTTTGATGCTCTTTACCAGTTTTTCGGCAATACCATAATCTTTCTAATGGCCAGGGGTTCTTAAATTGGAATGACCCCTCAGATCTCTGACCATATAATTAAAGAAGGGATTTAATGGATCATTTTGAGACTTTATACGACATTCTAGCGTCCTCCGTTCGTCAGATTATCCAGTTGGAAGCTCTCTATCAGTTTAAGTAAAATACCGTAGTCCTCTTACGGCCATTACTTTCTAAATATAAAATACTACCAAAATCTGTAACACAATAATTGAAGAGGGAGTCAATAGGATCATTTTGAGACTTTGTTCGAAGTTCTAGCGTCTTTCCTTATTGAGTAAATTGAGTTTGATGCTCTTTACCAGTTTTTCGGCAATACCATAATCTTTCTAATGGCCAGGGGTTCTTAAATTGGAATGACCCCTCAGATCTCTGACCATATAATTAAAGAAGGGATTTAATGGATCATTTTGAGACTTTATACGACATTCTAGCGTCCTCCGTTCGTCAGATTATCCAGTTGGAAGCTCTCTATCAGTTTAAGTAAAATACCGTAGTCCTCTTACGGCCATTACTTTCTAAATATAAAATACCACCAAAGTCTGTAACACAATAATTGAAGAGGGAGTCAATAGGATCATTTTTAAACTTTGTTCGAACTTCTAGCGTCTTTCCTTATTGAGTAAATTGAGTTTGATGCTCTTTACCAGTTTTTCGGCAATACCATAATCTTTCTAATGGCCAGGGGTTCTTAAATTGGAATGACCCCTCAGATCTCTGACCATATAATTAAAGAAGGGATTTAATGGATCATTTTGAGACTTTATACGACATTCTAGCGTCCTCCGTTCGTCAGATTATCCAGTTGGAAGCTCTCTATCAGTTTAAGTAAAATACCGTAGTCCTGTTACGGCCATTACTTTTTAAATATAAAATACCACCAAAGTCTGTAACACAATAATTGAAGAGGGAGTCAATAGGATCATTTTGAGACTTTGTTCGAACTTCTAGCGTCTTTCCTTATTGAGTAAATTGAGTTTGATGCTCTTTACCAGTTTTTCGGCAATACCATAATCTTTCTAATGGCCAGGGGTTCTTAAATTGGAATGACCCCTCAGATCTCTGACCATATAATTAAAGAAGGGATTTAATGGATCATTTTGAGACTTTATACGACATTCTAGCGTCCTCCGTTCGTCAGATTATCCAGTTGGAAGCTCTCTATCAGTTTAAGTAAAATACCGTAGTCCTGTTACGGCCATTACTTTTTAAATATAAAATACCACCAAAGTCTGTAACACAATAATTGAAGAGGGAGTCAATAGGATCATTTTGAGACTTTGTTCGAACTTCTAGCGTCTTTCCTTATTGAGTAAATTGAGTTTGATGCTCTTTACCAGTTTTTCGGCAATACCATAATCTTTCTAATGGCCAGGGGTTCTTAAATTGGAATGACCCCTCAGATCTCTGACCATATAATTAAAGAAGGGATTTAATGGATCATTTTGAGACTTTATACGACATTCTAGCGTCCTCCGTTCGTCAGATTATCCAGTTGGAAGCTCTCTATCAGTTTAAGTAAAATACCGTAGTCCTCTTACGGCCATTACTTTCTAAATATAAAATACTACCAAAGTCTAAAACACAATAATTGAAGAGGGAGTCAATAGGATCATTTTGAGACTTTGTTCGAACTTCTAGCGTCTTTCCTTATTGAGTAAATTGAGTTTGATGCTCTTTACCAGTTTTTCGGCAATACCATAATCTTTCTAATGGCCAGGGGTTCTTAAATTGGAATGACCCCTCAGATCTCTGACCATATAATTAAAGAAGGGATTAAATGGATCATTTTGAGACTTTATACGACATTCTAGCGTCCTCCGTTCGTCAGATTATCCAGTTGGAAGCTCTCTATCAGTTTAAGTAAAATACCGTAGTCCTGTTACGGCCATTACTTTTTAAATATAAAATAACACCAAAGTCTGTAACACAATAATTGAAGAGGGAGTCAATAGGATCATTTTGAGACTTTGTTCGAACATCTAGCGTCTTTCCTTATTGAGTAAATTGAGTTTGATGCTCTTTACCAGTTTTTCGGCAATACCATAATCTTTCTAATGGCCAGGGGTTCTTAAATTGGAATGACCCCTCAGATCTCTGACCATATAATTAAAGAAGGGATTTAATGGATCATTTTGAGACTTTATACGACATTCTAGCGTCCTCCGTTCGTCAGATTATCCAGTTGGAAGCTCTCTATCAGTTTAAGTAAAATACCGTAGTCCTCTTACGGCCATTACTTTCTAAATATAAAATACTACCAAAGTCTGTAACACAATAATTGAAGAGGGAGTCAATAGGATCATTTTGAGACTTTGTTCGAAGTTCTAGCGTCTTTCCTTATTGAGTAAATTGAGTTTGATGCTCTTTACCAGTTTTTCGGCAATACCATAATCTTTCTAATGGCCAGGGGTTCTTAAATTGGAATGACCCCTCAGATCTCTGACCATATAATTAAAGAAGGGATTTAATGGATCATTTTGAGACTTTATACGACATTCTAGCGTCCTCCGTTCGTCAGATTATCCAGTTGGAAGCTCTCTATCAGTTTAAGTAAAATACCGTAGTCCTCTTACGGCCATTACTTTCTAAATATAAAATACTACCAAATTCTGTAACACAATAATTGAAGAGGGAGTCAATAGGATCATTTTGAGACTTTGTTCGAAGTTCTAGCGTCTTTCTTTATTGAGTAAACTGAGTTTGATGCTCTTTACCAGTTTTTCGGCAATACCATAATCTTTCTAATGGCCAGGGGTTCTTAAATTGGACTGACCCCTCAGATCTCTGACCATATAATTAAAAAATGGATTTAATGGATCATTTTGAGACTTTATACGACATTCTAGCGTCTTTCCTTATTGAGTAAATTGAGTTTGATGCTCTTTACCAGTTTTTCGGCAATACCATAATCTTTCTAATGGCCAGGGGTTCTTAAATTGGAATGACCCCTCAGATCTCTGACCATATAATTAAAGAAGGGATTTAATGGATCATTTTGAGACTTTATACGACATTCTAGCGTCCTCCGTTCGTCAGATTATCCAGTTGGAAGCTCTCTATCAGTTTAAGTAAAATACTGTAGTCCTCTTACGGCCATTACTTTCTAAATATAAAATACCACCAAAGTCTGTAACACAATAATTGAAGAGGGAGTCAATAGGATCATTTTGAGACTTTGTTCGAAGTTCTAGCGTCTTTCCTTATTGAGTAAATTGAGTTTGATGCTCTTTACCAGTTTTTCGGCAATACCATAATCTTTCTAATGGCCAGGGGTTCTTAAATTGGAATGACCCCTCAGATCTCTGACCATATAATTAAAGAAGGGATTTAATGGATCATTTTGAGACTTTATACGACATTCTAGCGTCCTCCGTTCGTCAGATTATCCAGTTGGAAGCTCTCTATCAGTTTAAGTAAAATACTGTAGTCCTCTTACGGCCATTACTTTCTAAATATAAAATACTACCAAATTCTGTAACACAATAATTGAAGAGGGAGTCAATAGGATCATTTTGAGACTTTGTTCGAAGTTCTAGCGTCTTTCTTTATTGAGTAAACTGAGTTTGATGCTCTTTACCAGTTTTTCGGCAATACCATAATCTTTCTAATGGCCAGGGGTTCTTAAATTGGACTGACCCCTCAGATCTCTGACCATATAATTAAAAAATGGATTTAATGGATCATTTTGAGACTTTATACGACATTCTAGCGTCTTTCCTTATTGAGTAAATTGAGTTTGATGCTCTTTACCAGTTTTTCGGCAATACCATAATCTTTCTAATGGCCAGGGGTTCTTAAATTGGAATGACCCCTCAGATCTCTGACCATATAATTAAAGAAGGGATTTAATGGATCATTTTGAGACTTTATACGACATTCTAGCGTCCTCCGTTCGTCAGATTATCCAGTTGGAAGCTCTCTATCAGTTTAAGTAAAATACTGTAGTCCTCTTACGGCCATTACTTTCTAAATATAAAATACCACCAAAGTCTGTAACACAATAATTGAAGAGGGAGTCAATAGGATCATTTTGAGACTTTGTTCGAACTTCTAGCGTCTTTCCTTATTGAGTAAATTGAGTTTGATGCTCTTTACCAGTTTTTCGGCAATACCATAATCTTTCTAATGGCCAGGGGTTCTTAAATTGGACTGACCCCTCAGATCTCTGACCATATAATTAAAGAATGGATTTAATGGATCATTTTGAGACTTTATACGACATTCTAACGTCTTTCCTTATTGAGTAAATTGAGTTTGATGCTCTTTACCAGTTTTTCGGCAATACCATAATCTTTCTAATGGCCAGGGGTTCTTAAATTGGAATGACCCCTCAGATCTCTGACCATATAATTAAAGAAGGGATTTAATGGATCATTTTGAGACTTTATACGACATTCTAGCGTCCTCCGTTCGTCAGATTATCCAGTAGGAAGCTCTCTATCAGTTTAAGTAAAATACCGTAGTCCTCTTACGGCCATTACTTTCTAAATATAAAATACCACCAAAGTCTGTAACACAATAATTGAAGAGGGAGTCAATAGAATCATTTTGAGACTTTGTTCGAAGTTCTAGCGTCTTTCCTTATTGAGTAAATTGAGTTTGATGCTCTTTACCAGTTTTTCGGCAATACCATAATCTTTCTAATGGCCAGGGGTTCTTAAATTGGAATGACCCCTCAGATCTCTGACCATATAATTAAAGAAGGGATTTAATGGATCATTTTGAGACTTTATACGACATTCTAGCGTCCTCCGTTCGTCAGATTATCCAGTTGGAAGCTCTCTATCAGTTTAAGTAAAATACCGTAGTCCTCTTACGGCCATTACTTTCTAAATATAAAATACTACCAAATTCTGTAACACAATAATTGAAGAGGGAGTCAATAGGATCATTTTGAGACTTTGTTCGAAGTTCTAGCGTCTTTCTTTATTGAGTAAACTGAGTTTGATGCTCTTTACCAGTTTTTCGGCAATACCATAATCTTTCTAATGGCCAGGGGTTCTTAAATTGGACTGACCCCTCAGATCTCTGACCATATAATTAAAAAATGGATTTAATGGATCATTTTGAGACTTTATACGACATTCTAGCGTCTTTCCTTATTGAGTAAATTGAGTTTGATGCTCTTTACCAGTTTTTCGGCAATACCATAATCTTTCTAATGGCCAGGGGTTCTTAAATTGGAATGACCCCTCAGATCTCTGACCATATAATTAAAGAAGGGATTTAATGGATCATTTTGAGACTTTATACGACATTCTAGCGTCCTCCGTTCGTCAGATTATCCAGTTGGAAGCTCTCTATCAGTTTAAGTAAAATACTGTAGTCCTCTTACGGCCATTACTTTCTAAATATAAAATACCACCAAAGTCTGTAACACAATAATTGAAGAGGGAGTCAATAGGATCATTTTGAGACTTTGTTCGAACTTCTAGCGTCTTTCCTTATTGAGTAAATTGAGTTTGATGCTCTTTACCAGTTTTTCGGCAATACCATAATCTTTCTAATGGCCAGGGGTTCTTAAATTGGACTGACCCCTCAGATCTCTGACCATATAATTAAAGAATGGATTTAATGGATCATTTTGAGACTTTATACGACATTCTAACGTCTTTCCTTATTGAGTAAATTGAGTTTGATGCTCTTTACCAGTTTTTCGGCAATACCATAATCTTTCTAATGGCCAGGGGTTCTTAAATTGGAATGACCCCTCAGATCTCTGACCATATAATTAAAGAAGGGATTTAATGGATCATTTTGAGACTTTATACGACATTCTAGCGTCCTCCGTTCGTCAGATTATCCAGTAGGAAGCTCTCTATCAGTTTAAGTAAAATACCGTAGTCCTCTTACGGCCATTACTTTCTAAATATAAAATACCACCAAAGTCTGTAACACAATAATTGAAGAGGGAGTCAATAGAATCATTTTGAGACTTTGTTCGAACTTCTAGCGTCTTTCCTTATTGAGTAAATTGAGTTTGATGCTCTTTACCAGTTTTTCGGCAATACCATAATCTTTCTAATGGCCAGGGGTTCTTAAATTGGAATGACCCCTCAAATCTCTGACCATATAATTAAAGAAGGGATTTAATGGATCATTTTGAGACTTTGTACGACATTCTAGCGTCCTCCGTTCGTCAGATTTTCCAGTTGGAAGCTCTCTATCAGTTTAAGTAAAATACCGTAGTCCTCTTACGGCCATTCAACTCCTGACGCCGATTTACAGAGAAGGCAAGGAGATAGAAAGACCTACTTGGTCTCATTTTGAAGCTTTTGTTTTTATGTATATGCTCTTCAAATATCGTGCGTATGTAAAGCCCGTGGTATGCTCAGCAAGGATTGCAAAGTTACTTGTTTCATACAGCCTGTTCTTCATCTTCATAGACACCGTTCTTCAACTTCTGACGCCGATTTACAGAGAAGGCGAGGAGATAGAAAGACTTAATTGGTCTCAATTTGAAGCCTTTGTTTTCATGTATATGCTCTTCAAATATCGTGCGTATGTAAAGCACGTGGTATGCTCAGCAAGGATTGCAAAGTTACTTGTTTCATAGACACCGTTCCTCAACTTCTGACGCCGATTTACAGAGAAGGCGAAGAGATAAAAAGACGTTCTTGGTCTCATTTTGAAGCATTTATTTTCATGTATATGCTCTTTAAATATCGTGCGTATGTAAAGCCCGTGGTATGCTCAGCAAGGATTGCAAAGTTACTTGTTTCATACAGCCTGTTCTTCATTTTCATAGACACCGTTCTTCAACTTCTGACGCCGATTTACAGAGAAGGCGAGGAGATAGAAAGACCTACTTGGTCTCATTTTGAAGCCTTTGCTTTCATGTATTTGCTCTTCAAATATCGTCCGTATGTAAAGCCCGTGGTATGCTCAGCAAGGATTGCAAAGTTACTTGTTTCATACAGCCTGTTCTTCATCTTCATAGTTACCGTTCTTCAACTTCTGACGCCGATTTACAGAGAAGGCGAGAAGAAAGAAAGACGTACTTGGTCTCATTTTGAAGCCTTTGTTTCTATGTATGTGCCCCTAAAGTATCGTGCGTATGTAAAGCCCGTGGTATGCTCAACAAGGATTGCAAATTTACTTGTTTCTTAGACACCGTTCTTCAACTTCTGACGCCGATTTACAGAGAAGGCGAGGAGATAGAAAGACCTACTTGTTCTCATTTTGAAGCCTTTGCTTTCATGTATTTGTTCTTCAAATATCGTCCGTATGTAAAGCCCGTGGTATGCTCAGCAAGGATTGCAAAGTTACTTGTTTCATAGACACCGTTCTTCAACTTCTGACGCCGATTTACAAAGAAGGCGAGGAGATAGAAAGACCTACTTTTGTTTTCATGTATATGCTCTTCAAATATCGTTCGTATGTAAGGCCCGTGGTATGCTCAGCAAGGATATCAAAGTAACTTGAATCATAGACACCGTTCTTCAACTTCTGACGCCGATTTACAGAGAAGGCGAGGATATAGAAAGACCTACTTGGTCTCATTTTGAAGCCTTTGCTTTCATGTATATGCTTTTCAAATATCGTGCGTATGTAAAGCCCGTGGTATGCTCAGCAAGGATTGCAAAGTTACTTGTTTCATAGAGACTGTTCTTCATCTTCATAAACACCGTTCTTCAACTTCTGACGCCAATTTACAGAGAAGGCGAGGAGATAAAAAGACGTACCTAGTCTCATTTTGAAGCCTTTGTTTCTATGTATGTGCCCCTAAAGTATCGTGCGTATGTAAAGCCCGTGGTATGCTCAGCAAGGATTGCAATGTTACTTGTTTCATAGAGCCTGTTCTTCATCTTCATAAACACCGTTCTTCAACTTCTGACGCCGATTTACAGAGAAGGCGAGGAGATAGAAAGACGTACTTGGTCTCATTTTGAAGCATTTGTTTTCATGTATATGCTCGTCAAATATCGTGCGTATGTAAAGCCCGTGGTATGCTCAGCAAGGATTGTAAAGTTACTTGTTTCATAGATACCGTTCTTCATCTTCATAGACACCGTTCTTCAACTTCTGACGCCAATTTACAGAGAATGCGAGAAGATAGAAAGACCAACTTGGTATCATTTTGAAGCCTTTGTTTTCATGTATATGCTCTTCAAATATCGTTCGTATGTAAAGCCCGTGGTATGCTGAGCGAGGATTGCAAAGTTACTTGTTTCTTAGACACCGTTCTTCAACTTCTGACGCCGATTTACAGAGAAGGCGAGGAGATAGAAAGACCTACTTGGTCTCATTTTGAAGCCTTTGCTTTCATGTATATGCTCTTCAAAGGTCATGCGTATGTAAAGCCCGTGGTATGCTCAGCAAGGATTGCAAAGTTACTTGTTTCATAGAGACTGTTCTTCATCTTCATAAACACCTTTCTTCAACTTCTGACGCCGATTTACAGAGAAGGCGAGGAGATAGAAAGACGTACTTGGTCTCATTTTGAAGCCTTTGATTTCATGTATTTTCTCTTTAAATATCGTCCGTATGTAAAGCCCGTGGTATGCTCAGCAAGGATTGCAAAGTTACTTGTTTCATAGATACCGTTCTTAATCTTCATAGACACCGTTCTTCAACTTCTGACGCCGATTTACAGAGAAGGCGAGAAGATAGAAAGACCAACTTGGTCTCATTTTGAAGCCTTTGTTTTCATAAATATGCTCTTCAAATATCGTTCGTATGTAAAGCCCGTGGTATGCTCAGCAAGGATTGCAAAATTACTTGTTTCATAGACACCGTTCTTCAACTTCTGACGCCGATTTACAGAGAAGGCGAGGAGATAGAAGAAAGACCTACTTGGTCTCAATTTGAAGCCTTTGCTTTCATGTATATGCTCTTCAAATATCGTGCGTATGTAAAGCCCGTGGTATGCTCAGCAAGGATTGCAATGTTACTTGTTTCATAGAGACTGTTCTTTATTCATAAACACCGTTCTTCAACTTCTGACGCCGATTTACAGAGAAGGCGAGGAGATAGAAAGACGTACTTGGTCTCATTTTGAAGCATTTGTTTTCATGTATATGCTCGTCAAATATCGTGCGTATGTAAAGCCCGTGGTATGCTCAGCAAGGATTGTAAAGTTACTTGTTTCATAGATACCGTTCTTCATCTTCATAGACACCGTTCTTCAACTTCTGACGCCAATTTACAGAGAATGCGAGAAGATAGAAAGACCAACTTGGTATCATTTTGAAGCCTTTGTTTTCATGTATATGCTCTTCAAATATCGTTCGTATGTAAAGCCCGTGGTATGCTGAGCGAGGATTGCAAAGTTACTTGTTTCTTAGACACCGTTCTTCAACTTCTGACGCCGATTTACAGAGAAGGGGAGGAGATAGAAAGACCTACTTGGTCTCATTTTGAAGCCTTTGCTTTCATGTATATGCTCTTCAAAGGTCATGCGTATGTAAAGCCCGTGGTATTCTCAGCAAGGATTGCAAAGTTACTTGTTTCATAGAGACTGTTCTTCATCTTCATAAACACCTTTCTTCAACTTCTGACGCCGATTTACAGAGAAGGCGAGGAGATAGAAAGACGTACTTGGTCTCATTTTGAAGCCTTTGATTTCATGTATTTTCTCTTTAAATATCGTCCGTATGTAAAGCCCGTGGTATGCTCAGCAAGGATTGCAAAGTTACTTGTTTCATAGATACCGTTCTTAATCTTCATAGACACCGTTCTTCAACTTCTGACGCCGATTTACAGAGAAGGCGAGAAGATAGAAAGACCAACATGGTCTCATTTTGAAGCCTTTGTTTTCATAAATATGCTCTTCAAATATCGTTCGTATGTAAAGCCCGTGGTATGCTCAGCAAGGATTGCAAAATTACTTGTTTCATAGACACCGTTCTTCAACTTCTGACGCCGATTTACAGAGAAGGCGAGGAGATAGAAAGACCTACTTGGTCTCAATTTGAAGCCTTTGCTTTCATGTATATGCTCTTCAAATATCGTGCGTATGTAAAGCCCGTGGTATGCTCAGCAAGGATTGCAATGTTACTTGTTTCATAGAGACTGTTCTTTATTCATAAACACCGTTCTTCAACTTCTGACGCCGATTTACAGAGAAGGCGAGGAGATAGAAAGACGTACTTGGTCTCATTTTGAAGCCTTTGATTTCATGTATTTTCTCTTTAAATATCGTCCGTATGTAAAGCCCGTGGTATGCTCAGCAAGGATTGCAAAGTTACTTGTTTCATAGATACCGTTCTTAATCTTCATAGACACCGTTCTTCAACTTCTGACGCCGATTTACAGAGAAGGCGAGAAGATAGAAAGACCAACATGGTCTCATTTTGAAGCCTTTGTTTTCATAAATATGCTCTTCAAATATCGTTCGTATGTAAAGCCCGTGGTATGCTCAGCAAGGATTGCAAAATTACTTGTTTCATAGACACCGTTCTTCAACTTCTGACGCCGATTTACAGAGAAGGCGAGGAGATAGAAAGACCTACTTGGTCTCAATTTGAAGCCTTTGCTTTCATGTATATGCTCTTCAAATATCGTGCGTATGTAAAGCCCGTGGTATGCTCAGCAAGGATTGCAATGTTACTTGTTTCATAGAGACTGTTCTTTATTCATAAACACCGTTCTTCAACTTCTGACGCCGATTTACAGAGAAGGCGAGGAGATAGAAAGACCTACTTGGTCTCATTTTGAAGCCTTTGCTTTCATGTATATGCTCTTCAAAGGTCGTGCGTATGTAAAGCCCGTGGTATGCTCAGCAAGGATTGCAAAGTTACTTGTTTCATAGAGACTGTTCTTCATCTTCATAAACACCGTTCTTCAACTTCTGACGTTAATTTACAGAGAAGGCGAGGAGATAAAAAGACGTACTTGGTCTCATTTTGAATCCTTTGATTTCATGTATTTGCTCTTTAAATATCGTCCGTATGTAAAGCCCGTGGTATGCTCAGCAAGGATTGCAAATTTACTTGTTTCTTAGACACCGTTCTTCAACTTCTGACGCCGATTTACAGAGAAGGCGAGGAGATAGAAAGACCTACTTGTTCTCATTTTGAAGCCTTTGCTTTCATGTATTTGCTCTTCAAATATCGTGCGTATGTAAAGCCCGTGGTATGCTCAGCAAGGATTGCAAAGTTACTTGTTTCATAGACACCGTTCTTCAACTTCTGACGCCGATTTACAAAGAAGGCGAGGAGATAGAAAGACCTACTTGTTCTCATTTTGAAGCCTTTGCTTTCATGTATATGCTCTTCAAATATCGTTCGTATGTAATGCCCGTGGTATGATCAGCAAGGATTGCAAAGTTACTTGAATCATAGACACCGTTCTTCAACTTCTGACGCCGATTGACAAAGAAGGAGAGGAGATAGAAAGACCTACTTGGTCTCATTTTGAAGCCTTTACTTCCATGTATATGCTGTTTAAATATCGTTCGTATGTAAAGCCCGTGGTATGCTCAGCAAGGATTGCAATGTTACTTGTTTCATAGAGACTGTTCTTCATCTTCATAAACACCGTTCTTCAACTTCTGACGCCCATTTACAGAGAAGGCGAGGAGATAGAAAACCCTACTTGGTCTCATTTTGAAGCCTTTGTTTTTAGGTATATGCTCTTCAAAAACGGGCGTATGTAAAGCCCTTGGTATGCTCAGCAAGGATTGCAAAGTTACTTGTTTCATAGACACCGTTCTTCAACTTCTGACGCCGATTTACAGAGAAGGCGAGGAGAAAGAATGACCTACTTGGTCTCATTTTGAAGCCTTTGCTTTCATGTATATGCTCTTAAATATCGTGCGTATGTAAAGCCCGTGGTATGCTCAGCAAAGATTGCAAAGTTACTTGTTTCATATAGACTGTTCTTCATCTTCATAAACACCGTTCTTCAACTTCTGACGCCGATTTACAGAGAAGGCGAGGAGATAGAAAGACCTACTTGGTCTCATTTTGAAGCCTTTGTTTTCATGTATATGCTCTTCAAATATCGTTCGTATGTAAAGCCCGTGGTATGCTCAGCAAGGATATCAAAGTTACTTGAATCATAGACACCGTTCTTCAACTTCTGACGCCAATTTACAGAGAAGGCGAGGATATAGAAAGACCTACTTGGTCTCATTTTGAAGCCTTTGCTTTCATGTATATGCTCTTCAAAGGTCGTGCGTATGTAAAGCCCGTGGTATGCTCAGCAAGGATTGCAAAGTTACTTGTTTCATAGAGACTGTTCTTCATCTTCATAAACACCGTTCTTCAACTTCTGACGCCAATTTACAGAGAAGGCGAGGAGATAAAAAGACGTACGTAGTCTCATTTTGAAGCCTTTGTTTCTATGTATGTGCCCCTAAAGTATCGTGCGTATGTAAAGCCTATGGTATGCTCAGCAAGGATATCAAAGTTACTTGAATCATAGACACCGTTCTTCAAATTCTGACGCCGATTTACAGAGAAGGCGAGGATATAGAAAGACCTACTTGGTCTCATTTTGAAGCCTTTGCTTTCATGTATATGCTCTTCAAAGGTCGTGCGTATGTAAAGGCCGTGGTATGCGCAGCAAGGATTGCAAAGTTACTTGTTTCATAGAGACTGTTCTTCATCTTCATAAACACCGTTCTTCAACTTCTGACGCCCATTAACAGAGAAGGCGAGGAGATAGAAAGACGTACTTGGTCTCATTTTGAATCCTTTGATTTCATGTATTTGCTCTTTAAATATCGTCCGTATGTAAAGCCCGTGGTATGCTCAACAAGGATTGCAAATTTACTTGTTTCTTAGACACCGTTCTTCAACTTCTGACGCCGATTTACAGAGAATGCGAGGAGATGGAAAGACCTACTTGTTCTCATTTTGAAGCCTTTGCTTTCATGTATTTGCTCTTCAAATATCGTCCGTATGTCCGTCAACTTCTGACGCCCATTAACAGAGAAGGCGAGGAGATAGAAAGACGTACTTGGTCTCATTTTGAATCCTTTGATTTCATGTATTTGCTCTTTAAATATCGTCCGTATGTAAAGCCCGTGGTATGCTCAACAAGGATTGCAAATTTACTTGTTTCTTAGACACCGTTCTTCAACTTCTGACGCCGATTTACAGAGAAGGCGAGGAGATGGAAAGACCTACTTGTTCTCATTTTGAAGCCTTTGCTTTCATGTATTTGCTCTTCAAATATCGTCCGTATGTAAAGCCCGTGGTATGCTCAGCAAGGATTGCAAAGTTACTTGTTTCATAGACACCGTTCTTCAACTTCTGACGCCGATTTACAAAGAAGGCGAGGAGATAGAAAGACCTACTTGTTCTCATTTTGAAGCCTTTGCTTTCATGTATATGCTCTTCAAATATCGTTCGTATGTAATGCCCGTGGTATGCTCAGCAAGGATTTCAAAGTTACTTGAATCATAGACACCGTTCTTCAACTTCTGACGCCGATTGACAAAGAAGGAGAGGATATAGAAAGACCTACTTGGTCTCATTTTGAAGCCTTTGCTTCATGTATATGCTGTTTAAATATCGTTCGTATGTAAAGCCCGTGGTATGCTCAGCAAGGATTGCAAAGTTACTTGTTTCATAGAGACTGTTCTTCATCTTCATAAACACCGTTCTTCAACTTCTGACGCCCATTAACAGAGAAGGCGAGGAGATATAAAGACGTACTTGGTCTCATTTTGAATCCTTTGATTTCATGTATTTGCTCTTTAAATATCGTCCGTATGTAAAGCCCGTGGTATGCTCAGCAAGGATTGCAAATTTACTTGTTTCTTAGACACCGTTCTTCAACTTCTGACGCCGATTTACAGAGAAGGCGAGGAGATAGAAAGACCTACTTGTTCTCATTTTGAAGCCTTTGCTTTCATGTATTTGCTCTTCAAATATCGTGCGTATGTAAAGCCCGTGGTATGCTCAGCAAGGATTGCAAAGTTACTTGTTTCATAGAGACTGTTCTTCATCTTCATAAACACCGTTCTTCAACTTCTGACGCCAATTTACAGAGAAGGCGAGGAGATAAAAAGACGTACGTAGTCTCATTTTGAAGCCTTTGTTTCTATGTATGTGCCCCTAAAGTATCGTGCGTATGTAAAGCCTATGGTATGCTCAGCAAGGATATCAAAGTTACTTGAATCATAGACACCGTTCTTCAAATTCTGACGCCGATTTACAGAGAAGGCGAGGATATAGAAAGACCTACTTGGTCTCATTTTGAAGCCTTTGCTTTCATGTATATGCTCTTCAAAGGTCGTGCGTATGTAAAGGCCGTGGTATGCGCAGCAAGGATTGCAAAGTTACTTGTTTCATAGAGACTGTTCTTCATCTTCATAAACACCGTTCTTCAACTTCTGACGCCAATTTACAGAGAAGGCGAGGAGATAAAAAGACGTACTTGGTCTCATTTTGAATCCTTTGATTTCATGTATTTGCTCTTTAAATATCGTCCGTATGTAAAGCCCGTGGTATGCTCAACAAGGATTGCAAATTTACTTGTTTCTTAGACACCGTTCTTCAACTTCTGACGCCGATTTACAGAGAAGGCGAGGAGATGGAAAGACCACCTAGTTCTCATTTTGAAGCCTTTGCTTTCATGTATTTGCTCTTCAAATATCGTCCGTATGTAAAGCCCGTGGTATGCTCAGCAAGGATTGCAAAGTTACTTGTTTCATAGACACCGTTCTTCAACTTCTGACGCCGATTTACAGAGAAGGCGAGGAGATAGAAAGACCTACTTGTTCTCATTTTGAAGCCTTTCCTTTCATGTATATGCTCTTCAAATATCGTTCGTATGTAATGCCCGTGGTATGCTCAGCAAGGATTTCAATGTTACTTGAATCATAGACACCGTTCTTCAACTTCTGACGCCGATTGACAAAGAAGGAGAGGATATAGAAAGACCTACTTGGTCTCATTTTGAAGCCTTTGCTTTCATGTATATGCTGTTTAAATATCGTTCGTATGTAAAGCCCGTGGTATGCTCAGCAAGGATTGCAAAGTTACTTGTTTCATAGAGACTGTTCTTCATCTTCATAAACACCGTTCTTCAACTTCTGACGCCCATTAACAGAGAAGGCGAGGAGATAGAAAGACGTACTTGGTCTCATTTTGAATCCTTTGATTTCATGTATTTGCTCTTTAAATATCGTCCGTATGTAAAGCCCGTGGTATGCTCAACAAGGATTGCAAATTTACTTGTTTCTTAGACACCGTTCTTCAACTTCTGACGCCGATTTACAGAGAATGCGAGGAGATGGAAAGACCTACTTGTTCTCATTTTGAAGCCTTTGCTTTCATGTATTTGCTCTTCAAATATCGTCCGTATGTCCGTCAACTTCTGACGCCCATTAACAGAGAAGGCGAGGAGATAGAAAGACGTACTTGGTCTCATTTTGAATCCTTTGATTTCATGTATTTGCTCTTTAAATATCGTCCGTATGTAAAGCCCGTGGTATGCTCAACAAGGATTGCAAATTTACTTGTTTCTTAGACACCGTTCTTCAACTTCTGACGCCGATTTACAGAGAAGGCGAGGAGATGGAAAGACCTACTTGTTCTCATTTTGAAGCCTTTGCTTTCATGTATTTGCTCTTCAAATATCGTCCGTATGTAAAGCCCGTGGTATGCTCAGCAAGGATTGCAAAGTTACTTGTTTCATAGACACCGTTCTTCAACTTCTGACGCCGATTTACAAAGAAGGCGAGGAGATAGAAAGACCTACTTGTTCTCATTTTGAAGCCTTTGCTTTCATGTATATGCTCTTCAAATATCGTTCGTATGTAATGCCCGTGGTATGCTCAGCAAGGATTTCAAAGTTACTTGAATCATAGACACCGTTCTTCAACTTCTGACGCCGATTGACAAAGAAGGAGAGGATATAGAAAGACCTACTTGGTCTCATTTTGAAGCCTTTGCTTCATGTATATGCTGTTTAAATATCGTTCGTATGTAAAGCCCGTGGTATGCTCAGCAAGGATTGCAAAGTTACTTGTTTCATAGAGACTGTTCTTCATCTTCATAAACACCGTTCTTCAACTTCTGACGCCCATTAACAGAGAAGGCGAGGAGATATAAAGACGTACTTGGTCTCATTTTGAATCCTTTGATTTCATGTATTTGCTCTTTAAATATCGTCCGTATGTAAAGCCCGTGGTATGCTCAACAAGGATTGCAAATTTACTTGTTTCTTAGACACCGTTCTTCAACTTCTGACGCCGATTTACAGAGAAGGCGAGGAGATGGAAAGACCTACTTGTTCTCATTTTGAAGCCTTTGCTTTCATGTATTTGCTCTTCAAATATCGTCCGTATGTAAAGCCCGTGGTATGCTCAGCAAGGATTGCAAAGTTACTTGTTTCATAGACACCGTTCTTCAACTTCTGACGCCGATTTACAAAGAAGGCGAGGAGATAGAAAGACCTACTTGTTCTCATTTTGAAGCCTTTGCTTTCATGTATATGCTCTTCAAATATCGTTCGTATGTAATGCCCGTGGTATGCTCAGCAAGGATTTCAAAGTTACTTGAATCATAGACACCGTTCTTCAACTTCTGACGCCGATTGACAAAGAAGGAGAGGATATAGAAAGACCTACTTGGTCTCATTTTGAAGCCTTTGCTTCATGTATATGCTGTTTAAATATCGTTCGTATGTAAAGCCCGTGGTATGCTCAGCAAGGATTGCAAAGTTACTTGTTTCATAGAGACTGTTCTTCATCTTCATAAACACCGTTCTTCAACTTCTGACGCCCATTAACAGAGAAGGCGAGGAGATAGAAAGACCTACTTGGTCTCATTTTGAAGCCTTTGTTTTTATGTATATGCTCTTTAAATATCGTGCGTATGTAAAGCCCGTGGTATGCCCAGCAAGGATTGCAAAGTTACTTGTTTCATAGACACCGTTCTTCAACTTCTGACGCCGATTTACAGAGAAGGCGAGGAGATGGAAAGACCACCTAGTTCTCATTTTGAAGCCTTTGCTTTCATGTATTTGCTCTTCAAATATCGTCCGTATGTAAAGCCCGTGATATGCTCAGCAAGGATTGCAAAGTTACTTGTTTCATAGACACCGTTCTTCAACTTCTGACGCCGATTTACAAAGAAGGCGAGGAGATAGAAAGACCTACTTGTTCTCATTTTGAAGCCTTTGCTTTCATGTATATGCTCTTCAAATATCGTTCGTATGTAATGCCCGTGGTATGCTCAGCAAGGATTTCAAAGTTACTTGAATCATAGACACCGTTCTTCAACTTCTGACGCCGATTGACAAAGAAGGAGAGGATATAGAAAGACCTACTTGGTCTCATTTTGAAGCCTTTGCTTCATGTATATGCTGTTTAAATATCGTTCGTATGTAAAGCCCGTGGTATGCTCAGCAAGGATTGCAAAGTTACTTGTTTCATAGAGACTGTTCTTCATCTTCATAAACACCGTTCTTCAACTTCTGACGCCCATTAACAGAGAAGGCGAGGAGATAGAAAGACCTACTTGGTCTCATTTTGAAGCCTTTGTTTTTATGTATATGCTCTTTAAATATCGTGCGTATGTAAAGCCCGTGGTATGCTCAGCAAGGATTGCAAAGTTACTTGTTTCATAGACACCGTTCTTCAACTTCTGACGCCGATTTACAGAGAAGGCGAGGAGATAGAAAGACCTACTTGGTCTCATTTTGAAGCCTTTGCTTTCATGTATATACTCTTCAAAGGTCGTGCGTATGTAAAGCCCGTGGTACGCTCAGCAAGGATTGCAAAGTTACTTGTTTCATAGAGACTGTTCTTCATCTTCATAAACACCGTTCTTCAACTTCTGACGCCAATTTACAGAGAAGGCGAGGAGATAAAAAGACGTACTTGGTCTCATTTTGAATCCTTTGATTTCATGTATTTGCTCTTTAAATATCGTCCGTATGTAAAGCCCGTGGTATGCTCAGCAAGGATTGCAAATTTACTTGTTTCTTAGACACCGTTCTTCAACTTCTGACGCCGATTTACAAAGAAGGCGAGGAGATAGAAAGACCTACTTGTTCTCATTTTGAAGCCTTTGCTTTCATGTATTTGCTCTTCAAATATCGTGCGTATGTAAAGCCCGTGGTATGCTCAGCAAGGATTGCAAAGTTACTTGTTTCATAGAGACTGTTCTTCATCTTCATAAACACCGTTCTTCAACTTCTGACGCCAATTTACAGAGAAGGCGAGGAGATAAAAAGACGTACTTGGTCTCATTTTGAATCCTTTGATTTCATGTATATGCTCTTTAAATATCGTTCGTATGTAATGCCCGTGGTATGCTCAGCAAGGATTTCAAAGTTACTTGAATCATAGACACCGTTCTTCAACTTCTGACGCCGATTGACAAAGAAGGAGAGGATATAGAAAGACCTACTTGGTCTCATTTTGAAGCCTTTGCTTTCATGTATATGCTGTTTAAATATCGTTCGTATGTAAAGCCCGTGGTATGCTCAGCAAGGATTGCAAAGTTACTTGTTTCATAGAGACTGTTCTTCATCTTCATAAACACCGTTCTTCAACTTCTGACGCCCTTTAACAGAGAAGGCGAGGAGATAGAAAGACCTACTTGGTCTCATTTTGAAGCCTTTGTTTTTATGTATATGCTCTTTAAATATCGTGCATATGTAAAGCCCGTGGTATGCTCAGCAAGGATTGCAAAGTTACTTGTTTCATAGACACCGTTCTTCAACTTCTGACGCCGATTTACAGAGAAGGCGAGGAGATAGAAAGACCTACTTGGTCTCATTTTGAAGCCTTTGCTTTCATGTATATACTCTTCAAAGGTCGTGCGTATGTAAAGCCCGTGGTATGCTCAGCAAGGATTGCAAAGTTACTTGTTTCATAGAGACTGTTCTAATTCTTCATAAACACCGTTCTTCAACTTCTAACGCCAATTTACAGAGAAGGCGAGGAGATAAAAAGACGTACTTGGTCTCATTTTGAATCCTTTGATTTCATGTATTTGCTCTTTAAATATCGTCCGTATGTAAAGCCCGTGGTATGCTCAACAAGGATTGCAAATTTACTTGTTTCTTAGACACCGTTCTTCAACTTCTGACGCCGATTTACAGAGAAGGCGAGGAGATGGAAAGACCTACTTGTTCTCATTTTGAAGCCTTTGCTTTCATGTATTTGCTCTTCAAATATCGTCCGTATGTAAAGCCCGTGGTATGCTCAGCAAGGATTGCAAAGTTACTTGTTTCATAGACACCGTTCTTCAACTTCTGACGCCGATTTACAAAGAAGGCGAGGAGATAGAAAGACCTACTTGTTCTCATTTTGAAGCCTTTGCTTTCATGTATATGCTCTTCAAATATCGTTCGTATGTAATGCCCGTGGTATGCTCAGCAAGGATTTCAAAGTTACTTGAATCATAGACACCGTTCTTCAACTTCTGACGCCGATTGACAAAGAAGGAGAGGATATAGAAAGACCTACTTGGTCTCATTTTGAAGCCTTTGCTTCATGTATATGCTGTTTAAATATCGTTCGTATGTAAAGCCCGTGGTATGCTCAGCAAGGATTGCAAAGTTACTTGTTTCATAGAGACTGTTCTTCATCTTCATAAACACCGTTCTTCAACTTCTGACGCCCATTAACAGAGAAGGCGAGGAGATAGAAAGACCTACTTGGTCTCATTTTGAAGCCTTTGTTTTTATGTATATGCTCTTTAAATATCGTGCGTATGTAAAGCCCGTGGTATGCTCAGCAAGGATTGCAAAGTTACTTGTTTCATAGACACCGTTCTTCAACTTCTGACGCCGATTTACAGAGAAGGCGAGGAGATAGAAAGACCTACTTGGTCTCATTTTGAAGCCTTTGCTTTCATGTATATGCTCTTCAAAGGTCGTGCGTATGTAAAGCCCGTGGTATGCTCAGCAAGGATTGCAAAGTTACTTGTTTCATAGAGACTGTTCTTCATCTTCATAAACACCGTTCTTCAACTTCTGACGCCAATTTACAGAGAAGGCGAGGAGATAAAAAGACGTACTTGGTCTCATTTTGAATCCTTTGATTTCATGTATTTGCTCTTTAAATATCGTCCGTATGTAAAGCCCGTGGTATGCTCAACAAGGATTGCAAATTTACTTGTTTCTTAGACACCGTTCTTCAACTTCTGACGCCGATTTACAGAGAAGGCGAGGAGATGGAAAGACCTACTTGTTCTCATTTTGAAGCCTTTGCTTTCATGTATTTGCTCTTCAAATATCGTCCGTATGTAAAGCCCGTGGTATGCTCAGCAAGGATTGCAAAGTTACTTGTTTCATAGACACCGTTCTTCAACTTCTGACGCCGATTTACAAAGAAGGCGAGGAGATAGAAAGACCTACTTGTTCTAATTTTGAAGCCTTTGCTTTCATGTATATGCTCTTCAAGTATCGTTCGTATGTAATGCCCGTGGTATGCTCAGAAAGGATTGCAAAGTTACTTGAATCATAGACACCGTTCTTCAACTTCTGACGCCGATTGACAAAGAAGGAGAGGATATAGAAAGACCTACTTGGTCTCATTTTGAAGCCTTTGCTTTCATGTATATGCTGTTTAAATATCGTTCGTATGTAAAGCCCGTGGTATGCTCAGCAAGGATTGCAAAGTTACTTGTTTCATAGAGACTGTTCTTCATCTTCATAAACACCGTTCTTCAACTTCTGACGCCGATTTACAGAGAAGGCGAGGAGATAGAAAGACCTACTTGGTCTCATTTTGAAGCCTTTGTTTTTATGTATATGCTGTTTAAATATCGTGCGTATGTAAAGCCCGTGGTATGCTCAGCAAGGATTGCAAAGTTACTTGTTTCATAGACACCGTTCTTCAACTTCTGACGCCGATTTACAGAGAAGGCGAGGAGATAGAAAGACCTACTTGGTCTAGTTTTGAAGCCTTTGCTTTCATGTATATGCTCTTCAAAGGCCGTGCGTATGTAAAGCCCGTGGTATGCTCAGCAAGGATTGCAAAGTTACTTGTTTCATAGAGACTGTTCTTCATCTTCATAAACACCGTTCTTCAACTTCTGACGCCAATTTACAGAGAAGGCGAGGAGATAAAAAGACGTACCTAGTCTCATTTTGAAGCCTTTGTTTCTATGTATGTGCCCCTAAAGTATCGTGCGTATGTAAAGCCTATGGTATGCTCAGCAAGGATATCAAAGTTACTAGAATCATAGACACCGTTCTTCAACTTCTGACGCCGATTTACAGAGAAGGCGAGGATATAGAAAGACCTACTTGGTCTCATTTTGAAGCCTTTGCTTTCATGTATATGCTCTTCAAATATCGTGCGTATGTAAAGCCCGTGGTATGCTCAGCAAGGATTGCAATGTTACTTGTTTCATAGAGACTGTTCTTCATCTTCATAAACACCGTTCTTCAACTTCTGACGCCGATTTACAGAGAAGGCGAGGAGATAGAAAGACCTACTTGGTCTCATTTTGAAGCCTTTGCTTTCATGTATATGCTCTTCAAAGGCCGTGCGTATGTAAAGCTCGTGGTATGCTCAGCAAGGATTGCAAAGTTACTTGTTTCAAAGAGACTGTTCTTCATCTTAATAAACACCGTTCTTCAACTTCTGACGCCCATTAACAGAGAAGGCGAGGAGATAGAAAGACCTACTTGGTCTCATTTTGAAGCCTTTGTTTTTATGTATATGCTCTTTAAATATCGTGCGTATGTAAAGCCCGTGGTATGCTCAGCAAGGATTGCAAAGTTACTTGTTTCATAGACACCGTTCTTCAACTTCTGACGCCGATTTACAGAGAAGGCGAGGAGATAGAAAGACCTACTTGGTCTAGTTTTGAAGCCTTTGCTTTCATGTATATGCTCTTCAAAGGCCGTGCGTATGTAAAGCCCGTGGTATGCTCAGCAAGGATTGCAAAGTTACTTGTTTCATAGAGACTGTTCTTCATCTTCATAAACACCGTTCTTCAACTTCTGACGCCAATTTACAGAGAAGGCGAGGAGATAAAAAGACGTACCTAGTCTCATTTTGAAGCCTTTGTTTCTATGTATGTGCCCCTAAAGTATCGTGCGTATGTAAAGCCTATGGTATGCTCAGCAAGGATATCAAAGTTACTAGAATCATAGACACCGTTCTTCAACTTCTGACGCCGATTTACAGAGAAGGCGAGGATATAGAAAGACCTACTTGGTCTCATTTTGAAGCCTTTGCTTTCATGTATATGCTCTTCAAATATCGTGCGTATGTAAAGCCCGTGGTATGCTCAGCAAGGATTGCAATGTTACTTGTTTCATAGAGACTGTTCTTCATCTTCATAAACACCGTTCTTCAACTTCTGACGCCGATTTACAGAGAAGGCGAGGAGATAGAAAGACCTACTTGGTCTCATTTTGAAGCCTTTGCTTTCATGTATATGCTCTTCAAAGGCCGTGCGTATGTAAAGCTCGTGGTATGCTCAGCAAGGATTGCAAAGTTACTTGTTTCAAAGAGACTGTTCTTCATCTTAATAAACACCGTTCTTCAACTTCTGACGCCCATTAACAGAGAAGGCGAGGAGATAGAAAGACCTACTTGGTCTCATTTTGAAGCCTTTGTTTTTATGTATATGCTCTTTAAAAATCGTGCGTATGTAAAGCCCGTGGTATGCTCAGCAAGGATTGCAAAGTTACTTGTTTCATAGACACCGTTCTTCAACTTCTGACGCCGATTTACAGAGAAGGCGAGGAGATAGAAAGACCTACTTGGTCTCATTTTGAAGCCTTTGCTTTGATGTATATGCTGTTTAGATATCGTTCGTATGTAAAGCCCGTGGTATGCTCAGCAAGGATTGCAAAGTTACTTGTTTCATAGAGACTGTTCTTCATCTTCATAAACACCGTTCTTCAACTTCTGACGCCAATTTACAGAGAAGGCGAGGAGATAAAAAGACGTACCTAGTCTCATTTTGAAGCCTTTGTTTCTATGTATGTGCCCCTAAAGTATCGTGCGTATGTAAAGCCTATGGTATGCTCAGCAAGGATATCAAAGTTACTAGAATCATAGACACCGTTCTTCAACTTCTGACGCCGATTTACAGAGAAGGCGAGGATATAGAAAGACCTACTTGGTCTCATTTTGAAGCCTTTGCTTTCATGTATATGCTCTTCAAATATCGTGCGTATGTAAAGCCCGTGGTATGCTCAGCAAGGATTGCAATGTTACTTGTTTCATAGAGACTGTTCTTCATCTTCATAAACACCGTTCTTCAACTTCTGACGCCGATTTACAGAGAAGGCGAGGAGATAGAAAGACCTACTTGTTCTCATTTTGAAGCCTTTGCTTTCATGTATATGCTCTTCAAATATCGTTCGTATGTAATGCCCGTGGTATGCTCAGCAAGGATGGCAAAGTTACTTGAATCATAGACACCGTTCTTCAACTTCTGACGCCGATTGACAAAGAAGGAGAGGATATAGAAAGACCTACTTGGTCTCATTTTGAAGCCTTTGCTTTCATGTATATGCTGTTTAAATATCGTTCGTATGTAAAGCCCGTGGTATGCTCAGCAAGGATTGCAAAGTTACTTGTTTCATAGAGACTGTTCTTCATCTTCATAAACACCGTTCTTCAACTTCTGACGCCGATTTACAGAGAAGGCGAGGAGATAGAAAGACCTACTTGTTCTCATTTTGAAGCCTTTGCTTTCATGTATATGCTCTTCAAATATCGTTCGTATGTAATGCCCGTGGTATGCTCAGCAAGGATGGCAAAGTTACTTGAATCATAGACACCGTTCTTCAACTTCTGACGCCGATTGACAAAGAAGGAGAGGATATAGAAAGACCTACTTGGTCTCATTTTGAAGCCTTTGCTTTCATGTATATGCTGTTTAAATATCGTTCGTATGTAAAGCCCGTGGTATGCTCAGCAAGGATTGCAAAGTTACTTGTTTCATAGAGACTGTTCTTCATCTTCATAAACACCGTTCTTCAACTTCTGACGCCCATTAACAGAGAAAGCGACGAGATAGAAAGACCTACTTGGTCTCATTTTGAAGCCTTTGTTTTTATGTATATGCTCTTCAAATATCGTGCGTATGTAAAGCCCGTGGTATGCTCAGCAAGGATTGCAAAGTTACTTAATTCATAGAGACTGTTCTTCATCTTCATAAACACCGTTCTTCAACTTCTGACGCCCATTAACAGAGAAGGCGACGAGATAGAAAGACCTACTTGGTCTCATTTTGAAGCCTTTGTTTTTATGTATATGCTCTTCAAATATCGTGCGTATGTAAAGCCCGTGGTATGCTCAGCAAGGATTGCAAAGTTACTTGTTTCATAGAGACTGTTCTTCATCTTCATAAACACCGTTCTTCAACTTCTGACGCCGATTTACAGAGAAGGCGAGGAGATAGAAAGACCTACTTGGTCTCATTTTGAAGCCTTTGTTTTCATGTATATGCTCTTCAAATATCGTTCGTATGTAAAGCCCGTGGTATGCTCAGCAAGGATATCAAAGTTACTTGAATCATAGACACCGTTCTTCAACTTCTGACGCCAATTTACAGAGAAGGCGAGGATATAGAAAGACCTACTTGGTCTCATTTTGAAGCCTTTGCTTTCATGTATATGCTCTTCAAATATCGTTCGTATGTAATGCCCGTGGTATGCTCAGCAAGGATGGCAAAGTTACTTGAATCATAGACACCGTTCTTCAACTTCTGACGCCGATTGACAAAGAAGGAGAGGATATAGAAAGACCTACTTGGTCTCATTTTGAAGCCTTTGCTTTCATGTATATGCTGTTTAAATATCGTTCGTATGTAAAGCCCGTGGTATGCTCAGCAAGGATTGCAAAGTTACTTGTTTCATAGAGACTGTTCTTCATCTTCATAAACACCGTTCTTCAACTTCTGACGCCCATTAACAGAGAAAGCGACGAGATAGAAAGACCTACTTGGTCTCATTTTGAAGCCTTTGTTTTTATGTATATGCTCTTCAAATATCGTGCGTATGTAAAGCCCGTGGTATGCTCAGCAAGGATTGCAAAGTTACTTAATTCATAGAGACTGTTCTTCATCTTCATAAACACCGTTCTTCAACTTCTGACGCCCATTAACAGAGAAGGCGACGAGATAGAAAGACCTACTTGGTCTCATTTTGAAGCCTTTGTTTTTATGTATATGCTCTTCAAATATCGTGCGTATGTAAAGCCCGTGGTATGCTCAGCAAGGATTGCAAAGTTACTTGTTTCATAGAGACTGTTCTTCATCTTCATAAACACCGTTCTTCAACTTCTGACGCCGATTTACAGAGAAGGCGAGGAGATAGAAAGACCTACTTGGTCTCATTTTGAAGCCTTTGTTTTCATGTATATGCTCTTCAAATATCGTTCGTATGTAAAGCCCGTGGTATGCTCAGCAAGGATATCAAAGTTACTTGAATCATAGACACCGTTCTTCAACTTCTGACGCCAATTTACAGAGAAGGCGAGGATATAGAAAGACCTACTTGGTCTCATTTTGAAGCCTTTGCTTTCATGTATATGCTCTTCAAATATCGTGCGTATGTAAAGCCCGTGGTATGCTCAGCAAGGATTGCAAAGTTACTTGAATCATAGACACCGTTCTTCAACTTCTGACGCCGATTGACAAAGAAGGAGAGGAGATAGAAAGACCTACTTGGTCTCATTTTGAAGCCTTTGCTTTCATGTATATGCTGTTTAAATATCGTTCGTATGTAAAGCCCGTGGTATGCTCAGCAAGGATTGCAAAGTTACTTGTTTCATAGAGACTGTTCTTCATCTTCATAAACACCGTTCTTCAACTTCTGACGCCCATTAACAGAGAAGGCGAGGAGATAGAAAGACCTACTTGGTCTCATTTTGAAGCCTTTGTTTTTATGTATATGCTCTTTAAATATCGTGCGTATGTAAAGCCCGTGGTATGCTCAGCAAGGATTGTAAAGTTACTTGTTTCATAGATAACGTTCTTCATCTTCATAGACACCGTTCTTCAACTTCTGACGCCAATTTACAGAGAAGGCGAGGAGATAGAAAGACGTACCTGGTCTCATTTTGAAGCCTTTGTTTCTATGTATGTGCCCCTAAAGTATCGTGCGTATGTAAAGCCCGTGGTATACTCAGCAAGAATTGCAAAATAACTTGTTTCATAGACACCGTTCTTCAACTTCTGACGCCGATTTACAGAGATGGCGAGGAGAAAGAAAGACCTACTTGTTCTCATTTTGAAGCCTTTGCTTTCATGTATATGCTCTTAAATATCGTGCGTATGTAAAGCCCGTGGTATGCTCAGCAAGGATTGCAAAGTTACTTGTTTCATAGAGACTGTTCTTCATCTTCATAAACACCGTCCTTCAACTTCTGACGCCGATTTACAGAGAAGGGGAGGAGATAGAAAGACCTACTTGGTCTCATTTTGAAGCCTTTGTTTCTATGAATGTGCCCCTAAAGTATCGTGCGTATGTAAAGCCCGTGGTATACTCAGCAAGAATTGCAAAATTACTTGTTTCATAGACACCGTTCTTCAACTTCTGACGCCCATTTACAGAGAAGGCGAGGAGATAGAAAGACCTACTTGGTCTCATTTTGAAGCCTTTGTTTTCATGTATATGCTCTTCAAATATCGTTCGTATGTAAAGCCCGTGGTATGCTCAGCAAGGATTGTAAAGTTACTTGTTTCATAGACACCGTTCTTCAACTTCTGACGCCGATTTACAGAGAAGGCGAGGAGATAGAAAGACCTACTTGGTCTCGTTTTGAAGCCTTTGTTTTTATGTATATGCTCTTTAAAAATCGTTCGTATGTAAAGCCCGTGGTATGCTCAGCAAGGATTGCAAAGTTACTTGTTTCATAGACACCGTTCTTCAACTTCTGACGCCGATTTACAGAGAAGGCGAGGAGATAGAAAGACCTACTTGGTCTCATTTTAAAGCCTTTGCTTTTATGTATTTGCTCTTCAAATATCGTCCGTATGTAAAGCCCGTGGTATGCTCAGCAAGGATTGCAAAGTTACTTGTTTCATAGACACCGTTCTTCAACTTCTGACGCCGATTTACAAAGAAGGCGAGGAGATAGAAAGACCTACTTGTTCTCATTTTGAAGCCTTTGCTTTCATGTATACGCTCTTCAAATATCGTTCGTATGTAATGCCCGTGGTATGCTCAGCAAGGATTGCAAAGTTACTTAATTCATAGAGACTGTTCTTCATCTTCATAAACACCGTTCTTCAACTTCTGACGCCCATTAACAGAGAAGGCGAGGAGATAGAAAGACCTACTTGGTCTCATTTTGAAGCCTTTGTTTTCATGTATATGCTCTTCAAATATCGTTCGTATGTAAAGCCCGTGGTATGCTCAGCAAGGATATCAAAGTTACTTGAATCATAGACACCGTTCTTCAACTTCTGACGCCAATTTACAGAGAAGGCGAGGATATAGAAAGACCTACTTGGTCTCATTTTGAAGCCTTTGCTTTCATGTATATGCTCTTCAAATATCGTGCGTATGTAAAGCCCGTTGTATGCTCAGCAAGGATTGCAAAGTTACTTGAATCATAGACACCGTTCTTCAACTTCTGACGCCGATTGACAAAGAAGGAGAGGAGATAGAAAGACCTACTTGGTCTCATTTTGAAGCCTTTGCTTTCATGTATATGCTCTTTAAATATCGTGCGTATGTAAAGCCCGTGGTATGCTCAGCAAGGATTGCAAAGTTACTTGTTTCATAGAGACTGTTCTTCATCTTCATAAACACCGTCCTTCAACTTCTGACGCCGATTTACAGAGAAAGGGAGGAGATAGAAAGACCTACTTGGTCTCATTTTGAAGCCTTTGTTTTCATGTATATGCTCTTCAAATATCGTTCGTATGTAAAGCCCGTGGTATGCTCAGCAAGGATGGCAAATTTACTTGTTTCTTAGACACCGTTCTTCAACTTCTGACGCCGATTTACAGAGAAGGCGAGGAGATAAAAAAACGTACTTGGTCTCATTTTGAAGCATTTGTTTTCATGTATATGCTCGTCAAATATCGTGCGTATGTAAAGCCCGTGGTATGCTCAGTAAGGATTGTAAAGTTACTTGTTTCATAGATACCGTTCTTCATCTTCATAGACACCGTTCTTCAACTTCTGACGCCAATTTACAGAGAAGGCGAGGAGATAGAAAGACGTACCTGGTCTCATTTTGAAGCCTTTGTTTCTATGTATGTGCCCCTAAAGTATCGTGCGTATGTAAAGCCCGTGGTATACTCAGCAAGAATTGCAAAATTACTTTTTTCAAGGACACCGTTCTTCAACTTCTGACGCCGATTTACAGAGAAGGCGAGGAGATAGAAAGACCTACTTGGTCTCATTTTGAAGCCTTTGCTTTCATGTATATGCTCTTCAAATATCGTGCGTATGTAAAGCCCGTGGTATGCTCAGCAAGAATTGCAAAATTACTTGTTTCATAGACGTCGTTCTTCAACCTCTGACGCCCATTTACAGAGAAGGCGAGGAGATAGAAAGACCTACTTGGTCTCATTTTGAAGCCTTTGTTTTTATGCATATGCTCTTCAAATATCGTTCGTACGTAAAGCCCTTGGTATGCTCAGCAAGGATTGCAAAGTTACTTGTTTCATAGACACCGTTCTTAAACTTCTGACGCCGATTTACAGAGAAAGCAAGAAGATAGAAAGACCTACTTGGTCTCATTTTGAAGCCTTTGTTTTTATGTATATGCTCTTCAAATATCGTGCGTATGTAAAGCCCGTGGTATGCTTAGCAAGGATTGCAAAGTTAATTGTTTCATAGAGACTGTTCTTCATCTTCATAAACACCGTTCTTCAACTTCTGACGCCGATTTACAGAGAAGGCGAGGAGATAGAAAGACCTACCTGGTCTCATTTTGAAGCCTTTGTTTTCATGTATATGCTCTTCAAATATCGTTCGTATGTAATGCCCGTGGTATGCTCAGCAAGGATTGCAAAGTTACTTGAATCATAGACACCGTTCTTCAAATTCTTACGCCGATTTACAGAGAAGGCGAGGAGATAGAAAGTCGTACTTGGTCTCATTTTGAAGCTTTTGTTTTCATGTATATGCTCTTCAAATATCGTTCGTATGTAAAGCCCGTGGTATGCTCAGCAAGGATTGCAAAGTTACTTGAATCATAGACACCGTTCTTCAACTTCTGACGCCGATTTACAGAGAAGGCGAGGAGATAGAAAGACCTACGTGGTCTCATTTTGAAGCCTTTGTTTTCATGTATATGCTCTTCAAATATCGTTCGTATGTAAAGCCCGTGGTATGCTCAGCAAGGATTGCAAAGTTACTTGAATCATAGACACCGTTCTTCAACTTCTGACGCCGATTTACAGAGAAGGCGAGGAGATAGAAAGACCTACTTGGTCTCATTTTGAAGCCTTTGCTTTCATGTATATGCTCTTAAATATCGTGCGTATGTAAAGCCCGTGGTATGCTCAGCAAGGATTGCAAAGTTACTTGTTTCATAGAGACTGTTCTTCATCTTCATAAACACCGTTCTTCAACTTCTGACGCCAATTTACAGAGAAGGCGAGGAGATGAAAAGACGTACCTAGTCTCATTTTGAAGCCTTTGTTTCTATGTATGTGCCCCTAAAGTATCGTGCGTATGTAAAGCCCGTGGTATACTCAGCAAGAATTGCAAAATTACTTGTTTCATAGACACCGTTCTTCAACTTCTGACGCCGATTTACAGAGAAGGCGAGGAGATAGAAAGACGTAATTGGTGTCATTTTGAAGCATTTGTTTTCATGTATATGCTCGTCAAATATCGTGCGTATGTGTCAAAGTTACTTTTTTCATAGAGACTGTTCTTCATCTTCATAAACACCGTTCTTCAACTTCTGACGCCGATTTACAGAGAAGGCGAGGAGATAGAAAGACCTAATTGGTCTCAATTTGAAGCATTTGTTTTCATGTATATGCTCTTTTAATATCGTGCGTATGTAAAGCCCGTGGTATGCTCAATAAGGATTGCAAAGTTACTTGTTTCATAGACACCGTTCTTCAAATTCTGACGCCGATTTACAGAGAAGGCGAGGAGATAGAAAGACGTACTTTTTCTCATTTTGAAGCATTAGTTTTCATGTATATGCTCGTCAAATATCGTGCGTATGTAAAGCCCGTGGTATGCTCAGCAAGGATTGCAAAGTTACTTGTTTCATAGAGACTGTTCTTCATCTTCATAAACACCGTTCTTCAACTTCTGACGCCAATTTACAGAGAAGGCGAGGAGATAAAAAGACGTACCTAGTCTCATTTTGAAGCCTTTGTTTCTATGTATGTGCCCCTAAAGTATCGTTCGTATGTAAAGCCCGTGGTATACTCAGCAAGAATTGCAAAATTACTTGTTTCATAGACACCGTTCTTCAACTTCTGACGCCGATTTACAGAGAAGGCGAGGAGATAGAAAGACGTAATTGGTCTCATTTTGAAGCATTTGTTTTCATGTTTATGCTCGTCAAATATCGTGCGTATGTAAAGCCCGTGGTATGCTCAGCAAGGATTGCAAAGTTACTTGTTTCATAGAAACCGTTCTTCAACTTCTGACGCCGATTTACAGAGAAAGCAAGGAGATAGAAAACCCTACTTTGTCTTATTTTGAAGCCTTTGTTTTTATGTATATGTTCTTCAAATATCGTGCGTATGTAAAGCCCGTGGTATGCTCAGCAAGAATTGCAATATTACTTGTTTCATAGACACCGTTCTTCAACTTCTGACGCCCATTAACAGTGTAATAAATCGAGGACAATCGATAGATCAAGAGGGTGAGATTGAGGACTGTATTTCGTCTTCGTTCTGCTCGGCC
The DNA here is from genome assembly GCA_022539655.2 of Ceriodaphnia dubia. Lineage (NCBI taxonomy): Eukaryota > Metazoa > Arthropoda > Branchiopoda > Diplostraca > Daphniidae > Ceriodaphnia > Ceriodaphnia dubia. The sequence continues at coordinate 34,687 of JAKUCG020000043.1, read as the reverse complement.
GTTGGGAAGAAGAGAGCACATAGAAAATAAAAGAACATGATGAGACACAGTACTTTATGAGAAAGAGAGAGAGACGTTCGACTTACCTGCTCAGCCGTTAGGAAGAAGAGGCCGAGCAGTCGGATTTTACTTTGCGAAGAAACATTGCATGGGCAATAAATATCGTAAATAAAACCAGATGTAAAACAGACAAGGCAGTAAACAGACGAAGTGTCGGAAGTTGTAAACAACCTGACACTCCACCTAACGGTAGCGTGGGGGAACGACGACGCGACGCCCTCTACGAGTCGCGGGAACAACGACTTCGTTCGGGGCGGGCTCTTCGATTCTTGGCGGCAAGGGTGGAATTTCCACATTCTCCCCCCTTGAGCCGTGATCAAACGGCTCAAGATTTTCGTCTGGCGCGGCATAATCTTCGACCACGGGTTCGATCGTGGCAGGGATGTCTTCTTCTTCTTCTCGCATCTCGGTTGGGTACAAGCGTTAGATTGGTCGGGTTATCATCCCGGTCGAAGTTCTCAGCTTGACAGCACGAACTCGGCCATCTCGTCCTGGGAACAGCTGCACAACGACTCCGTATCTCCAGAAGAGACGGGGCCTGTTCTCGTCGTTGATAAGTAGGATGTCTCCGACTGCAATAGCGTTGTTGACTCTGCCAGATTCGCGGTACCGCATTACATCGTGCAGATACTCCGTCCTCCAGCGAAGCCACCAGCGCTCAACAACTCCTCTCCGATGTTGTTCCCGGCGTATGACGTCTTTTTTGGTAGAGGCGTAGGTGTCTTGCCCAGTTGGCCAAGGCATCGGGATCGTGGTCGACCGACGTCCAATGAGCAAGTGACTCGGCGTGAGTACACAAGGTTCCCCTTCTGGTCCAGGCACGTACGTGAGGGGTCTAGAATTGATGATTCCCTCTACTTCAATAATCGTTGTCTCCATTTCGAGGTAGTCCAGGTTGGCTCGGCCAAGCGTTTTCCTCAGCATAAGCTTGACCGTTTGTACGATTCTTTCCCAAAATCCGCCCCACCACGGGGCGAGGCTGGCACTGAATTGCCATTCGATTTTCAAGTTCGTTAGGCGGGCACGCACGGCTTCACTCTTGGAAAGCGCAGCCAACTGTCCTGCTGCTCGACGAAACGTTAGTGCATTATCCGAGTAAAATTTATGAGGTACCCCACGGCGGCTAATGAGCCGCGTGACGGCCATTAAAAAGTGTTCCGTAGCGATGGATTTGACCATTTCTAAGTGTACTGCTCGCGTGACGGCACAGGTGAAGATGCAGATCCACGCCTTTGTTTCTTCGGTTCCGGTTTTGACATAGAGAGGACCGGCGAAGTCGACTCCAACCACCTCAAAAGGACTCGTTTGACGAAGCCGGTCCAACGGTAATGGTGCTGCTATCTCAGCAAATGGCCTCGCGTTGTGTCTGGAGCAGACCACACATTTTTTCACGATGCCAGCAACTTGTTGTCGCCCGCGGATAATCCAGAATTTTTCTCGCAGCTCGGCTAACGTCGACCCGACTCCAAAGTGCATGAGACGCTCGTGGGCATCTAGAATTAAAAGTTTCGTAAGTGGGTGATTGGGGGGAAGGAGGATAGGGGGCTGGTGATTTTCGGATTGAAAGGCTTTTTCGGCGCGCCCTGGTACTCGAATTGTTCCGTCTACTCCAAGGACTGGTCTGAGTGGCGCGATGGCTGATGTAATGGGCACCAGCTCGTTTCTTAGCAACAGCAAATAGTCACTTTTGAAGGCGTCCATTTGCGTTCGTTTAATCCAGTAGGTTTCGGCTGCTGTCAGTTCTTCAACCGTCAAATGAGATTTTTTTCGATCTGCAGGGGGCAGTTTGCAATTGCGGGCAAATCGGAGGATCCACCCCGTAACCCTCAATAATTTCTTGATTGAGCTGAAATTTTCAATTTTGATATCTATTTCCGGTGGGGTCTCGACAGCGACTGAAACGATTGTGATAGCTTTGAGTTCTTCTTCTATTGCGAGTTCAGTTGGGTAGGTAGCTGTGTCGATTTTCGGCCAGTGTTCCTCCCCCCGTTGGAGCCACTGGGGTCCAACCCACCAGTTTGTGTTGTTAACAAGTTCCGATGTGGTAATTCCACGCGATGGCATATCCGAAGGGTTTTCTGTCCCAGGACAATGCCGCCACCAGGCGGGAGACGTCAATTTTTTAATTGCTTCAACTCTGTTGCGTACGTACTGTTTGAGCTTCGAAGCGTCTCCTTTTATCCAGTGGAGCGTGATCTGCGAGTCGGACCAAAACATTAGTGGTAGGTTAGGAATACCTAAAGCCTTGGACGTGTAATCAGCTAGCCTGACTGCTAGGAGAGCTCCATTGAGCTCTAGTCGTGGGATCGTTGTCTTTTCCAGAGAAGCGACTCGCGTTTTGCTGGCGACCAGGCGGCAGGTTGATTCGGATCCATTAGTAGTTCGTAAGTAGGCGACAGCCGCGTACGCGGTTTTTGACGCATCGCAAAATATGTGAAGCTGATACTTATTCAGGTCAGAGGTTTCTCCCAAACACCAGCGGGGGATTTTCAGTCCTTTCAGTGAGTAGAGAGAACTCTTGAATTCTTCCCATCTTATTCTCTCAGATTCGGGCAGCAACTCGTCCCATCCAAGTTTGGTTTTCCATTGGTCCTGGAACTGCATTTTCACCAGCAGGATAAGAGGACTTAGAAGGCCTAGAGGGTCGAAAATTTTTGCCGAATAACTTGAAAATTGTCTTCTAGTTAGGCTGCTACAGGCTGGTCGGTCTGTAATGGCCTCCGGATTAAATGAAAAGCTGTCGTCGGTTTGGTCCCAGCTGATGCCAAGGACCTTGGCCGCTGCTTCGGGCTTCGTAACGGTAGTGAGAATTCTTTCTGTCTCCGATTCTTCTGTTTCAGATTTTTCGTTGATGAGTTGGTCAAGAGCTGCGTCGTTCGTCATCCAGCGACGCATGTTCATTTTTGCGGACTGAAAGATTTCAACGATAGTCTTGATCAATTTGACAGCATCTTCGGTTGAGTCGGCCCCCCCAAGTAGGTCGTCTACGTAGAGACTTTCTTCAATTAATCTCACGGCCACGGGGTGACTCCGGCGGAATTGCTCTAAGTGATGCTTGATCACAGCTCGCAGCAAAAATGGGCTAGAAGTAAGTCCAAACGGAACACGATTCCAGCGAAAAACCTTGATTTTTGGTTGCGGCTTCCCCACTTCTTCTGGTGTTGCGAACCACAGAAAACGGACGGCATCACGATCGGCAGGTCGCAGGGAAATTTGAAGGAAGGCCTTTTCGATATCTCCGATAAAGGCAATCTTTTTTGTTCGAAATAAAACGATGACGGCCATCAGTTCGGGATTAAGATTTGGCCCAGCGTGCAGGCAGTCATTTAGTGATGCTCCATTGCCATCCTTGGCAGCGGCATCGAACACGATTCTCCTCCTAGTGCTAGCCTTGTCATGTCTAGTCACAATGTGGCGTGATAGATAATGTTCTGGTCCAGAACACAGAATAGAAGTGTCTACTTCACTGATCAATCCGTCCTCTAGGTAGGTATTGAACTGATTAGCATAATCGTTAAAAAGTTCCTTGTCGTTTACCAGCCGCTTGCCCAGACGTCTCAGCCTGGCTTCGGCGAGTTTTTGATTCGACGGAAGTATTTCCGCATTATCCTTCCATGGTAGGGGGACCTCGTAGCGTCCTGTTTCGTCCCGAGTGATCAATTGAGAGAAATCGTCCCAGCTCAACCCATCTTCACGGTTGTCGTTAGGGCCAAAGTGTTCGGTCGCCCAAAGGTCTGCTACCTTCGACTCCAGTTCCTCGTCTTCGGCTCGAACTAAAAAGGAAATTATTGAATGATCGGGAGACGTCGTAAGTCGTGGTGGTCCATTTAGGACCCAACCAAGGTGGCTAGCTTGTGCCACCGGTCCATCCTTGCTTCGGATGATGTCATCTAACATTACCGACCAGTACTGGTTGGAACCAATGAGTAGATCGATTTCTTCTGTCTGTCCTTGGCTACGTGCCAAACGATTATCAGCGATGAATTTTCCTTCGTTTTTCAACATCTTTGCTAGCGGGCACGGCGTGACGGATAGGGCTGTAAGGATTTTTGGAATTACGAGGGCTTCGATTTGTAGTGGAGTGGCTGTCGGGAACGTGCCCTTGACCTCCATCTTGACGACAAACATTTTCTTGGAAGAGAGTGTCTTGTCCGCTCCCAATGTTTGGATCGTTTGATTTTCCTCGGCTACCACCCCCAGACCAAGGGCTTCGGCCAACTCTTTTCGTATAAAGGTTCTTTGGCTGCCAGAGTCCAAAACGCAAATGGCACGTCTCGGACCTCCTTTGCCTTGGATTGTTACTGTAGCAGTTTGCAACAAAACTCCAGCGGGGTTACGTTGGCCACCGCTAGCTTGTAGTGCAGCATGCGTCACTGTCGCCGGGTTGCTAGGAGTAGCGGGGGCTTGGGGCACAGGGGTTTCGCAGAGCGCAGTGTGATGATGACCAAGACAATGTCGGTTCCGACAGTGAGGTGAAGGCTTTCTGCATTCAGAAGCACAGTGTCCTCTTCTCAGGCACACAGGGCAGATTCCCTTGGCTTCGGCGATCTCCTTTCTCTCAGTAAGAGGTAAATGGCAGCGGTCCGGGAAGTGGCCAATCTGCTCGCAAAATATACAAGGGTATCTAGGAATCCAATTACCGTTTGCCCTTGTTTGGTCCACAGTTGTTGCTAGGGCGGCCTCACTAGCCGGGAGATTCACCTTTTTGTCTTGTTCGACTTTCGTTTCAATTAGTTTACTTCTTTCGCGACTCTCTACTTCTTCCAGTAGGAATTCGAGAGCATCGTTAATCGTTTTCGTTGAGTAGTCTGGAAGCTTGTTCCAAGCTACTCTCAATTCTTCGGGGAGTTTTTTCACCAATTCTCGTTTAAACAGTCCGTTAGCGCTGTCGTCTCCCATGGTCTTCAACCCACGGATGTTGACTACAGCTTCGTCGTACAGGCGCCTAAGGGCGGTGACATCGTTTGCTCGAGTCACCGCCGACAGGTTAAGAAATCGTGTCGTGTGGGCGTCAACAATCTCCTCATGCTTCCCGAAGCGTCGGGTGAGGAGATCAATGGCGTTGTCGTAGTGGTCTCCGTCGATGGGAAGCCCACTGATCGTTTTCGCTGCGTTTCCTCTGAGGGCATTGGACAAGTAGTTAAACTTGGCCACTTTAGCCAACTTAGGGTTCGAATGGAATGTAGAGTTGAAGAGTCCCCAGAAGGCGGTCCACCCAAGGATGTTGCCATCATAGGGTTTCAACTCTATCTTTGGGAGCTGGACTTGGTATGGCGAGGCGAAGTCGCTTTCCATCGCAGGCCCAGCGTCGTTGTTGGCGACGCCATTTGCGGGCGCAGCCTCGTTTCGAATTCTCGCCAGATTTGCTCTTGCTTGCATCTGGGTACGGACCACAAGGTCCTGGAAAGCATCTTGTTCTTCCATTTCATCTTGCAACAAGTTGTTCTTCAATTTGTTCATCAGTTGCTCGTTGATAACATCCAACTTTGCTTGCTTGGCTTCGAGCTGAGCCAACTGAATCTGGATTTCTTCTTCGTGGTCTCTTTCATCCAACAAGGGAAGTGACTCAAGCAGGATCTGCATTGAGGTTCTCAAGACTGATTGTTGGATGCTGAGTCTTTCTGTCATCGTACCAATTTGAAACGGAATAACAATCAAGTAAGAGTATGATACTTAAAAAGATAAGTGAGAACTCTGCTTCTAGTATTTCAGTGGAAATAACGTTCCGGCTCAACGGACCATGTAATAAATCGAGGACAATCGATAGATCAAGACGGTGAGATTGAGGACTGTATTTCGTCTTCGTTCTGCTCGGCCGTTGGGAAGAAGAGAGCACATAGAAAATAAAAGAACATGATGAGACACAGTACTTTATGAGAAAGAGAGAGAGACGTTCGACTTACCTGCTCGGCCGTTGGGAAGAAGAGGCCGAGCAGTCGGATTTTACTTTGCGAAGAAACATTGCATGGGCAATAAATATCGTAAATAAAACCAGATGTAAAACAGACAAGGCAGTAAACAGACGAAGTGTCGGAAGTTGTAAACAACCTGACACTCCACCTAACGGTAGCGTGGGGGAACGACGACGCGACGCCCTCTACGAGTCGCGGGAACAACGACTTCGTTCGGGGCGGGCTCTTCGATTCTTGGCGGCAAGGGTGGAATTTCCACAAACAGAGAAGGCGAGGAGATAGAAAGACCTACTTGGTCTCATTTTGAAGCCTTTGTTTTTATGTATATGCTCTTCAAATATCGTGCGTATGTAAAGCTCGTGGTATGCTCAGCAAGGATTGCAAAATTACTTGTTTCATAGACACCGTTCTTCAACTTCTGACGCCGATTTACAGAGAAGGCGAGGAGAAAGAAAGACCTACTTGGTCTCATTTTGAAGCCTTTGCTTTCATGTATATGCTCTTAAATATCGTGCGTATGTAAAGCCCGTGGTATGCTCAGCAAGGATTGCAAAGTTACTTGTTTCATAGAGACTGTTCTTCATCTTCATAAACACCGTTCTTCAACTTCTGACGCCGATTTACAGAGAAGGCGAGGAGATAGAAAGACCTACTTGGTCTCGTTTTGAAGCCTTTGTTTTCATGTATATGCTCTTCAAATATCGTTCGTATGTAAAGCCAGTGGTATGCTCAGCAAGGATTGCAAAGTTACTTGAATCATAGACACCGTTCTTCAACTTCTGACGCCGATTGACAAAGAAGGAGAGGAGATAGAAAGACCTACTTGGTCTCATTTTGAAGCCTATGCTTTCATGTATATGCTGTTCAAATATCGTTCGTATGTAAAGCCCGTGGTATGCTCAGCAGGTATTGAAAACTAACTTGTTACATAGACACCCTACATCTACTACTGTCGGCCGATTCACAGAGAAGGCAAGGAGATAGAAAGACCTACTTGGTCTCATTTTGAAGCCTTTGTTTTCATGTATATGCTCTTCAAATATCGTTCGTATGTAAAGCCCGTGGTATGCTCAGCAAGGATATCAAAGTTACATGAATCATAGACACCGTTCTTCAACTTCTGACGCCGATTTACAGAGAAGGCGAGGATATAGAAAGACTTACTTTGTCTCATTTTGAAGCCTTTGCTTTCTTGTATATGCTCTTCAAATATCGTGCGTATGTAAAGCCCGTGGTATGCTCAGCAAGGATTGCAAAGTTACTTGTTTCATAGAAACCGTTCTTCAACTACTGACGCCGATTTACAGAGAAAGCGAGGAGATAGAAAGACCTACTTGTTCTCGTTTTGAAGCCTTTGCTTTCATGTATATGCTCTTCAAATATCGTTCGTATGTAAAGCCAGTGGTATGCTCAGCAAGGATTGCAAAGTTACTTGAATCATAGACACCGTTCTTCAACTTCTGACGCCGATTGACAAAGAAGGAGAGGAGATAGAAAGACCTACTTGGTCTCATTTTGAAGCCTATGCTTTCATGTATATGCTGTTCAAATATCGTTCGTATGTAAAGCCCGTGGTATGCTCAGCAAGGATTGCAAAGTTACTTGTTTCATAGAGACTGTTCTTCAACTTCTGACGCCGATTTACAGAGAAGGCGAGGAGATAGAAAGACCTACTTGGTCTCATTTTGAAGCCTTTGCTTTCATGTATATGCTCTTCAAATATCGTGCGTATGTAAAGCCCGTGGTATGCTCAGCAAGGATTGCAAAGTTACTTGTTTCATAGACACCGTTCTTCAACTTCTGACGCCGATTTACAGAGAAGGCGAGGAGATAGAATAACATACTTGGTCTCATTTTGAAGCCTTTGCTTTCATGTATATGCTCTTCAAATATCGTGCGTATGTAAAGCCCGTGGTATGCTCAGCAAGGATTGCAAAGTTACTTGTTTCATAGATACCATTCTTCATCTTCATAGACACCGTTCTTCAACTTCTGACCCCAATTTACAGAGAAGGCGAGAAGATAGAAAGACCTACTTGGTCTCATTTTGAAGCCTTTGTTTTCATGTATATGCTCTTCAAATATCGTTCGTATGTAAAGCCCGTGGTATGCTCAGCAAGGATTGCAAAGTTACTTGTTTCATAGACACCGTTCTTCAACTTCTGACGCCGATTTACAGAGAAGGCGAGGAGATAGAAAGACCTACTTGGTCTCATTTTGAAGCCTTTGCTTTCATGTATATGCTCTTCAAAGGTCGTGCGTATCTAAAGCTCGTGGTATGCTCAGCAAGGATTGCAAAGTTACTTGTTTCATAGAGACTGTTCTTCATCTTAAAAAACACCTTTCTTCAACTTCTGACGCCGATTTACAGAGAAGGCGAGGAGATAGAAAGACCTACTTGGTCTCATTTTGAAGCCTTTGCTTTCATGTATATGCTCTTCAAAGGTCGTGCGTATGTAAAGCCCGTGGTATGCTCAGCAAGGATTGCAAAGTTACTTGTTTCATAGAGACTGTTCTTCATCTTCATAAACACCTTTCTTCAACTTCTGACGCCGATTCACAGAGAAGGCGAGGAGATAGAAAGACGTACTTGGTCTCATTTTGAATCCTTTGATTTCATGTATTTGCTCTTTAAATATCGTCCGTATGTAAAGCTCGTGGTATGCTCAGCAAGGATTGCAAAGTTACTTGTTTCATAGATACCGTTCTTCATCTTCATAGACACCGTTCTTCAACTTCTGACGCCTATTTACAGAGAAGGCGAGAAGATAGAAAACCCCTACTTGGTCTCATTTTGAAGCCTTTGTTTTCATGTATATGCTCATCAAATATCGTTCGTATGTAAAGCCCGTGGTATGCTCAGCAAGGATTGCAAAGTTACTTGTTTCATAGAGACTGTTCTTCATCTTAATAAACACCTTTCTTCAACTTCTGACGCCGATTTACAGAGAAGGCGAGGAGATAGAAAGACCTACTTGGTCTCATTTTGAAGCCTTTGTTTTTATGTATATGCTCTTCAAATATCGTGCGTATGTAAAGCCCGTGGTATGCTCAGCAAGGATTGCAAAGTTACTTGTTTCATAGAGACTGTTCTTCATCTTCATAAACACCTTTCTTCAACTTCTGACGCCGATTTACAGAGAAGGCGAGAAGATAGAAAGACGTACTTGGTCTCATTTTGAAGCCTTTGATTTTACGTTTTTGCTCTTTAAATATCGTCCGTATGTAAAGCCCGTGGTATGCTCAGCAAGGATTGCAAATTTACTTGTTTCATAGATACCATTCTTCATCTTCATAGACACCGTTCTTCAACTTCTGACCCCAATTTACAGAGAAGGCGAGAAGATAGAAAGACCTACTTGGTCTCATTTTGAAGCCTTTGTTTTCATGTATATGCTCTTCAAATATCGTTTGTATGTAAAGCCCGTGGTATGCTCAGCAAGGATTGCAAAGTTACTTGTTTCATAGACACCGTTCTTCAACTTCTGACGCCGATTTACAGAGAAGGCGAGGAGATAGAAAGACCTACTTGGTCTCATTTTGAAGCCTTTGCTTTCATGTATATGCTCTTCAAATATCGTGCGTATGTAAAGCCCGTGGTATGCTCAGCAAGGATTGCAAAGTTACTTGTTTCATAGACACCGTTCTTCAACTTCTGACGCCGATTTACAGAGAAGGCGAGGAGATAGAATAACATACTTGGTCTCATTTTGAAGCCTTTGCTTTCATGTATATGCTCTTCAAAGGTCGTGCGTATGTAAAGCCCGTGGTATGCTCAGCAAGGATTGCAAAGTTACTTGTTTCATAGAGACTGTTCTTCATCTTCATAAACACCTTTCTTCAACTTCTGACGCCGATTTACAAAGAAGGCGAGAAGATAGAAAGACGTACTTGGTCTCATTTTGAAGCCTTTGATTTTACGTTTTTGCTCTTTAAATATCGTCCGTATGTAAAGCCCGTGGTATGCTCAGCAAGGATTGCAAATTTACTTGTTTCATAGATACCATTCTTCATCTTCATAGACACCGTTCTTCAACTTCTGACCCCAATTTACAGAGAAGGCGAGAAGATAGAAAGACCTACTTGGTCTCATTTTGAAGCCTTTGTTTTCATGTATATGCTCTTCAAATATCGTTCGTATGTAAAGCCCGTGGTATGCTCAGCAAGGATTGCAAAGTTACTTGTTTCATAGACACCGTTCTTCAACTTCTGACGCCGATTTACAGAGAAGGCGAGGAGATAGAAAGACCTACTTGGTCTCATTTTGAAGCCTTTGCTTTCATGTATATGCTCTTCAAAGGTCGTGCGTATGTAAAGCTCGTGGTATGCTCAGCAAGGATTGCAAAGTTACTTGTTTCATAGAGACTGTTCTTCATCTTAATAAACACCTTTCTTCAACTTCTGACGCCGATTTACAGAGAAGGCGAGGAGATAGAAAGACCTACTTGGTCTCATTTTGAAGCCTTTGTTTTTATGTATATGCTCTTCAAATATCGTGCGTATGTAAAGCCCGTGGTATGCTCAGCAAGGATTGCAAAGTTACTTGTTTCATAGACACCGTTCTTCAACTTCTGACGCCGATTTACAGAGAAGGCGGAGATAGAAAGACCTACTTGGTCTCATTTTAAAGCCTTTGCTTTCATGTATATGCTCTTCAAATATCGTGCGTATGTAAAGCCCGTGGTATGCTCAGCAAGGATTGCAAAGTTACTTGTTTCATAGACACCGTTCTTCAACTTCTGACGCCGATTTACAGAGAAGGCGAGGAGATAGAAAGACCTACTTGGTCTCATTTTGAAGCCTTTGTTTTTATGTATATGCTCTTCAAATATCGTGCGTATGTAAAGCCCGTGGTATGCTCAGCAAGGATTGCAAAGTTACTTGTTTCATAGACACCGTTCTTCAACTTCTGACGCCGATTTACTGATAAGGCGAGGAGATAGAAAGACCTACTTGGTCTCATTTTAAAGCCTTTGCTTTCATGTATATGCTCTTCAAATATCGTGCGTATGTAAAGCCCGTGGTATGCTCAGCAAGGATTGCAAAGTTACTTGTTTCATAGACACCGTTCTTCAACTTCTGACGCCGATTTACAGAGAAGGCGAGGAGATAGAAAGACCTACTTGGTCTCATTTTAAAGCCTTTGCTTTCATGTATATGCTCTTCAAATATCGTGCGTATGTAAAGCCCGTGGTATGCTCAGCAAGGATTGCAAAGTTACTTGTTTCATAGACACCGTTCTTCAACTTCTGACGCCGATTTACAGAGAAGGCGAGGAGATAGAAAGACCTACTTGGTCTCATTTTGAAGCCTTTGTTTTTATGTATATGCTCTTCAAATATCGTGCGTATGTAAAGCCCGTGGTATGCTCAGCAAGGATTGCAAAGTTACTTGTTTCATAGACACCGTTCTTCAACTTCTGACGCCGATTTACAGAGAAGGCGAGGAGATAGAAAGACCTACTTGGTCTCATTTTAAAGCCTTTGCTTTCATGTATATGCTCTTCAAATATCGTGCGTATGTAAAGCCCGTGGTATGCTCAGCAAGGATTGCAAAGTTACTTGTTTCATAGACACCGTTCTTCAACTTCTGACGCCGATTTACAGAGAAGGCGAGGAGATAGAAAGACATACTTGGTCTCATTTTGAAGCCTTTGCTTTCATGTATATGCTCTTCAAAGGTCGTGCGTATGTAAAGCCCGTGGTATGCTCAGCAAGGATTGCAAAGTTACTTGTTTCATAGAGACTGTTCTTCATCTTCATAAACACCTTTCTTCAACTTCTGACGCCGATTTACAGAGAAGGCGAGGAGATAGAAAGACATACTTGGTCTCATTTTGAAGCCTTTGCTTTCATGTATATGCTCTTCAAAGGTCGTGCGTATGTAAAGCCCGTGGTATGCTCAGCAAGGATTGCAAAGTTACTTGTTTCATAGAGACTGTTCTTCATCTTTATAAACACCTTTCTCCAACTTCTGACGCCGATTTACAGAGAAGGCGAGGAGATAGAAAGACGTACTTGGTCTCATTTTGAAGCCTTTGATTTCATGTATTTGCTCTTTAAATATCGTCCGTATGTAAAGCCCGTGGTATGCTCAGCAAGGATTGCAAAGTTACTTGTTTCATAGATACCATTCTTCATCTTCATAGACACCGTTCTTCAACTTCTGACCCCAATTTACAGAGAAGGCGAGAAGATAGAACGACCTACTTGGTCTCATTTTGAAGCCTTTGTTTTCATGTATATGCTCTTCAAATATCGTTCGTATGTAAAGCCCGTGGTATGCTCAGCAAGGATTGCAAAGTTACTTGTTTCATAGACACCGTTCTTCAACTTCTGACGCCGATTTACAGAGAAGGCGAGGAGATAGAAAGACCTACTTGGTCTCATTTTGAAGCCTTTGCTTTCATGTATATGCTCTTCAAAGGTCGTGCGTATGTAAAGCCCGTGGTATGCTCAGCAAGGATTGCAAAGTTACTTGTTTCATAGAGACTGTTCTTCATCTTAATAAACACCTTTCTTCAACTTCTGACGCCGATTTACAGAGAAGGCGAGGAGATAGAAAGACCTACTTGGTCTCATTTTGAAGCCTTTGTTTTTATGTATATGCTCTTCAAATATCGTGCGTATGTAAAGCCCGTGGTATGCTCAGCAAGGATTGCAAAGTACTTGTTTCATAGACACCGTTCTTCAACTTCTGACGCCGATTTACAGAGAAGGCGAGGAGATAGAAAGACCTACTTGGTCTCATTTTGAAGCCTTTGCTTTCATGTATATGCTCTTCAAAGGTCGTGCGTATGTAAAGCTCGTGGTATGCTCAGCAAGGATTGAAAAGTTACTTGTTTCATAGAGACTGTTCTTCATCTTAATAAACACCTTTCTTCAACTTCTGACGCCGATTTACAGAGAAGGCGAGGAGATAGAAAGACCTACTTGGTCTCATTTTGAAGCCTTTGTTTTTATGTATATGCTCTTCAAATATCGTGCGTATGTAAAGCCCGTGGTATGCTCAGCAAGGATTGCAAAGTTACTTGTTTCATAGACACCGTTCTTCAACTTCTGACGCCGATTTACAGAGAAGGCGAGGAGATAGAAAGACCTACTTGGTCTCATTTTAAAGCCTTTGCTTTCATGTATATGCTCTTCAAATATCGTGCGTATGTAAAGCCCGTGGTATGCTCAGCAAGGATTGCAAAGTTACTTGTTTCATAGACACCGTTCTTCAACTTCTGACGCCGATTTACAGAGAAGGCGAGGAGATAGAAAGACATACTTGGTCTCATTTTGAAGCCTTTGCTTTCATGTATATGCTCTTCGAAGGTCGTGCGTATGTAAAGCCCGTGGTATGCTCAGCAAGGATTGCAAAGTTACTTGTTTCATAGAGACTGTTCTTCATCTTCATAAACACCTTTCTTCAACTTCTGACGCCGATTTACAGAGAAGGCGAGGAGATAGAAAGACCTACTTGGTCTCATTTTGAAGCCTTTGCTTTCATGTATATGCTCTTTAAAGGTCGTGCGTATGTAAAGCCCGTGGTATGCTCAGCAAGGATTGCAAAGTTACTTGTTTCATAGAGACTGTTCTTCATCTTCATAAACACCTTTCTCCAACTTCTGACGCCGATTTACAGAGAAGGCGAGGAGATAGAAAGACGTACTTGGTCTCATTTTGAAGCCTTTGATTTTATGTATTTGCTCTTTAAATATCGTCCGTATGTAAAGCCCGTGGTATGCTCAGCAAGGATTGCAAAGTTACTTGTTTCATAGATACCATTCTTCATCTTCATAGACACCGTTCTTAAACTTCTGACCCCAATTTACAGAGAAGGCGAGAAGATAGAAAGACCTACTTGGTCTCATTTTGAAGCCTTTGTTTTTATGTATATGCTCTTCAAATATCGTGCGTATGTAAAGCCCGTGGTATGCTCAGCAAGGATTGCAAAGTTACTTGTTTCATAGACACCGTTCTTCAACTTCTGACGCCGATTTACAGAGAAGGCGAGGAGATAGAAAGACCTACTTGGTCTCATTTTGAAGCCTTTGCTTTCATGTATATGCTCTTCAAAGGTCGTGCGTATGTAAAGCCCGTGGTATGCTCAGCAAGGATTGCAAAGTTACTTGTTTCATAGAGACTGTTCTTCATCTTCATAAACACCTTTCTTCAACTTCTGACGCCGATTTACAGAGAAGGCGAGGAGATAGAAAGACGTACTTGGTCTCATTTTGAAGCCTTTGATTTCATGTATTTGCTCTTTAAATATCGTCCGTATGTAAAGCCCGTGGTATGCTCAGCAAGGATTGCAAAGTTACTTGTTTCATAGATACCATTCTTCATCTTCATAGACACCGTTCTTCAACTTCTTACCCCAATTTACAGAGAAGGCGAGAAAATAGAAAGACCTACTTGGTCTCATTTTGAAGCCTTTGTTTTCATGTGTATGCTCTTCAAATATCGTGCGTATGTAAAGCCCGTGGTATGCTCAGCAAGGATTGCAAATTTACTTGTTTCAAAGACACCGTTCTTCAACTTCTGACGCCGATTTACAGAGAAGGCGAGGAGATAGAAAGACCTACTTGGTCTCATTTTGAAGCCTTTGCTTTCATGTATATGCTCTTTAAAGGTCGTGCGTATGTAAAGCCCGTGGTATGCTCAGCAAGGATTGCAAAGATACTTGTTTCATAGATACCATTCTTCATCTTCATAGACACCGTTCTTCAACTTCTGACCCCAATTTACAGAGAAGGCGAGAAGATAGAAAGACCTACTTGGTCTCATTTTGAAGCCTTTGTTTTCATGTATATGCTCTTCAAATATCGTTCGTATGTAAAGCCCGTGGTATGCTCAGCAAGGATTGCAAAGTTACTTGTTTCATAGACACCGTTCTTCAACTTCTGACGCCGATTTACTGAGAAGGCGAGGAGATAGAAAGACCTACTTGGTCTCATTTTGAAGCCTTTGCTTTCATGTATATGCTCTTCAAAGGTCGTGCGTATGTAAAGCCCGTGGTATGCTCAGCAAGGATTGCAAAGTTACTTGTTTTATAGAGACTGTTCTTCATCTTAATAAACACCTTTCTTCAACTTCTGACGCCGATTTACAGAGAAGGCGAGGAGATAGAAAGACCTACTTGGTCTCATTTTGAAGCCTTTGTTTTTATGTATATGCTCTTCAAATATCGTGCGTATGTAAAGCCCGTGGTATGCTCAGCAAGGATTGCAAAGTACTTGTTTCATAGACAACGTTCTTCAACTTCTGACGCCGATTTACAGAGAAGGCGAGGAGATAGAAAGACCTACTTGGTCTCATTTTGAAGCCTTTGCTTTCATGTATATGCTCTTCAAAGGTCGTGCGTATGTAAAGCTCGTGGTATGCTCAGCAAGGATTGCAAAGTTACTTGTTTCATAGAGACTGTTCTTCATCTTAATAAACACCTTTCTTCAACTTCTGACGCCGATTTACAGAGAAGGCGAGGAGATAGAAAGACCTACTTGGTCTCATTTTGAAGCCTTTGTTTTTATGTATATGCTCTTCAAATATCGTGCGTATGTAAAGCCCGTGGTATGCTCAGCAAGGATTGCAAAGTTACTTGTTTCATAGACACCGTTCTTAAACTTCTGACGCCGATTTACAGAGAAGGCGAGGAGATAGAAAGACCTACTTGGTCTCATTTTAAAGCCTTTGCTTTCATGTATATGCTCTTCAAATATCGTGCGTATGTAAAGCCCGTGGTATGCTCAGCAAGGATTGCAAAGTTACTTGTTTCATAGACACCGTTCTTCAACTTCTGACGCCGATTTACAGAGAAGGCGAGGAGATAGAAAGACATACTTGGTCTCATTTTGAAGCCTTTGCTTTCATGTATATGCTCTTCAAAGGTCGTGCGTATGTAAAGCCCGTGGTATGCTCAGCAAGGATTGCAAAGTTACTTGTTTCATAGAGACTGTTCTTCATCTTAATAAACACCTTTCTTCAACTTCTGACGCCGATTTACAGAGAAGGCGAGGAGATAGAAAGACCTACTTGGTCTCATTTTGAAGCCTTTGTTTTTATGTATATGCTCTTCAAATATCGTGCGTATGTAAAGCCCGTGGTATGCTCAGCAAGGATTGCAAAGTTACTTGTTTCATAGACACCGTTCTTCAACTTCTGACGCCGATTTACAGAGAAGGCGAGGAGATAGAAAGACCTACTTGGTCTCATTTTGAAGCCTTTGCTTTCATGTATATGCTCTTCAAAGGTCGTGCGTATGTAAAGCCCGTGGTATGCTCAGCAAGGATTGCAAAGTTACTTGTTTCATAGAGACTGTTCTTCATCTTCATAAACACCTTTCTTCAACTTCTGACGCCGATTTACAGAGAAGGCGAGGAGATAGAAAGACCTACTTGGTCTCATTTTGAAGCCTTTGTTTTCCTGTATATGCTCTTAAATATCGTGCGTATGTAAAGCCCGTGGTATGCTCAGCAAGGATTGCAAAGTTACTTGTTTCATAGAGAATGTTCTTCATCTTCATAAACACCTTTCTTCAACTTCTGACGCCGATTTACAGAGAAGGCGAGGAGATAGAAAGACGTACTTGGTCTCATTTTGAAGCCTTTTATTCACAGCAAGAATTGCAAAATTACTTGTTTCAAAAACACCTTTCTTCAACTTCTGACGCCGATTTACAGAGAAGGCGAGGAGATAGAAAAACGTACTTGGTCTCATTTTCAAGCCTTGGTTTTCATTTATTTGCTCCTTAAATATGGTGCGTATGTAAAGCCCGTGGTATGCTCAGCAAGGATTGCAATGTTACTTGTTTCATAGAGAATGTTCTTCATCTTCATAGACACCTTTCTTCAACTTCTGACGCCGATTAACAGAGAAGGCGAGGAGATAGAAAAACGTACTTGGTCTCATTTTCAAGCCTTGGTTTCCATGTATGTGCTCCTAAAATATCGTGCGTATGTAAAGCCTATGGTATTCACAGCAAGAATTGCAAAATTACTTGTTTCAAAAACACCTTTCTTCAACTTCTGACGCCGATTTACAGAGAAGGCGAGGAGATAGAAAAACGTACTTGGTCTCATTTTCAAGCCTTGGTTTTCATTTATTTGCTCCTTAAATATCGTGCGTATGTAAAGCCCGTGGTATGCTCAGCAAGGATTGCAATGTTACTTGTTTCATAGAGAATGTTCTTCATCTTCATAGACACCTTTCTTCAACTTCTGACGCCGATTAACAGAGAAGGCGAGGAGATAGAAAAACGTACTTGGTCTCATTTTCAAGCCTTGGTTTCCATGTATGTGCTCCTTAAATATCGTGCGTATGTAAAGCCCGTGGCATGCTCAGCAAGGATTGCAAAGTTACTTGTTTCATAGAGAATGTTCTTCATCTTCATAGACACCTTTCTTCAACTTCTGACGCCGATTAACAGAGAAGGCGAGGAGATAGAAAAACGTACTTGGTCTCATTTTCAAGCCTTGGTTTCCATGTATGTGCTCCTAAAATATCTTGCGTATGTAAAGCCCGTGGTATTCACAGCAAGGATTGCAAAGTTACTTGTTTCATAGAGAATGTTCTTCATCTTCATAGACACCTTTCTTCAACTTCTGACGCCGATTTACAGAGAAGGCGAGGAGATAGAAAAACGTACTTGGTCTCATTTTCAAGCCTTGGTTTCCATGTATGTGCTCCTTAAATATCGTGCGTATGTAAAGCCCGTGGTATTCACAGCAAGGATTGCAAAGTTACTTGTTTCATAGAGAATGTTCTTCATCATCATAGACAACCTTTCTTCAACATCTGACGCCGATTTACAGAGAAGGCGAGGAGATAGAAAAACGTACTTGGTCTCATTTTCAAGCCTTGGTTTTCATTTATGTGCTCCTTAAATATGGTGCGTATGTAAAGCCCGTGGTATGCTCAGCAAGGATTGCAAAGTTACTTGTTTCATAGAGAATGTTCTTCATCTTCATAGACACCTTTCTTCAACTTCTGACGCCGATTAACAGAGAAGGCGAGGAGATAGAAAAACGTACTTGGTCTCATTTTAAAGCCTTGATTTCCA
Source organism: Ceriodaphnia dubia (assembly GCA_022539655.2). NCBI lineage: Eukaryota > Metazoa > Arthropoda > Branchiopoda > Diplostraca > Daphniidae > Ceriodaphnia > Ceriodaphnia dubia. Next base: position 16,670 of record JAKUCG020000043.1, on the reverse strand, counting down.
TGTATGTGCACCTAAAATATCGTGCGTATGTAAAGCCCGTGGTATTCACAGCAAGGATTGCAAAGTTACTTGTTTCATAGAGAATGTTCTTCATCTTCATAGACACCTTTCTTCAACTTCTGACGCCGATTAACAGAGAAGGCGAGGAGATAGAAAGACGTACTTTGTCTCATTTTGAACCTTTTGTTTTCCTGTATGTGCTCCATAAATATCGTGCGTATGTAAAGCCCGTGGCATGCTCAGCAAGGATTGCAAAGTTACTTGTTTCATAGAGAATGTTCTTCATCTTCATAGACACCTTTCTTCAACTTCTGACGCCGATTAACAGAGAAGGCGAGGAGATAGAAAAACGTACTTGGTCTCATTTTGAAGCCTTGGTTTCCATGTATGTGCTCCTTAAATATCGTGCGTATGTAAAGCCCGTGGCATGCTCAGCAAGGATTGCAAAGTTACTTGTTTCATAGAGAATGTTCTTCATCTTCATAGACACCTTTCTTCAACTTCTGACGCCGATTAACAGAGAAGGCGAGGAGATAGAAAGACGTACTTGGTCTCATTTTGAAGCCTTGGTTTCCATGTATGTGCTCCTAAAATATCGTGCGTATGTAAAGCCTATGGTATTCACAGCAAGAATTGCAAAATTACTTGTTTCAAAAACACCTTTCTTCAACTTCTGACGCCGATTTACAGAGAAGGCGAGGAGATAGAAAAACGTACTTGGTCTCATTTTCAAGCCTTGGTTTTCATTTATATGCTCCTTAAATATCGTGCGTATGTAAAGCCCGTGGTATGCTCAGCAAGGATTGCAAAGTTACTTGTTTCATAGAGAATGTTCTTCATCTTCATAGACACCTTTCTTCAACTTCTGACGCCGATTAACAGAGAAGGCGAGGAGATAGAAAAACGTACTTGGTCTCATTTTCAAGCCTTGGTTTCCATGTATGTGCTCCTAAAATATCGTGCGTATGTAAAGCCCGTGGTATTCACAGCAAGGATTGCAAACTTGTTTCATAGAGAATGTTCTTCATCTTCATAGCACCTTTCTTCAACTTCTGACGCCGATTAACAGAGAAGGCGAGGAGATAGAAAAACGTACTTGGTCTCATTTTCAAGCCTTGGTTTCCATGTATGTGCTCCTGTAATATCGTGCGTATGTAAAGCCCGTGGCATGCTCAGCAAGGATTGCAAAGTTACTTGTTTCATAGAGAATGTTCTTCATCTTCATAGACACCTTTCTTCAACTTCTGACGCCGATTAACAGAGAAGGCGAGGAGATAGAAAGACGAACTTGGTCTCATTTTAAAGCCTTGATTTCCATGTATGTGCTCCTAAAATATCGTGCGTATGTAAAGCCTATGGTATTCACAGCAAGAATTGCAAAATTACTTGTTTCAAAAACACCTTTCTTCAACTTCTGACGCCGATTTACAGAGAAGGCGAGGAGATAGAAAAACGTACTTGGTCTCATTTTGAACCTTTTGTTTTCCTGTATGTGCTCCTTAAATATCGTGCGTATGTAAAGCCCGTGGTATGCTCAGCAAGGATTGCAATGTTACTTGTTTCATAGAGAATGTTCTTCATCTTCATAGACACCTTTCTTCAACTTCTGACGCCGATTAACAGAGAAGGCGAGGAGATAGAAAGACGTACTTGGTCTCATTTTGAACCTTTTGTTTTCATGTATGTGCTCCTTAAATATCGTGCGTATGTAAAGCCCGTGGCATGCTCAGCAAGGATTGCAAAGTTACTTGTTTCATAGAGAATGTTCTTCATCTTCATAGACACCTTTCTTCAACTTCTGACGCCGATTAACAGAGAAGGCGAGGAGATAGAAAAACGTACTTGGTCTCATTTTGAAGCCTTGGTTTCCATGTATGTGCTCCTTAAATATCGTGCGTATGTAAAGCCCGTGGTATGCTCAGCAAGGATTGCAAAATTACTTGTTTCATAGAGAATGTTCTTCATCTTCATAGACACCTTTCTTCAACTTCTGACGCCGATTTACAGAGAAGGCGAGGAGATAGAAAAACGTACTTGGTCTCATTTTGAACCTTTTGTTTTCATGTATGTGCTCCTTAAATATCGTGCGTATGTAAAGCCCGTGGCATGCTCAGCAAGGATTGCAAAGTTACTTGTTTCATAGAGAATGTTCTTCATCTTCATAGACACCTTTCTTCAACTTCTGACGCCGATTAACAGAGAAGACGAGGAGATAGTAAGACGTACTTGGTCTCATTTTAAAGCCTTGATTTCCATGTATGTGCTCCTAAAATATCGTGCGTATGTAAAGCCTATGGTATTCACAGCAAGAATTGCAAAATTACTTGTTTCAAAAACACCTTTCTTCAACTTCTGACGCCGATTTACAAAGAAAGCGAGGAGATAGAAAAACGTACTTGGTCTCATTTTGAAGCATTGGTTTCCATGTATGTGCTCCTTAAATATCGTGCGTATGTAAAGCCCGTGGTATGCTCAGCAAGGATTGCAAAGTTACTTGTTTCATAGAGAATGTTCTTCATCTTCATAGACACCTTTCTTCAACTTCTGACGCCGATTTACAGAGAAGGCGAGGAGATAGAAAGACGTACTTGGTCTCATTTTGAAGCCTTTTGTTTTCATGTATGTGCTCCTTAAATATCGTGCGTATGTAAAGCCCGTGGTATGCTCAGCAAGGATTGCAAAGTTACTTGTTTCATAGAGAATGTTCTTCATCTTCATAGACACCTTTCTTCAACTTCTGACGCCGATTAACAGAGAAGGCGAGGAGATAGAAAAACGTACTTGGTCTCATTTTCAAGCCTTGGTTTTCATGTATGTGCTCCTTAAATATCGTGCGTATGTAAAGCCCGTGGTATGCTCAGCAAGGATTGCAATGTTACTTGTTTCATAGAGAATGTTCTTCATCTTCATAGACACCTTTCTTCAACTTCTGACGCCGATTAACAGAGAAGGCGAGGAGATAGTAAGACGTACTTGGTCTCATTTTAAAGCCTTGGTTTCCATGTATGTGCTCCTAAAATATCGTGCGTATGTAAAGCCTATGGTATTCACAGCAAGAATTGCAAAATTACTTGTTTCAAAAACACCTTTCTTCAACTTCTGACGCCGATTTACAGAGAAGGCGAGGAGATAGAAAAACGTACTTGGTCTCATTTTGAATCCTTGATTTCCATGTACATGCTCCTATAATATCGTGCGGATGTAAAGCCCATGGTATGCAGAGCAAGGATTGCAAAATTACTTGTTTCATAGAGAATGTTCTTCATCTTCATAGACACCTTTCTTCAACTTCTGACGCCGATTAACAGAGAAGGCGAGGAGATAGAAAGACGTACTTGGTCTCATTTTGAAGCCTTGGTTTCCATGTATGTGCTCCTAAAATATCGTGCGTATGTAAAGCCCGTGGTATGCTCAGCAAGGATTGCAAAGTTACTTGTTTCATAGAGAATGTTCTTCATCTTCATAGACACCTTTCTTCAACTTCTGACGCCGATTAACAGAGAAGGCGAGGAGATAGAAAGACGAACTTGGTCTCATTTTAAAGCCTTGATTTCCATGTATGTGCTCCTAAAATATCGTGCGTATGTAAAGCCCATGGTATTCACAGCAAGAATTGCAAGATTACTTGTTTCAAAATTACTTGTTACTTGTTTCAAAAACACCTTTCTTCAACTTCTGACGCCGATTTACAGAGAAGGCGAGGAGATAGAAAAACGTACTTGGTCTCATTTTGAAGCCTTGGTTTCCATGTATGTGCTCCTTAAATATCGTGCGTATGTAAAGCCCGTGGTATGCTCAGCAAGGATTGAAAAGTACTTGTTTCATAGAGAATGTTCTTCATCTTCATAGACACCTTTCTTCAACTTCCGACGCCGATTTACAGAGAAGGCGAGGAGATAAAATAACGTAGTTGGTCTCAATTTGAAGCCTTTGTTTTCTTATATTTGCTCCTCAAATTTCGTGCGTATGTGAAGCCCATGGTATGCTCAGCAAGGATTGCAAAGTTACTTGTTTCATAGAGAATGTTCTTCATCTTCATAGACACCTTTCTTCAACTTCTGACGCCGATTAACAGAGAAGGCGAGGAGATAGAAAAACGTACTTGGTCTCATTTTGAAGCATTGGTTTTCATTTATTTGCTCCTTAAATATGGTGCGTATGTAAAGCCCGTGGTATGCTCAGCAAGGATTGCAAAGTTACTTGTTTCATAGAGAATGTTCTTCATCTTCATAGACACCTTTCTTCAACTTCTGACGCCGATTTACACAGAAGGCGAGGAGATAGAAAGACGTACTTGGTCTCATTTTGAAGCCTTGGTTTCCATGTATGTGCTCCTTAAATATCGTGCGTATGTAAAGCCCGTGGCATGCTCAGCAAGGATTGCAAAGTTACTTGTTTCATAGAAAATGTTCTTCATCTTCATAGACACCTTTCTTCAACTTCTGACGCCGATTAACAGAGAAGGCGAGGAGATAGAAAGACGAACTTGGTCTCATTTTAAAGCCTTGATTTCCATGTATGTGCTCCTAAAATATCGTGCGTATGTAAAGCCCATGGTATTCACAGCAAGGATTGCAAAATTACTTGTTTCAAAAACACCTTTCTTCAACTTCTGACGCCGATTTACAAAAAAGGCGAGAAGATAGAAAGACGTACATGGTATAATTTTAAAGCCTTGATTTCCATGTATGTGCTCCTTAAATATCGTGCGTATGTAAAGCCCGTGGCATGCTCAGCAAGGATTGCAAAGTTACTTGTTTCATAGAGAATGTTCTTCATCTTCATAGACACCTTTCTTCAACTTCTGACGCCGATTTACAGAGAAGGCGAGGAGATAGAAAGACGTACTTGGTCTCATTTTGAAGCTTTTGTTTTCATGTATGTGCTCCTTAAATATCGTGCGTATGTAAAGCCCGTGGCATGCTCAGCAAGGATCGCAAAGTTACTTGTTTCATAGAGAATGTTCTTCATCTTCATAGACACCTTTCTTCAACTTCTGACGCCGATTAACAGAGAAGGCGAGGAGATAGAAAAACGTACTTGGTCTCATTTTGAAGCATTGGTTTTCATTTATTTGCTCCTTAAATATGGTGCGTATGTAAAGCCCGTGGTATGCTCAGCAAGGATTGCAAAGTTACTTGTTTCATAGAGAATGTTCTTCATCTTCATAGACACCTTCGTCTTCAACTCTTCAACTTCTGACGCCGATTTACAGAGAAGGCGAGGAGATAGAAAGACGTACTTGGTCTCATTTTGAAGCCTTGGTTTCCATGTATGTGCTCCTAAAATATCGTGCGTATGTAAAGCCCGTGGAATGCTCAGCAAGGATTGCAAAGTTACTTGTTTCATAGAGAATGTTCTTCATCTTCATAGACACCTTTCTTCAACTTCTGACGCCGATTAACAGAGAAGGCGAGGAGATAGAAAGACGAACTTGGTCTCATTTTAAAGCCTTGATTTCCATGTATGTGCTCCTAAAATATCGTGCGTATGTAAAGCCCATGGTATTCACAGCAAGGATTGCAAAATTACTTGTTTCAAAAACACCTTTCTTCAACTTCTGACGCCAATTTACAGAGAAGGCGAGGAGATAGTAAGGCGTACTTGGTCTCATTTTAAAGCATTGATTTCCATGTATGTGCTCCTTAAATATCGTGCGTATGTAAAGCCCGTGGCATGCTCAGCAAGGATTGCAAAGTTACTTGTTTCATAGAGAATGTTCTTCATCTTCATAGACACCTTTCTTCAACTTCTGACGCCGATTTACAGAGAAGGCGAGGAGATAGAAAGACGTACTTGGTCTCATTTTGAAGCCTTTTGTTTTCATGTATGTGCTCCTTAAATATCGTGCGTATGTAAAGCCCGTGGCATGCTCAGCAAGGATTGCAAAGTTACTTGTTTCATAGAGAATGTTCTTCATCTTCATAGACACCTTTCTTCAACTTCTGACGCCGATTTACAGAGAAGGCGAGGAGATAGAAAAACGTACTTGGTCTCATTTTGAAGCATTGGTTTTCATTTATTTGCTCCTTAAATATGGTGCGTATGTAAAGCCCGTGGTATGCTCAGCAAGGATTGCAAAGTTACTTGTTTCATAGAGAATGTTCTTCATCTTCATAGACACCTTTCTTCAACTTCTGACGCCGATTTACAGAGAAGGCGAGGAGATAGAAAGACGTACTTGGTCTCATTTTGAAGCCTTGGTTTCCATGTATGTGCTCCTTAAATATCGTGCGTATGTAAAGCCCGTGGCATGCTCAGCAAGGATTGCAAAGTTACTTGTTTCATAGAGAATGTTCTTCATCTTCATAGACACCTTTCTTCAACTTCTGACGCCGATTAACAGAGAAGGCGAGGAGATAGAAAGACGAACTTGGTCTCATTTTAAAGCCTTGATTTCCATGTATGTGCTCCTAAAATATCGTGCGTATGTAAAGCCCATGGTATTCACAGCAAGGATTGCAAAATTACTTGTTTCAAAAACACCTTTCTTCAACTTCTGACGCCGATTTACAGAGAAGGCGAGAAGATAGAAAGACGTACATGGTATAATTTTAAAGCCTTGATTTCCATGTATGTGCTCCTTAAATATCGTGCGTATGTAAAGCCCGTGGCATGCTCAGCAAGGAATGCAAAGTTACTTGTTTCATAGAGAATGTTCTTCATCTTCATAGACACCTTTCTTCAACTTCTGACGCCGATTTACAGAGAAGGCGAGGAGATAGAAAGACGTACTTGGTCTCATTTTGAACCTTTTGTTTTCATGTATGTGCTCCTTAAATATCGTGCGTATGTAAAGCCCGTGGCATGCTCAGCAAGGATTGCAAAGTTACTTGTTTCATAGAGAATGTTCTTCATCTTCATAGACACCTTTCTTCAACTTCTGACGCCGATTTACAGAGAAGGCGAGGAGATAGAAAGACGTACTTGGTCTCATTTTGAACCTTTTGTTTTCATGTATGTGCTCCTTAAATATGGTGCGTATGTAAAGCCCGTGGTATGCTCAGCAAGGATTGCAATGTTACTTGTTTCATAGAGAATGTTCTTCATCTTCATAGACACCTTTCTTCAACTTCTGACGCCGATTTACAGAGAAGGCGAGGAGATAGAAAAACGTACTTGGTCTCATTTTGAAGCATTGGTTTTCATTTATTTGCTCCTTAAATATGGTGCGTATGTAAAGCCCGTGGTATGCTCAGCAAGGATTGCAAAGTTACTTGTTTCATAGAGAATGTTCTTCATCTTCATAGACACCTTTCTTCAACTTCTGACGCCGATTAACAGAGAAGGCGAGGAGATAGAAAAACGTACTTGGTCTCATTTTGAAGCCTTGGTTTCCATGTATGTGCTCCTTAAATATCGTGCGTATGTAAAGCCCATGGTATTCACATTAAGAATTGCAAAATTACTTGTTTCAAAAACACCTTTCTTCAACTTCTGACGCCGATTTACAGAGAAGGCGAGGAGATAGAAAGACGTACATGGTCTCATTTTGAAGCCTTGGTTTCCATGTATGTGCTCCTTAAATATCGTGCGTATGTAAAGCCCGTGGCATGCTCAGCAAGGATTGCAAAGTTACTTGTTTCATAGAGAATGTTCTTCATCTTCATAGACACCTTTCTTCAACTTCTGACGCCGATTTACAGAGAAGGCGAGGAGATAGAAAGACGTACTTGGTCTCATTTTGAAGCATTGGTTTTCATTTATTTGCTCCTCAAATATGGTGCGTATGTAAAGCCCGTGGTATGCTCAGCAAGGATTGCAAAGTTACTTGTTTCATAGAGAATGTTCTTCATCTTCATAGACACCTTTCTTCAACTTCTGACGCCGATTTACAGAGAAGGCGAGGAGATAGAAAAACGTACTTGGTCTCATTTTGAAGCATTGGTTTTCATTTATTTGCTCCTTAAATATGGTGCGTATGTAAAGCCCGTGGTATGCTCAGCAAGGATTGCAAAGTTACTTGTTTCATAGAGAATGTTCTTCATCTTCATAGACACCTTTCTTCAACTTCTGACGCCTTTAAACAGAAAAGGCGAGGAGATAGAAAAACGTACTTGGTCTCATTTTGAAGCCTTGGTTTCCATGTATGTGCTCCTTAAATATCGTGCGTATGTAAAGCCCATGGTATTCACATTAAGAATTGCAAAATTACTTGTTTCAAAGACACCGATCTTCAACTTCATAGAGACCGTTCTTCAACTTCTGACGCCGATTTACAAAGAAGGCGAGGAGATAGAAAGACGTAATTGGTCTCATTTTGAAGCCTTTGTTTTCATGTATATGCTCTCTAAATATCGTGCGTATGTAAAGCCCGTGGTATGCTCAGCAAGGATTGCAAAGTTACATGTTTCATAGAGACTGTTCTTCATCTTCATAGACACCGTTGTTCAACTTCTGACGTCGATTTACAGAGAAGGCGAGGAGATAGAAAGACGTAATTGGTCTCATTTTGAAGCCTTTGTTTTCATGTATATGCTCTCTAAATATCGTGCGTATGTAAAGCCCGTGGTATGCTCAGCAAGGATTGCAAAGTTACATGTTTCATAGAGAGATCTTCATAGACACCGTTCTTCAACTTCTGACGTCGATTTACAGAGAAGGCGAGGAGATAGAAAAACGTACTTGGTCTCATTTTGAAGCCTTTGTTTTCATGTATATGCTCTCTAAATATCGTGCGTATGTAAAGCCCGTGGTATGCTCAGCAAGGATTGCAAAGTTACATGTTTCATAGAGACTGTTCTTCATCTTCATAGACACCGTTGTTCAACTTCTGACGTCGATTTACAGAGAAGGCGAGGAGATAGAAAGACGTAATTGGTCTCATTTTGAAGCCTTTGTTTTCATGTATATGCTCTCTAAATATCGTGCGTATGTAAAGCCCGTGGTATGCTCAGCAAGGATTGCAAAGTTACATGTTTCATAGAGGATAGACACCGTTCTTCAACTTCTGACGCCGATTTACAGAGAAGGCGAGGAGATAGAAAGACGTACTTGGTCTCATTTTGAAGCCTTTGTTTTCATGTATATGCTCTCTAAATATCGCGCGTATTTCAAGCCCGTGGTATGCTCAGCAAGGATTGCAAAGTTACATGTTTCATAGAGACTGTTCTTCATCTTCATAGACACCGTTCTCAACTTCTGACGCCGATTTACAGAGAAGGCGATGTGATAGAAAGACGTTATTGTTCTCTTTTTGAAGCCTTTGTTTTCATGTATATGCTCTCTAAATATCGTGCGTATGTAAAGCCCGTGGTATGCTCAGCAAGGATTGCAAAGTTACATGTTTCATAGAGACTGTTCTCCATCTTCATAGACACCGTTCTTCAACTTCTGACGTCGATTTACAGAGAAGGCGAGGAGATAGAAAAACGTACTTGGTCTCATTTTGAAGCCTTTGTTTTCATCTATATGCTCTCTAAATATCGTGCGTATGTAAAGCCCGTGGTATGCTCAGCTAGTATTGCAAAGTTACATGTTTCATAGAGACTGTTCTTCATCTTCATAGACGTTCTTCAACATTCTGACGCCGATTTACAGAGAAGGCGAGGAGATAGAAAGACGTACTTGGTCTCATTTTGAAGCCTTTGTTTTCATGTATATGCTCTCTAAATATCGTGCGTATGTAAAGCCCGTGGTATGCTCAGCAAGGATTGCAAAGTTACATGTTTCATAGAGTGTTCTTCATCTTCATAGACACCGTTCTTCAACTTCTGACGTCGATTTACAGAGAAGGCGAGGAGATAGAAAGACGTACTTGGTCTCATTTTGAAGCCTTTGTTTTCATGTATATGCTCTCTAAATATCGTGCGTATGTAAAGCCCGTGGTATGCTCAGCAAGGATTGCAAAGTTACATGTTTCATAGAGACGTTCTTCATCTTCATGACACCGTTGTTCAACTTTACATTTACAGAGAAGGCGAGGAGATAGAAAGACGTAATTGGTCTCATTTTGAAGCCTTTGTTTTCATGTATATGCTCTCTAAATATCGTGCGTATGTAAAGCCCGTGGTATGCTCAGCAAGGATTGCAAAGTTACATGTTTCATAAGTTCTTCAACTTCTGACGCCGATTTACAGAGAAGGCGAGGAGATAGTTACTTGGTCTCATTTTGAAGCCTTTGTTTTCATGTATATGCTTCTCTAAATATCGTGCGTATGTAAAGCATGCTCGCAAGGATTGCAAGTTACATTTCTTCAACTTCTGACGCCGATTTACAGAGAAGGCGAGGAGATAGAAAGACGTACTTGGTCTCATTTTGAAGCCTTTGTTTTCATGTATATGCTCTCTAAATATCGTGCGTATGTAAAGCCCGTGGTATGCTCAGCAAGGATTGCAAAGTTACATGTTTCATAGATCTTCATAGACACCGTTCTTCAACTTCTGACGTCGATTTACAGAGAAGGCGAGGAGATAGAAAGACGTACTTGGTCTCATTTTGAAGCCTTTGTTTTCATGTATATGCTCTCTAAATATCGTGCGTATGTAAAGCCCGTGGTATGCTCAGCAAGGATTGCAAAGTTACATGTTTCATAGAGACTGTTCTTCATCTTCATAGACACCGTTCTTCAACTTCTGACGTCGATTTACAGAGAAAGGCGAGGAGATAGAAAGACGTACTTGGTCTCATTTTGAAGCCTTTGTTTTCATGTATATGCTCTCTAAATATCGTGCGTATGTAAAGCCCGTGGTATGCTCAGCAAGGATTGCAAAGTTACATGTTTCATAGAGACTTTCATATAGACACCGTTCTTCAACTTCTGACGCCGATTTACAGAGAAGGCGAGGAGATAGAAAGACGTACTTGGTCTCATTTTGAAGCCTTTGTTTTCATGTATATGCTTCTCTAAATATCGTGCGTATGTAAAGCCCGTGGTATGCTCCGCAAGGATTGCAAAGTTACATGATTCATAGAGACTGTTCTTCAACTTCTGACGCCGATTTTAGAGAAGGCGAGGAGATAGAAAGACGTACTTGGTCTCATTTTGAAGCCTTTGTTTTCATGTATATGCTCTTAAATATCGTGCGTAGTAAAGCCCGTGGTATGCTCGAAGGATTGCAAAGTTACATGTTTCATAGAAAACGACGAAGGCGAGGAGATAGAAAGACGTAATTGGTCTCATTTTGAAGCCTTTGTTTTCATGTATATGCTCTCTAAATATCGTGCGTATGTAAAGCCCGTGGTATGCTCAGCAAGGATTGCAAAGTTACATGTTTCATAGAGACAGTTCTTCAACTTCTGACGCCGATTTACAGAGAAGGCGAGGAGATAGAAAGACGTACTTGGTCTCATTTTGAAGCCTTTGTTTTCATGTATATGCTCTCTAAATATCGTGCGTATGTAAAGCCCGTGGTATGCTCAGCAAGGATTGCAAAGTTACATGTTTCATAGAGACCTTCATAGACACCGTTCTTCAACTTCTGACGCCGATTTACAGAGAAGGCGAGGAGATAGAAAGACGTACTTGGTCTCATTTTGAAGCCTTTGTTTTCATGTATATGCTCTCTAAATATCGTGCGTATGTAAAGCCCGTGGTATGCTCAGCAAGGATTGCAAAGTTACATGTTTCATAGAGACCGTTCTTCAACTTCTGACGCCGATTTACAGAGAAGGCGAGGAGATAGAAAGACGTACTTGGTCTCATTTTGAAGCCTTTGTTTTCATGTATATGCTTTCTAAATATCGTGCGTATGTAAAGCCCGTGGTATGCTCAGCAAGGATTGCAAAGTTACATGTTTCATAGAGACCGTTCTTCAACTTCTGACGCCGATTTACAGAGAAGGCGAGGAGATAGAAAGACGTACTTGGTCTCATTTTGAAGCCTTTGTTTTCATGTATATATGCTCTCTAAATATCGTGCGTATGTAAAGCCCGTGGTATGCTCAGCAAGGATTGCAAAGTTACATGTTTCATAGAGACCTTCATCTTCATAGACACCATTCTTCAACTTCTGACGCCGATTTACAGAGAAGGCGAGGAGATAGAAAGACGTACTTGGTCTCATTTTGAAGCCTTTGTTTTCATGTATATGCTCTCTAAATATCGTGCGTATGTAAAGCCCGTGGTATGCTCAGCAAGGATTGCAAAGTTACATGTTTCATAGAGACTGTTCTTCATCTTCATAGACACCGTTCTTCAACTTCTGACGCCGATTTACAGAGAAGGCGAGGAGATAGAAAGACGTACTTGGTCTCATTTTGAAGCCTTTGTTTTCATGTATATGCTCTCTAAATATCGTGCGTATGTAAAGCCCGTGGTATGCTATTTTGAACCCTTCGTTTTCATGGATATGCTCTCTAAATATCGTGCGTAGGTAAAGCCCGTGGTATGCTCAGCAAGGATTGCAAATTTACATGTTTCATAGAGACCGTTCTTCAACTTCTGACGCCGATTTACAGAGAAGGCGATTAGATAGAAAGACGTACTTGGTCTCATTTTGAAGCCTTTGTTTTCATATATATGCTCTCTAAATATCGTGCGTATGTAAAGCCCGTGGTATGCTCAGCAAGGTATGCAAAGTTACATGTTTCATAGAGACCGTTCTTCAACTTCTGACGCCGATTTACAGAGAAGGCGAGGAGATAGAAAGACGTACTTGGTCTCATTTTGAAGCCTTGGTTTTCATGTATATGCTCTCCAAATATCCTGCGTATGTAAAGCCCGGGGTATGCTCAGCAAGGATTGCAAAGTTACATGTTTCATAGAGACTGTTCTTCATCTTCATAAACACCGTTATTCAACTTCTGACGCCGATTTACAGAGAAGGCGAGGAGACCGAAAGACGTACTTGGTCTCATTTTGAAGCCTTTGTTTTCATGTATATGCTCTCTAAATATCGTGCGTATGTAAAGCCCGTGGTATGCTCAGCAAGGATTGCAAAGTTACATGTTTCATAGAGACTGTTCTTCATCTTCATAGACACCGTTCTTCAACTTCTGACGCCGATTTACAGAGAAGGCGAGAAGATAGAAAGACGTACTTGGTCTCATTTTGAAGCCTTTGTTTTCATGTATATGCTCTCTAAATATCGTGCGTATGTAAAGCCCGTGGTATGCTCAGCAAGGATTGCAAAGACTGTTACATGTTTCATAGAGACCGTTCTTCAACTTCTGACGCCGATTTACAGAGAAGGCGAGGAGATAGAAAGACGTACTTGGTCTCATTTTGAAGCCTTTGTTTTCATGTATATGCTCTCTAAATATCGTGCGTATGTAAAGCCCGTGGTATGCTCAGCAAGGATTGCAAAGTTACTTGTTTCATAGAGACTGTTCTTCATCTTCATAGAGACCGTTCTTCAACTTCTGACGCCGATTTACAGAGAAGGCGAGGAGATAGAAAGACGTACTTGGTCTCATTTTGAAGCCTTTGTTTTCATGTATATGCTCTCTAAATATCGTGCGTATGTAAAGCCCGTGGTATGCTCAGCAAGGATTGCAAAGTTACATGTTTCATAGAGACCGTTCTTCAACTTCTGACGCCGATTTACAGAGAAGGCGAGGAGATAGAAAGACGTACTTGGTCTCATTTTGAAGCCTTTGTTTTCATGTATATGCTCTCTAAATATCGTGCGTATGTAAAGCCCGTGGTATGCTCAGCAAGGATTGCAAAGTTACATGTTTCATAGAGACCGTTCTTCATCTTCATAGACACCGTTCTTCAACTTCTGACGCCGATTTACAGAGAAGGCGAGGAGATAGAAAGACGTACTTGGTCTCATTTTGAAGCCTTTGTTTTCATGTATATGCTCTCTAAATATCGTGCGTATGTAAAGCCCGTGGTATGCTCAGCAAGGATTGCAAAAAACTTGTTTCATAGAGACTTTCTTCATCTTCATAGAGACCGTTCTTCAACTTCTGACGCCGATTTACAGAGAAGGCGATGAGATAGAAATGACGTACTTGGTCTCATATATAAGCCTTTGTTTTCATGTATATGCTCTCTAAATATCGTGCGTATGTAAAGCCCGTGGTATGCTCAGCAAGGATTGCAAAGTTACATGTTTCATAGAGACCGTTCTTCAACTTCTGACGCCGATTTACACAGAAGGCGAGGAGATAGAAAGACGTACTTGGTCTCATTTTGAAGCCTTTGTTTTCATGTATATATTCTCTAAATATCGTGCGTATGTAAAGCCCGTGGTATGCTCAGCAAGGATTGCAAAGTTACATGTTTCATAGAGACCGTTCTTCAACTTCTGACGCCGATTTACACGCCGATGGTTACAGAAGGCGAGGAGATAGAAAGACGTACTTGGTCTCATTTTGAAGCCTTTGTTTTCATATATATGCTCTCTAAATATCGTGCGTATGTAAAGCCCGTGGTATGCTCAGCAAGGATTGCAAAGTTACATGTTTCATAGAGACCGTTCTTCAACTTCTGACGCCGATTTACAGAAGGCGAGGAGATAGAAAGACGTACTTGGTCTCATTTTGAAGCCTTTGTTTTCATGTATATGCTCTCTAAATATCGTGCGTATGTAAAGCCCGTGGTATGCTCAGCAAGGATTGCAAAGTTACACTGTTTTCATATAGACACCATTCTTCAACTTCTGACGCCGATTTACAGAGAAGGCGAGGAGATAGAAAGACGTACTTGGTCTCATTTTGAACCCTTCGTTTTCATGGATATGCTCTCTAAATATCGTGCGTAGGTAAAGCCCGTGGTATGCTCAGCAAGGATTGCAAATTTACATGTTTCATAGAGACCGTTCTTCAACTTCTGACGCCGATTTACAGAGAAGGCGAGGAGATAGAAAGACGTACTTGGTCTCATTTTGAAGCCTTTGTTTTCACATATATATTCTCTAAATATCGTGCGTATGTAAAGCCCGTGGTATGCTCAGCAAGGATTGCAAAGTTACTTGTTTCATAGAGACCGTTCTTCAACTTCTGACGCCGATTTACAGAGAAGGCGAGGAGATAGAAAGACGTACTTGGTCTCATTTTGAAGCCTTTGTTTTCATGTATATGCTCTCTAAATATCGTGCGTATGTAAAGCCCGTGGTATGCTCAGCAAGGATTGCAAAGTTACATGTTTCATAGAGACCGTTCTTCAACTTCTGACGCCGATTTACAGAGAAGGCGAGGAGATAGAAAGACGTACTTGGTCTCATTTTGAAGCCTTTGTTTTCATGTATATGCTCTCTTAAATATCGTGCGTATGTAAAGCTCGTGGTATGCTCAGCAAGGATTGCAAAGTTACATGTTTCATAGAGACTGACTTCATAGACACCGTTCTTCAACTTCTGACGCCGATTTACAGAGAAGGCGAGGAGATAGAAAGACGTACTTGGTCTCATTTTGAAGCCTTTGTTTTCATGTATATGCTCTCTAAATATCGTGCGTATGTAAAGCCCGTGGTATGCTCAGCAAGGATTGCAAAGTTACATGTTTCATAGAGACCGTTCTTCAACTTCTGACGCCGATTTACAGAGAAGGCGAGGAGATAGAAAACGTACTTGGTCTCATTTTGAAGCCTTTGTTTTCATGTATATGCTCTCTAAATATCGTGCGTATGTAAAGCCCGTGGTATGCTCAGCAAGGATTGCAAAGTTACATGTTTCATAGAGACCGTTCTTCAACTTCTGACGCCGATTTACAGAGAGGCGAGGAGATAGAAAGACGTACTTGGTCTCATTTTGAAGCCTTTGTTTTCATGTATATGCTCTCTAAATATCGTGCGTATGTAAAGCCCGTGGTATGCTCAGCAAGGATTGCAAAGTTACATGTTTCATAGACACCGTTCTTCAACTTCTGACGCCGATTTACAGAGAAGGCGAGGAGATAGAAAGACGTACTTGGTCTCATTTTGAAGCCTTTGTTTTCATGTATATGCTCTCTTAAATATCGTGCGTATGTAAAGCCCGTGGTATGCTCAGCAAGGATTGCAAAGTTACATGTTTCATAGAGACCGTTCTTCAACTTCTGACGCCGATTTACAGAGAAGGCGAGGAGATAGAAAGACATACTTGGTCTCATTTTGAAGCCTTTGTTTTCATGTATATGCTTCTCTAAATATCGTGCGTATGTAAAGCCCGTGGTATGCTCAGCAAGGATTGCAAAGTTACATGTTTCATAGAGACCGTTCTTCAACTTCTGACGCCGATTTACAGAGAAGGCGAGGAGATAGAAAGACGTACTTGGTCTCATTTTGAAGCCTTTGTTTTCATGTATATGCTCTCTAAATATCGTGCGTATGTAAAGCCCGTGGTATGCTCAGCAAGGATTGCAAAGTTACATGTTTCATAGAGACTGTTCTTCATCTTCATAGACATTCTTCAACTTCTGACGCCGATTTACAGAGAAGGCGAGGAGATAGAAAAACGTACTTGGTCTCATTTTGAAGCCTTTGTTTTCATCTATATGCTCTCTAAATATCGTGCGTATGTAAAGCCCGTGGTATGCTCAGCAAGGATTGCAAAGTTACATGTTTCATAGAGACCGTTCTTCAACTTCTGACGCCGATTTACAGAGAAGGCGAGGAGATAGAAAGACGTACTTGGTCTCATTTTGAAGCCTTTGTTTTCATGTATATGCTCTCTAAATATCGTGCGTATGTAAGGCCCGTGGTATGCTCAGCAAGGTTTGCAAAGTTACATGTTTCATAGAGACTGTTCTTCATCTTCATAGACACCATTCTTCAACTTCTGACGCCGATTTACAGAAGGCGA
>JAKUCG020000042.1:0-28824 GCA_022539655.2 Ceriodaphnia dubia | reverse complement strand
AAAAAATATATTTTGTACAGGGGGTACCTTATAACATGGGAAATAATTTTTTCCGTGCAAGAGGTAATATTTTGATGAAAATACACTGTATACACGCTAAAAAATATATTTTGTACAGGGGGTACCTTATAACATGGGAAATAATTTTTTCCGTGCAAGAGGTAATACGCTAAAAATATATTTTGTACAGGGGGTACCTTATAACATGGGAAATAATTTTTATCCACAAGAGAAGAGGTAATATTTTGATGAAAATACACTGTATACATGCTAAAAATATATTTTGTACAGGGGGTACCTTATAACATGGGAAATAATTTTTTCCGTGCAAGAGGTAATATTTTGATGAAAATACACTGTATACATGCTAAAAATATATTTTGTACAGGGGGTACCTTATAACATGGGAAATAATTTTTTCCGTGCAAGAGGTAATATTTTGATGAAAATACACTGTATACATGCTAAAAAATATTTTTGTACAGGGGGTACCTTATAACATGGGAAATATTTTTTTCCGTGCAAGAGGTAATATTTTGATGAAAATAAACTGTATACATGCTAAAATATATTTTGTACAGGGGGTACCTTATAACATGGGAAATAATTTTTTCCGTGCAAGAGGTAATATTTTGATGAAAATACACTGTATACATGCTAAAAAATATATTTTGTACAGGGGGTACCTTATAACATGGGAAATAATTTTTTCCGTGCAAGAGGTAATATTTTGATGAAAATACACTGTATACATGCTAAAAAATATATTTTGTACAGGGGGTACCTTATAACATGGGAAATAATTTTTTCCGTGCAAGAGGTAATATTTTGATGAAAATACACTGTATACATGCTAAAAAATATATTTTGTACAGGGGGTACCTTATAACATGGGAAATAATTTTTTTCCGTGCAAGAGGTAATATTTTGATGAAAATACACTGTATACATGCTAAAAAATATATTTTGTACAGGGGGTACCTTATAACATGGGAAATAATTTTTTCCATGCAAGAGGTAATATTTTGATGAAAATACACTGTATACATGCTAAAAAATATATTTTGTACAGGGGGTACCTTATAACATGGGAAATAATTTTTTCCGTGCAAGAGGTAATATTTTGATGAAAATACACTGTATACATGCTAAAAAATATATTTTGTACAGGGGGTACCTTATAACATGGGAAATAATTTTTTCCGTGCAAGAGGTAATATTTTGATGAAAATACACTGTATACATGCTAAAAAATATATTTTGTACAGGGGGTACCTTATAACATGGGAAATAATTTTTTCCGTGCAAGAGGTAATATTTTGATGAAAATACACTGTATACATGCTAAAAATATATTTTGTACAGGGGGTACCTTATAACATGGGAAATAATTTTTTCCGTGCAAGAGGTAATATTTTGATGAAAATACACTGTATACATGCTAAAAAATATATTTTGTACAGGGGGTACCTTATAACATGGGAAATAATTTTTAGCGTGCAAGAGGTAATATAGTGATGAAAATACACTGTATACATGCTAAAAAATATATTTTGTACAGGGGGTACCTTATAACATGGGAAATAATTTTTTCCGTGCAAGAGGTAATATTTTGATGAAAATACACTGTATACATGCTAAAAAATATATTTTGTACAGGGGGTACCTTATAACATGGGAAATAATTTTTTCCGTGCAAGAGGTAATATTTTGATGAAAATACACTGTATACATGCTAAAAAATATATTTTGTACAGGGGGTACCTTATAACATGGGAAATAATTTTTTCCGTGCAAGAGGTAATATTTTGATGAAAATACACTGTATACATGCTAAAAAATATATTTTGTACAGGGGGTACCTTATAACATGGGAAATAATTTTTTCCGTGCAAGAGGTAATATTTTGATGAAAATACACTGTATACATGCTAAAAATATATTTTGTACAGGGGGTACCTTATAACATGGGAAATAATTTTTTCCGTGCAAGAGGTAATATTTTGATGAAAATACACTGTATACATGCTAAAAAATATATATTTTGTACAGGGGGTACCTTATAACATGGGAAATAATTTTTTCCGTGCAAGAGGTAATATTTTGATGAAAATACACTGTATACATGCTAAAAAATATATTTTGTACAGGGGGTACCTTATAACATGGGAAATAATTTTTTCCGTGCAAGAGGTAATATTTTGATGAAAATACACTGTATACATGCTAAAAAATATATTTTGTACAGGGGGTACCTTATAACATGGGAAATAATTTTTTCCGTGCAAGAGGTAATATTTTGATGAAAATACACTGTATACATGCTAAAAAATATATTTTGTACAGGGGGTACCTTATAACATGGGAAATAATTTTTTCCGTGCAAGAGGTAATATTTTGATGAAAATACACTGTATACATGCTAAAAAATATATTTTGTACAGGGGGTACCTTATAACATGGGAAATAATTTTTTGCTTGCAAGAGGTAATATTTTGATGAAAATACACTGTATACATGCTAAAAAATATATTTTGTACAGGGGGTACCTTATAACATGGGAAATAATTTTTTCCGTGCAAGAGGTAATATTTTGATGAAAATACACTGTATACATGCTAAAAAATATATTTTGTACAGGGGGTACCTTATAACATGGGAAATAATTTTTTTCCGTGCAAGAGGTAATATTTTGATGAAAATACACTGTATACATGCTAAAAAATATATTTTGTACAGGGGGTACCTTATAACATGGGAAATAATTTTTTCCGTGCAAGAGGTAATATTTTGATGAAAATACACTGTATACATGCTAAAAAATATATTTTGTACAGGGGGTACCTTATAACATGGGAAATAATTTTTTCCGTGCAAGAGGTAATATTTTGATGAAAATACACTGTATACATGCTAAAAAATATATTTTGTACAGGGGGTACCTTATAACATGGGAAATAATTTTTTCCGTGCAAGAGGTAATATTTTGATGAAAATACACTGTATACATGCTAAAAAATATATTTTGTACAGGGGGTACCTTATAACATGGGAAATAATTTTTTCCGTGCAAGAGGTAATATTTTGATGAAAATACACTGTATACATGCTAAAAAATATATTTTGTACAGGGGGTACCTTATAACATGGGAAATAATTTTTTCCGTGCAAGAGGTAATATTTTGATGAAAATACACTGTATACATGCTAAAAAATATATTTTGTACAGGGGGTACCTTATAACATGGGAAATAATTTTTTCCGTGCAAGAGGTAATATTTTGATGAAAATACACTGTATACATGCTAAAAAATATATTTTGTACAGGGGGTACCTTATAACATGGGAAATAATTTTTTCCGTGCAAGAGGTAATATTTTGATGAAAATACACTGTATACATGCTAAAAAATATATTTTGTACAGGGGGTACCTTATAACATGGGAAATAATTTTTTCCGTGCAAGAGGTAATATTTTGATGAAAATACACTGTATACATGCTAAAAAATATATTTTGTACATAAGGTACCTTATAACATGGGAAATAATTTTTTCCGTGCAAGAGGTAATATTTTGATGAAAATACACTGTATACATGCTAAAAAATATATTTTGTACAGGGGGTACCTTATAACATGGGAAATAATTTTTTCCGTGCAAGAGGTAATATTTTGATGAAAATACACTGTATACATGCTAAAAAATATATTTTGTACAGGGGGTACCTTATAACATGGGAAATAATTTTTTCCGTGCAAGAGGTAATATTTTGATGAAAATACACTGTATACACGCTAAAAAATATATTTTGTACAGGGGGTACCTTATAACATGGGAAATAATTTTTTCTGCAAGAGGTAATATTTTGATGAAAATACACTGTATACATGCTAAAAATATATTTTGTACAGGGGGTACCTTATAACATGGGAAATAATTTTTTCCGTGCAAGAGGTAATATTTTGATGAAAATACACTGTATACATGCTAAAAAATATATTTTGTACAGGGGGTACCTTATAACATGGGAAATAATTAATTTTTCCGTGCAAGAGGTAATATTTTGATGAAAATACACTGTATACATGCTAAAAAATATATTTTGTACAGGGGGTACCTTATAACATGGGAAATAATTTTTTCCGTGCAAGAGGTAATATTTTGATGAAAATACACTGTATACATGCTAAAAAATATATTTTGTACAGGGGGTACCTTATAACATGGGAAATAATTTTTTCCGTGCAAGAGATAATATTTTGATGAAAATACACTGTATACATGCTAAAAAATATATTTTGTACAGGGGGTACCTTATAACATGGGAAATAATTTTTTCCGTGCAAGAGGTAATATTTTGATGAAAATACACTGTATACACGCTAAAAAATATATTTTGTACAGGGGGTACCTTATAACATGGGAAATAATTTTTTCCGTGCAAAAAAATATATTTTGAGGTAATAAAATTTGATGAAAATACACTGTATACATGCTAAAAAATATATTTTGTACAGGGGGTACCTTATAACATGGGAAATAATTTTTTCCGTGCAAGAGGTAATATTTTGATGAAAATACACTGTATACACGCTAAAAAATATATTTTGTACAGGGGGTACCTTATAACATGGGAAATAATTTTTTCCGTGCAAGAGGTAATATTTTGATGAAAATACACTGTATACATTACAGGGGGTTTATAACATGGGAAATAATTTTTTCTGCAAAGAGATCAAAAACTGATGAAAATACACTGTATACATGCTAAAATATAAAAACGGATGGAAAAGAAAAGAAACTATTTCCCGAAGACGTGAGTTGTGGCTTTCTAGAATTGTTCCATCGAAGATTCCACAGAATAAACCCAATCGATTTGCAACAAAATGGTCCTCAAAGAAGAATGTTTATGTATGCTCTTTACATTTTGTGAAAGGTAAGATAGTTTGTATCTGTGCAATGGTGACATCAAATGTGAGTTTGAGTTGCATAGATGATTCATATCAATTATGGTAGGAAAACCAAGTGTGCACTATGCAGAAGAGGACATTGATTGGGTCCCATCAGTTAATCTTCCATCATCAGTCGTACTCCAAACTGACAACCACTATGTGAATGAAATTGAACCCATGAACGAAGAAAGTTCTCAACTGGATACCTCATTACAACCTACTCAATCCTCAATTGAAGATACTTTATCCATTCAGGATGTGGAGAATAGCTTATCAGAAATAGATGAAGCTGACACAACTAGTGTGTCCATTGTAACTAATGGAGGTGATCATAATTTATCAATTGGGTTGTATCATAGATAATTAACCAATTGTACTCAATTACTTTAGTGATAAGCAAGTTGCAAGAAGATCTAGCTGCTGTAACGGTCGCCAACGTAGAACTTGCATCTCAAATCGAAACGCTGAAGGCTAGTGAGATGTTACTAAAGGCAACAATCGAATCGTACGAAATCGAAAATCGCGATTTAAAGTCCAAGTTGGAGGGCTATGAAACTGAAAAGCTAGTCCTTGAGAAAAAACTAGAAGGTTCCACGTTACTTTCGCAGTTCCGAAACAATGACAAAGTTGTACAATATTACACGGGGATTGACTCGTTTGAAAAACTTTGGATGATATTCTCTTGGCTAGTCCACTTTACGAAAAAAGAACACGAAAATGCCAAAATTTCGCATTTGGAACAGTTTTGCATGACTTTGATGAGGCTGCGGTTGAATCTCACTGTGCAAGATTTGGCGTATCGATATAATGTAGCAAAATCGTCAGCCTCGAAGTACATTCATTACTGGATATCAGCCATGTACGCTTGCCTAGTCCCTGCTCTCATATTGTGGCCTAAACGAGAAGACCTACGGGATACAATGCCACTGTGTTTCAAACCAAACTTTCAGAGTTGTGTGTGCATACTCGACTGTTTTGAAATATTCCTTGAAAGGCCCATCAAGATAAAGGAAAGAGCGTCTACTTATTCAAACTACAAATCTCATAATACCGTTAAGTATTTGATCGCAATTACGCCACAAGGAACCGTTTCGTTTGTTTCCGCTGGCTATGGTGGCCGAGCAAGTGACAAATTCATAGTAGAAGACTGTGGCATTCTTGATAATTTAATTTTTGGAGATTTGGTCTTAGCTGATAGAGGTTTCACTCTTCATGAGGCCGTATCACTACAAAACGCTCGTTTAGAGATCCCAGCATTTAAGAACAAGAAAACCCAGCTTAACAGACTTGAGGTTGAGGATTCCCGCAAGCTTGCTAGAGTTCGCATTCATGTTGAAAGGGTGATCGGTGCTATCAAACAAAGATGTACCTTATTGCATCATACACTAGAACGCCAGTTCATACTATCCGATGAAAAAAATATTGCGGTTATTGACAAAATGGTTGCGATATCATGCGCCCTTTATAATGCTTCGCCTAGTGTTGTCCCTATGTATTGAAACTTAAGTGCATTGTTTCCAAAGTTTGTATTTGGTTTTGAACACGAGTGCGATATCACTGGACATTAATACAATTGGATAACTGTTTTGAACGGAGTGCGATATCACTGGACATTAATACTTGAATAACTGGGATACATTGGTCATCAGAAGTGACAATAACAGAACTTAGAATGTTCTACTTAGACTTAGTATTAGTAACGTCTTTTAAAGCTGCTCGTTTTTCGGCATTTCTGGCGGCAGCACGACCCGCGTTTGCAATTTTCTTACAGTCATCGCATTTCCATGACTTGGTAAGGCGTTTTACATGACCTGCTGCATTGATACATTTAACGTGAAATAATTTACGCTTACAATTGGCATCTGCACAAAAATGATGAGCTACAACGGGCGGCTCACTTTTTTGACAAAAACAAGGGAGGTACATGTGGTCTGACGGCGGACTAGGGGGCGGAAATGTGAAATGTTTTGCAATCATTTCAGGCAGTACGGCTTCAACCAAGAACTTTTTTGCGATTGGTAGAGACTCATTAATAATTTGTGCATTGTAATGTACTCGAATGTAAACAAAATCGCACAACGTGAACACGACGAAATACCCGTAAGAACACCCGGTGACGTACATTTGTACCATCATTTGATAATAGAATGGGTGGTCTTTCTTCATAATGTAGTCATTTATGTCCTCACTCCATTTCAAAGGAAAGGTTTTGTCCGATGCAGCAGCTTCGTCGATAGAGGAGTTACGATGTTTGAACGGACACTTGATTTCGATCGTGCCTTTTCCATTTTTAGGACTGATGATGATCCCGTCCTGCGACCCTCCAACAAATGGATCTTCAGTAGAAACTACCAATCCCATATGCTCCACAGTAAATTCTCCTTCTGATCCATCGTTGTTAAGAATTTCGACTAGCATTTTAAGTGCTTTTTGCTCATTTGTTAAACCCCATCTGAATAACAAAAAAATTAGTTGATTCAATACCGGAAGAGTAGGCTACGTACTGAATACCTAGTGGCTTCAGTGGAAAATTTTGAAGCTTCGGGATAACAAATACTCTTCAAGAGTGATAAGGAAGGTTTTTCCGGAGAGGAATGAAGAACTTTATGAAAATTAGAAGCGGTAACTCGGCCGGCTCGATACAGGTACCAAAACTTGGAGTTGCTTTGATCTGATGTAAGACGGTTAATAGTGTCGGCCTCTTCTGCTGTAGTTTTGACATCGTTGGCTCGTTTTTTGCATTCTTCTGTGACCTTGCTTAGTGGTAATCCAACTAAAGTCTTGTCGTACATTGCTCCAAGAGGTTTAGGCAATGGCTTCTTTAGAAAGTCTGGAACATAGTTTTGTGCGTGGCCAGGGGCTACGAGCAAAATAGCTGCCGGTGAACCAGGCATCTCAGCTAGCTTTTGTAAAAACAATTTATTGTCAGACTCTTGAGGTGTGTGAAATTTAGGGTTAGGGTCTTTTAACTTTAAACCCATTTCGCCGACTTTTTTAAACAAATCCTACAATAAGCGAAAGGACTACAGACTCGAAATGTTGAATTGAAATAAAGGTACCAGTTTACCGGTTTTGCATACGCTCCATCCCACGTACATTTCTCTTCGGTGCAAGCAATTCCATCTTCGATTTCACAACACACAATGCACACTTGCAAAAGGCCTGCTACATGACTACAAACTTCTCCTAGCCTGATTCAGGAAGAAATGATTGTTAGTGTCACTGAGCTGCAACACAATGCTAGTTCGAGCACATACAACTACTCATCACACAAATATTATAAATGACTAAGAATTACCCTGCAGCACAGGTACAGTGAGCACAGACTACGGAGCCATTTTGGTGGATAGCAGCCCATGGTATGAGAGGTGTGTCCGCAATGGATTGAGAATGAGAGACCTAAATAAATACAAATGTAACTAAAACACACTTCAATAGTAAATAGTTTGAACTTGTTTACCTTTGCTTTAGATAACACTATTGATGATGGAAGTTTCATCGCTTGGAATTCCTGAACCCAGCCATCTTTTACAGCCTTGATTGATTCTTTTGACAGACCCTTATATGCAGAAAGTGTTTCTGAATCATATCCACTTCTAGTTTCCACAAGATATACGAAAATATCTGCTGTGGACAATCGAGGAATGATCGGTGAACATTGAATACCACTTGTCCACATGAATTTTGGAATGTCATATGGACAATCACAGTTTAAAAGTCTCAGTTTTTCAGTATATCGTTCTTGGGCATCCTGGCTCAATGAAACTGCGTATTTTGACAACACCGTCATTACAATTTCACAGCACTAATTCCTTCATAAAGTCGAAAAACGTAAGAACTGCGTCAGAAATCAGTCGAAATTTGGCGGCCAAGTTGGTACTTAAGAAAATGAGCGTTGCCGCACTGTAAAATACCGTGTCGAACAGCCCTATAACATGGGAAATAATTTGTTCTGCACAAGAGATCAAAAACTGATCAAAATACACTGTATACATGCTAAAAAATATATTTTGTACAGGGGGTACCTTATAACATGGGAAATAATTTTTTCCGTGCAAGAGGTAATATTTTGATGAAAATACACTGTATACACGCTAAAAAATATATTTTGTACAGGGGGTACCTTATAACATGGGAAATAATTTTTTCCGTGCAAAAGGTAATATTTTGATGAAAATACACTGTATACACGCTAAAAAATATATTTTGTACAGGGGGTACCTTATAACATGGGAAATAATTTTTACTGCACAAGAGATCAAAAACTGATCAAAATACACTGTATACATGCTAAAAAATATATTTTGTACAGGGGGTACCTTAAAAGATGGAAATAATAATTATCACGGGCCAGTCGAAATATTAACTAGAAAATACACTGTATACACGCTAAAAAATATATTTTGTACAGGGGGTACCTTATAACATGGGAAATAATTTTTTCCGTGCAAATGGTAATATTTTGATGAAAATACACTGTATACACGCTAAAAAATATATTTTGTACAGGGGGTACCTTATAACATGGGAAATAATTTTTTCTTCACAAGATATCAAAAACTGATCAAAGTACACTGTATACATGCTAAAAAATATATTTTGTACAGGGGGTACCTTATAACATGGGAAATAATTTTTTCCGTGCAAGAGGTAATATTTTGATGAAAATACACTGTATACACGCTAAAAAATATATTTTGTACAGGGGGTACCTTATAACATGGGAAATAATTTTTTCCGTGCAAAAGGTAATATTTTGATGAAAATACACTGTATACACGCTAAAAAATATATTTTGTACAGGGGGTACCTTATGACATGGGAAATAATTTTTTCCGTGCAAGAGGTAATATTTTGATGAAAATACACTGTATACACGCTAAAAAATATATTTTGTACAGGGGGTACCTTATAACATGGGAAATAATTTTTTCCGTGCAAGAGGTAATATTTTGATGAAAATACACTGTATACACGCTAAAAAATATATTTTGTACAGGGGGTACCTTATAACATGGGAAATAATTTTTTCTGCACAAGAGGTAATATTTTGATGAAAATACACTGTATACACGCTAAAAAATATATTTTGTACAGGGGGTACCTTATAACATGGGAAATAATTTGTTCTGCACAAGATATCAAAAACTGATCAAAGTACACTGTATACATGCTAAAAAATATATTTTGTACAGGGGGTACCTTATAACATGGGAAATAATTTTTTCCGTGCAAGAGGTAATATTTTGATGAAAATACACTGTATACACGCTAAAAAATATATTTTGTACAGGGGGTACCTTATAACATGGGAAATAATTTGTTCTGCACAAGATATCAAAAACTGATCAAAGTACACTGTATACATGCTAAAAAATATATTTTGTACAGGGGGTACCTTATAACATGGGAAATAATTTTTTCCGTGCAAGAGGTAATATTTTGATGAAAATACACTGTATACACGCTAAAAAATATATTTTGTACAGGGGGTACCTTATAACATGGGAAATAATTTTTTCCGTGCAAGAGGTAATATTTTGATGAAAATACACTGTATACACGCTAAAAAATATATTTTGTACAGGGGGTACCTTATAACATGGGAAATAAATTTTTCCGTGCAAGAGGTAATATTTTGATGAAAATACACTGTATACGCGCTAAAAAATATATTTTGTACAGGGGGTACCTTATAACATGGGAAATAATTTTTTCTGCACAAGAGATCAAAAACTGATCAAAATACACTGTATACATGCTAAAAAATATATTTTGTACAGGGGGTACCTTATAACATGGGAAATAATTTTTTCCGTGCAAGAGGTAATATTTTGATGAAAATACACTGTATACACGCTAAAAAATATATTTTGTACAGGGGGTACCTTATAACATGGGAAATAATTTTTTCTGCACAAGAGGTAATATTTTGATGAAAATACACTGTATACACGCTAAAAAATATATTTTGTACAGGGGGTACCTTATAACATGGGAAATAATTTTTTCC
Organism: Ceriodaphnia dubia; assembly: GCA_022539655.2. Taxonomy (NCBI): domain Eukaryota; kingdom Metazoa; phylum Arthropoda; class Branchiopoda; order Diplostraca; family Daphniidae; genus Ceriodaphnia; species Ceriodaphnia dubia. Next base: position 17,858 of record JAKUCG020000042.1, on the reverse strand, counting down.
GTGCAAAAGGTAATATTTTGATGAAAATACACTGTATACACGCTAAAAAATATATTTTGTACAGGGGGTACCTTATAACATGGGAAATAATTTTTTCCGTGCAAGAGGTAATATTTTGATGAAAATACACTGTATACACGCTAAAAAATATATTTTGTACAGGGGGTACCTTATAACATGGGAAATAATTTTTTCTGCACAAGAGATCAAAAACTGATCAAAATACACTGTATACATGCTAAAAAATATATTTTGTACAGGGGGTACCTTATAACATGGGAAATAATTTTTTCCGTGCAAGAGGTAATATTTTGATGAAAATACACTGTATACACGCTAAAAAATATATTTTGTACAGGGGGTACCTTATAACATGGGAAATAATTTTTTCTGCACAAGAGGTAATATTTTGATGAAAATACACTGTATACACGCTAAAAAATATATTTTGTACAGGGGGTACCTTATAACATGGGAAATAATTTGTTCTGCACAAGATATCAAAAACTGATCAAAGTACACTGTATACATGCTAAAAAATATATTTTGTACAGGGGGTACCTTATAACATGGGAAATAATTTTTTCCGTGCAAGAGGTAATATTTTGATGAAAATACACTGTATACACGCTAAAAAATAAATTTTGTACAGGGGGTACCTTATAACATGGGAAATAATTTTTTCCGTGCAAAAGGTAATATTTTGATGAAAATACACTGTATACACGCTAAAAAATATATTTTGTACAGGGGGTACCTTATAACATGGGAAATAATTTTTTCCGTGCAAGAGGTAATATTTTGATGAAAATACACTGTATACACGCTAAAAAATATATTTTGTACAGGGGGTACCTTATAACATGGGAAATAATTTTTTCCGTGCAAGAGGTAATATTTTGATGAAAATACACTGTATACGCGCTAAAAAATATATTTTGTACAGGGGGTACCTTATAACATGGGAAATAATTTTTTCTGCACAAGAGATCAAAAACTGAGCAAAATACACTGTATACATGCTAAAAAATATATTTTGTACAGGGGGTACCTTATAACATGGGAAATAATTTTTTCCGTGCAAGAGGTAATATTTTGATGAAAATACACTGTATACACGCTAAAAATATATATTTTGTACAGGGGGTACCTTATAACATGGGAAATAATTTTTTCCGTGCAAATGGTAATATTTTGATGAAAATACACTGTATACACGCTAAAAAATATATTTTGTACAGGGGGTACCTTATAACATGGGAAATAATTTGTTCTGCACAAGATATCAAAAACTGATCAAAGTACACTGTATACATGCTAAAAAATATATTTTGTACAGGGGGTACCTTATAACATGGGAAATAATTTTTTCCGTGCAAGAGGTAATATTTTGATGAAAATACACTGTATACACGCTAAAAAATATATTTTGTACAGGGGGTACCTTATAACATGGGAAATAATTTTTTCCGTGCAAGAGGTAATATTTTGATGAAAATACACTGTATACGCGCTAAAAAATATATTTTGTACAGGGGGTACCTTATAACATGGGAAATAATTTTTTCTGCACAAGAGATCAAAAACTGATCAAAATACACTGTATACATGCTAAAAAATATATTTTGTACAGGGGGTACCTTATAACATGGGAAATAATTTTTTCCGTGCAAGAGGTAATATTTTGATGAAAATACACTGTATACACGCTAAAAAATATATTTTGTACAGGGGGTACCTTATAACATGGGAAATAATTTTTTCCGTGCAAATGGTAATATTTTGATGAAAATACACTGTATACACGCTAAAAAATATATTTTGTACAGGGGGTACCTTATAACATGGGAAATAATTTTTTCTGCACAAGAGGTAATATTTTGATGAAAATACACTGTATACACGCTAAAAAATATATTTTGTACAGGGGGTACCTTATAACATGGGAAATAATTTTTTCTGCACAAGAGATCAAAAACTGATCAAAATACACTGTATACATGCTAAAAAATATATTTTGTACAGGGGGTACCTTATAACATGGGAAATAATTTTTTCCGTGCAAGAGGTAATATTTTGATGAAAATACACTGTATACACGCTAAAAAATATATTTTGTACAGGGGGTACCTTATAACATGGGAAATAATTTTTTCCGTGCAAATGGTAATATTTTGATGAAAATACACTGTATACACGCTAAAAAATATATTTTGTACAGGGGGTACCTTATAACATGGGAAATAATTTTTTCTGCACAAGAGGTAATATTTTGATGAAAATACACTGTATACACGCTAAAAAATATATTTTGTACAGGGGGTACCTTATAACATGGGAAATAATTTGTTCTGCACAAGATATCAAAAACTGATCAAAGTACACTGTATACATGCTAAAAAATATATTTTGTACAGGGGGTACCTTATAACATGGGAAATAATTTTTTCCGTGCAAGAGGTAATATTTTGATGAAAATACACTTTATACACGCTAAAAAATATATTTTGTACAGGGGGTACCTTATAACATGGGAAATAATTTTTTCCGTGCAAGAGGTAATATTTTGATGAAAATACACTGTATACACGCTAAAAAATATATTTCGTACGAGGGGTACTGTAAAGGTCTGGACTTTAACTAGAGTAAAAACGCTGAACACAGAGAATAACTAAAAACACAGTGTATTTAATAATTTTAACAGGACAACTTACATACTGGAAGGGCTGGACGACTCTGCCTTACAAGTCGGCAGAGCGGGGTTTAAATACTGAGGGATCGTGGGAAAGAAGAGAAACTAAAGTCCGGGTTATTAAGAAGATGAGATTTGCAAATGGAAGCATTTGCAAATCTCCTGCTGCGATTGTGATTGAAAGTAATGAAAAGAGATTGAATTTGGACTACACGCTGTGATTTTAATTAAAATTTCTAATTAATATAATGAAAAGGCTAATGTTTGCAAATGAGGCTTCATTTGCAAACGTAATTAAATTTCTAATAGAAGTTTTCCTAATTAAGTTTATACTAATAAAAGTTTAGACAGTTAAGGAATTAGGAACATTACAATTCCTTCCCCTTTACGGAAAAAGGAATTATTCCTATAATTCAAAATAGAATTTACGGAAAATGAAGCCAAAATCTTAAACCAAAAAAAAACCGTAAGGAGGGATAAAATGCAAAATAAACGGAAAATAAGAAGATTTCCGTAGAATCGAACATTGATAAGAAAAGGCAAGGAAAAAGATTACACACTCCTTCCCCCTCTTAACCGGAGGAGTTTCGTATCAGTTGAGAAGAAAAAAAAACTTATTTGAAAAATAAAACCTTCAAAAGAAGAATCACTTATTCGAGAAACAAAGGATCAAGAAAACATGTAAAATGTAACATTAGGCGTGGCTTTCGTTAGAGCCAGAGCCAAGATTCGGGAAAAGATAAGTAAACAATGAAAGATACGGAAAATAGAGAATTGATATAGGTATGGAAAACAGAATAGAATAGAATAGAAATAGGGAAACCCATTTTAGATTTCGAAAAGCTACCAAGTGGAAAACGTGCAAGATTCTGTAATCTGCACTAATGTAAGCTTCAACGAGGCTTCCCATATATAAAAAAAATTTTGGTCAAACACGAAATATTGCTATTTCGTGTTTGTTACTTCGTATTGTAATACACTAATAGATCAAAAGTGACTATACGGATAGGTCACTTAGCACTTTAAAAAAAAAAACTGCCCAAGAGAATGAAGAAATTCTACCACAAACAATGTGGCGGAAATAATGGTAGCGACAGAGAAAAGGCACAAATCAATTAACGGTACGCTACTTCAGTAGTGGCGCTTTAACAGTTGACCTACCAATCTAACATTTGAATTTTAATTTCGGCGAAGGAAACGGAAGACAGGAAAAAAAACAATAATGGATAGTAAAAAGGGTACTTGTAACAAAACCGTTATTCGGGAAAATGAATTCCGTGGTAACCATAACAAATGAGAAGAGAGTTTTTCGAAGAGAGAAGTATAGATGAAATAGAGAATAATAGAGTTAAACTTATTTTTCAGCAATTTCCTCCGACAAGACACGGCAGCGTTTGACGGCGTCGCGAATCATCTCGTTGCATTGGTCTTTGTCGGGTCCTTGTAGTCTTGAAGTCAAGGAATTCTTCCTCACCTCCTCCAACCATCGGATGTTATCATGGAATTCTTGAATCTTTGACTTCTTAATCAGGCGTTTTCCTTTTCTTGATTTCCGGAGTCCACTGATTTCAATAAATGCCAACCCGCGTTGGCTCCATTTTTGCTGCAAACTTTGTGATCTGCAGAATTTCTTCATGCCGGATATACCCGGCATTGAGTCATTAGGTATCACATCACGCGGCGAGTCACCTTGTTCAGTTATCTTGTCTGAGTATGTATCACTTTTGCAAGTTGCGATAAGAGTCGTCGGTTCGAAATTTAGGCAGGAACTGCACTCTACATTTTCTTCTAGGTAACAACACTTGCTTTTCTTTTCACTCATTGCGTCGAAAAAAAAATTTTTTTTTTATCAAAAAGACAAAAAAAAATACAGACTTTACTACTTGGGGTTTGTTAGTGCACTGGCTGGGAATTCGGTGTAGTCTGTTTCATATAACTAAGACGACTCCTCATGTAATTTAAGGACAAGAAAAGAACAGTAGGGAATGAAGAAATTACGTGGAGAAACCGTCTTTGACGAACAAAGGAGGAGCGGAATAAAGGAAAAAAAAGAAGAAAGGCTAGCTATGATGACTCTTTTCCCCTTTTTTTTTTTTAGGTAAGCGCGCGAAAACCGCCTCCGGCTACCTTAGCGCGTCACCGTTTTTAAGAAAAATATTTAGAGTAGAATATACATATTGTAGCAAGAAGAAGTACGATTTTTTTTTTCTTTTTGTTTTAAAATTCAAATCTTGCTAAACTAAGTGAAGCGAGTATAGTACTGGAGGGATTAAATATGTTTTCAAGGATAACTGGGTCCAGCAATATTTAATCGGGAGGCTACCGTGGCCAAAATGCGCTTTTTCCCGTCTTCAGGAATAGAAGAATTCCATACCTGAAAACGGAAAGTTTTTGTAGCGTGCAAGTAGTTCATCTGGGGGAGTAATACCCGGTTCAATTCCGAGTTTTTCCAATATTAAGTCATCCATGCGTTGAAAAGATCTTGTTGTTCTGGTATTCGCATTCGTCTTGCGTTGTACCCAACTTTTCTTCTTTGCTTTCAATCGAGATGTCCCATCTATTTTTTCAAGTTGTTCTAAAATTATGGATACAATTTCCAATGGATCCCGTTGTATCGCTGGTGTATTGGATATTGGAGAAGCGTCCGTCACGATATCAGGTGCTTCGTCCGTGTCAGAATCGTATTGACCGTTTGATACGTTGCTGCCGATGGTTGTAAAAATTCCGTCGGGGCGTCGTTTAACGGTTCTGTTTGTGCCGACGCTCTCTCCTTAAGCGACCTGGGTCATACCGAAGATAGACCCCTCGTGGTCTTCGTAACAAAATTTACTTTGTAGTGTGCGTAAAATCACGGTCATAGTGATTGATAAGTTGCGGATAATGCAACAAGTGGGTTTTTTTTTCTGCTGGTAGCGTTAGGCTACACTGTTGATAGCGTTAGGCTATTTTCAGCCGATGAGGTTTGAACGAATTGTTGAACTCGTCGTTACATTTTGAGAAAAAAGGAGAAGTAGAAGAAGGAGAAGTTTGGAAACAGAAGGAGAATGAGAATATGAGAAAGACTAAATATATAGCAAAGGGAAGGTACGTTTTTTTTTTCCTTTTTCATTTTATTTCGGCTAGTGGAAGAAAAGAAGGAAGAAGATGTGAACACCTGCATTAGTTTGCCTACTGGTAGATACATAGTACGCAAGGTCAATGCACTGTGCTGCATATACCGGCACAGCGCTTTGGACGGGTCGGGTCTATTCTGAGACTGGAGTAGCCTCGGGCTATAACAGCGCGACGGGGGTTCGGGGGTGGGTCTCTGTGTATTTCTGGTCGGCCACTGCAAGTTTCTAGCAAAGTTTTTTGTGTGGCCGTAGGGCGAGCGGAGGATTCTACCCGCGCGCGTACTAGTGTTGAGTAAAATTCAGTCGGTATAGAAAGTGATAGCGGTGTAGTAGTGAGGTGGAGAAAGAGAGGAAAAGTATTCAGGAAAGTGTTCGGATGTTTTCGTGCGGAAAATTTCAAGTTGTTCTGTTTTATTTTGGAAGTTGTGGGAATAGTGAATATTGTGGTGAGATAAAAGTAATGCGGGAAAATTTCATTTTTTTTTTTTTAACGATATACAGAAGAGTGAACTACTGACCTACATTTTCTTTTCTGTTTGGAGGTTGTGATGGAATGTTAGTGAATGTAATTGTTGTTTGGAAAGTTTCGTTTGTTTTATGTTGTTTTATTATTTCATTAGTGTTTCAGTGTTTTCTTACCAAAAATTTGAAGCAAATTTGTATGTTGGTTTATTTTTTTTTCTTGAAGAAGGAAAGAATAAACTTGGAAATACGGAATCAAGAATTTTACTTTTAAAGTTTTGATAAAAGAGAGAGTAGAGAATGCTATTTATTTTTAAGTGAAAGGAAGAAACGGAAAATGTGAATATGTATATAGAATAATAAGTGGAATAGAAAATATAGTGAAATATTACTCCTCGGCACAAGGGCAAAGGTCTTCCCAAACTAGGCCTTTCCCTACCACGTAAGTACAGTGGGTGTGCGAGTGACCTATACTTTCCGTCGGCAACGCGTTAGGCCTAGCGCCTGAAAGCGTTTGCTTATAAAATGTAAGTTCCGAATAGCCGCAACGATTTTTTTTTAGAAACACTTCTTACATAGTTTTTTTCTCTAATGCAATTCTTCTTTTACTTGTACGTTATAGATTGTATCTCAAAATTCTGATAAGGGCTATAAAAAGCAACTGTTGGAATTCAAAAGATCAAAAAGAATGAAGTATATTTTAATACGACTCAATAGATTGGGCTCGTGGGTAAGAATTGCAATCATTTAATGATTTATATATTTTTTTATTTCTTCGATTCACTCTAGGTTAGTGGAATGGTGGGTGGGTTTTTGTTCAATCCAATTTCCATAATTGTTAGTATCAATCAAGCTCAATCATCAGAGAAAGGATAGATTGACCAGCCATCAATTCCAATTGTAAAAAAAAAAAAAATTTTTTTTTCGATTTTACAAATAAATACGGCTGAAATTCACAATGTGTTTCAACAGTATTTTTAGTCTAATGCTGTACGTTATTTTGTCGTAACAGTATTGGATCTTACCAAAATATTTTAGGCTTGAACATAGCTACAAATTGGGCGCTGCCATTGTGATTAGGCAATTTTTCAGCGCTTAAATCCTCCATCTTAAGTGATTAAAGATAAGTTAAGAAGCGAAGCAGTAATATTACACTATGTTATTAGGTTGTTGGTTACTTTTTCGTGACAGATCTCTTTCAATTGTATAAAACTTATTTGATTATCTAGTACTTTTAAACGAATTATTTCATATGTTACTTAGTAAATGCGAAAATGGTCTTCCCTTCTGTTATAAAATTTCCTCCGACTCTTGTATACGTAATAAAACGATTTTCTTTATCATAATGGGATTTTTTTTTTTTGCTTTTAATACTTTGGGCGTCTAGTAAATGTTGTTTCCTTAGTTACTTATTTACTTTGAGTTTTTTCGTAGTTATTTCAGAAGTATAGTTTCACGTCCGAGGAATAGGTAAAATGACACTGTTTTAACAAGCTTGTTATGCCGAATGCTAGGCAAGGGTGACAAAAGGTTAAAAACTGGTCTTACTAATATATTAACATCTCGGAATACAAATTTAAATTTTTCCTAATTATTGTCTGTAACACATGTTCTGGTGTGCCATATTGTTATTACACTGTTAACAAAATGTTGAGCTACTATGCGGCTGACGTATCCTACATTGGGATAGTAAGTGTACACTGACTTGTGTTATCCGTTAACGCAAGTATGTGGTTATTATCGTTAGTGCTAACCTGAATCGGACCTACTATGCCCATCGCTATTTTTTCCATACCCTGTTTATGAGTGGCATAGGGCATAGTGGTGCCTTACTGGCTCCATAAGACTTTCGTCGAGCATTTTGCCAAGTAAAACTGCTTTTGGATTTGCTATTATTTTAGCTATACCTAAGTGTCCCGCTAACATGTTTATTTGCTTTCAAAGTCATTTTACGTTTTCAATATCACTGGTTATTTATTGTTATTTGATTCTGTTATAGGTTTCGCTACTTAATTTATGTTTCCGTTGTTATTAGTCTAATCCATTTAGTTATATCCAAGTATTTATATTCTTCAGTATTTACCTCATAATTGATTTTCTTAACAATCTGTTTCTCTTTTGCGATATTCGTCGTTTTCCTAACCAGTCCGTGTGGCATTTAGGAGAAATGGTAGCGATGAAGGGTTCGGTGATCGACTAAGAGAATCCGCGTTTTAATTCGTCCTGCCTGACCCGTCCCTGTATTGATAGCACATTTCTGCATTTTCAATGCCCACCTGGCAAGTCTTCAGCTAGTTTCTACTATACGATGGCTACCTAAACGGCCGATAATCAGTTATTTTCTTTAAATAAATCATACATTTTCAATATTTTGCCCCTTTAATGTTCCACCCTTATATAAATGGTTTGACGAATACGCAAAAAAACGATCTATCGTGGTCGTTTTCAACGCTTGAGTGGGGTGGACGTTGTAACTAAGCAAGTACTGCTCCTATCCCGTACCCAGATACATCCGAAAAAAAATTCGGCCGAATTTCGGACATCTCAGATGGGCTTCGAGACGGGGCAGTTTGAATACAACGAAAGGCGTCCCTTTGCTCATCCCCCCAAGTCCATTGCTCCATCCCATTTCATTTTCTTCCTATCTAAATAAAGTCAATGGATAAGCTTCCTCAGCAAAAGCTTTTAAAACTTATGGTAATAGCTAGCAAGTCCTAAGAAAGAGCTAAGCTCCTTAGCATTTGTAGGTTCAGGATAGTTAACGATAGCTGCAACTTTCGCATCGTTTGGCGAAACACCAGTGCGGGAAATAATGTGCCCTTATATTTTTCCTTTTCATTATGAATAATTCGCTTCTTTCTGTATTTAATTCATATTTTCTTTTAAATGGTAACAAATTTAATTTAATATGGTAATCGCTTTTGTCATCTTACGGTTAACAACTACTTTCGACTATACTTTCTTACTGCTTTCTTAATCATTCACTTTATTTATTGGCATCGTCTATATCAAAGTGGATTTGCATAAGACAGGTTTCTAGCAAATAAATAAATGAAACACTTTGGCATACGATTGAATTCGTATAGCCCGTTCTTACTTATGAGATTTAAGAATAAAACTACTTCCGTACAGGGCATCGATGATGGCATTGATTTACGGAGTGAAACATGTCTTACGGTTACTTTGTTTATTGACGATAAGCAATGTGAAACGCGTTTATCCCTTTATATATTTATTTAAAAAAAAAAAAGGCACCTTTACCACCGGGGCTACACGGGGTTTTTGTACTTTTATATTTTATATTATAGTATTATTCAATTGCATTATTCATCATGCCTCCGGGGTTCATGGTAAAGGGATAACTATTTGAGCTTACTGCGGGGCTAGGTCTAACAAATTTCTATTTAAGCTATATAAAATTGTTATCGGGTCCGATTCTATACTATATATGATGAGTCAACAAAATATTCTTCCTATCGTCTATATGTAATAGTTATCTCGTTGTTGCTCGGGGTAAGTCAAACTACCAAGGACTGCTGTTGGTCCTTTATCTTCACATAATTTTTTACTAATTACTATCGATTCTGCCGTATAAGCGTGTTCACAAAGGTTTTCGTAGATCTCGTCACGGGAAATCCGTGGCCAAAGTTCATCTTTTATTTTTGGCAGTAAGCCTTTCAAGAGAATCTTTTTCTTGGAGTCATTACGCAATTGGATTACGTCATGGTATAAGTCTTTTTCGGTTTGTGCAGCGTTTTGGTCGGGTGCGGCGCGTTCCTTTCCATGTATACTGTCAAATAATTCGTTTAGTTTTGAAACAAATGCTCGAGTCCGCTGCTCTGGTTTTTGTTTGAGGGTCTGTAACTTGTTCTTAAGCTTGTCGATATCTGATTCATCTCGGAAACGGGAGATGAAGTCGTGCTTCCAATCGGTGTATACTAGATTTTGGCCGTTGGCTTGATCATATGTCACATGCCAATCGAGAGCTTCTCCGCCAAGACGATCGGAGAAAAATCTTATCTTTTGGGCATCGTCCCAATTATTATTCCTGGCTACGCGTTCCGCACTTTTGAGCCAGTCTGTAACTAATTTATCAGTACTTTTTCCTTTGTAAATTGATATAGTTTTCTTCTCTTCCCTGGAGAATAATTCTCCTAATTTTTGAACTAGTGGAGTAGCTATATCTGGGACCGTTGCCTGGTTCTCTGCATTTTGCTGAGGTGGTGTCACCATTCTAAAAGGTGACGGGGTTCTGTTTCGCAAGGGTAATATGACAGTTGTATTATTCAAGTTTAAACGTTGTCGCACTCGCGAAATGTCAGGTTAATCGTTGGATGCCAAATTTTAAAATTTTTCCAAGTTGCTACTTAATTCTCTTAATTACTTATCTCTTTTAGTCGATACAATCATTGAGAGTCGTCTTACCAGTAACTCTAGGTATATTTTGCATTAGCTTACCTTAATCGGCGTTAAGTCGGATTCCCGACGGTCTCGTAGCACACACTTATTACACTTGATTTTACGCTTAAGTTTCGAAAAAGTTTCTGAAAAGTTAAACTCTATGCTAGCGTTCACAACCAGAAAAAGTCCTTTCCTTATGGTGTTCAACAAAACTCAAGTCTTCGTTGACTTTTTGTCTCGTTGGGACCTCCAAATGTAAAGGTCTGGACTTTAACTAGAGTAAAAACGCTGAACACAGAGAATAACTAAAAACACAGTGTATTTAATAATTTTAACAGGACAACTTACATACTGGAAGGGCTGGACGACTCTGCCTTACAAGTCGGCAGAGCGGGGTTTAAATACTGAGGGATCGTGGGAAAGAAGAGAAACTAAAGTCCGGGTTATTAAGAAGATGAGATTTGCAAATGGAAGCATTTGCAAATCTCCTGCTGCGATTGTGATTGAAAGTAATGAAAAGAGATTGAATTTGGACTACACGCTGTGATTTTAATTAAAATTTCTATTTAATATAATAAAAAGGCTAATTAAATTTCTAATAGAAGTTTTCCTAATTAAGTTTATACTAATAAAAGTTTAGACAGTTAAGGAATTAGGAACATTACAGTACCTTATAACATGGGAAATAATTTTTTCTGCACAAGAGATCAAAAACTGATCAAAATACACTGTATACATGCTAAAAAATATATTTTGTACAGGGGGTACCTTATAACATGGGAAATAATTTTTTCCGTGCAAGAGGTAATATTTTGATGAAAATACACTGTATACGCGCTAAAAAATATATTTTGTACAGGGGGTACCTTATAACATGGGAAATAATTTTTTCTGCACAAGAGATCAAAAACTGATCAAAATACACTGTATACATGCTAAAAAATATATTTTGTACAGGGGGTACCTTATAACATGGGAAATAATTTTTTCCGTGCAAGAGGTAATATTTCGATGAAAATACACTGTATACACGCTAAAAAATATATTTTGTACAGGGGGTACCTTATAACATGGGAAATAATTTTTTCCGTGCAAGAGGTAATATTTTGATGAAAATACACTGTATACACGCAAAAAAATATTTTGTACAGGGGGTACCTTATAACATGGGAAATAATTTTTTCCGTGCAAGAGGTAATATTTTGATGAAAATACACTGTATACACGCTAAAAAATATATTTTGTACGAGGGGTACCTTATAACATGGGAAATAATTTTTTCTGCACAAGAGATCAAAAACTGATCAAAATACACTGTATACATGCTAAAAAATATATTTTGTACAGGGGGTACCTTATAACATGGGAAATAATTTTTTCCGTGCAAGAGGTAATATTTTGATGAAAATACACTGTATACGCGCTAAAAAATATATTTTGTACAGGGGGTACCTTATAACATGGGAAATAATTTTTTCTGCACAAGAGATCAAAAACTGATCAAAATACACTGTATACACGCTAAAAAATATATTTTGTACAGGGGGTACCTTTTAACATGGGAAATAATTTTTTCCGTGCAAGAGGTAATATTTTGATGAAAATACACTGTATACACGCTAAAAAATATATTTTGTACAGGGGGTACCTTATAACATGGGAAATAATTTTTTCCGTGCAAGAGGTAATATTTTGATGAAAATACACTGTATACACGCTAAAAAATATATTTTGTACAGGGGGTACCTTATAACATGGGAAATAATTTTTTCCGTGCAAGAGGTAATATTTTGATGAAAATACACTGTATACACGCTAAAAAATATATTTTGTACAGGGGGTACCTTATAACATGGGAAATAATTTTTTCCGTGCAAGAGGTAATATTTTGATGAAAATACACTGTGTACACGCTAAAAAATATATTTTGTACAGGGGGTACCTTATAACATGGGAAATAATTTTTTCTGCACAAGAGATCAAAAACTGATCAAAATACACTGTATACATGCTAAAAAATATATTTTGTACAGGGGGTACCTTATAACATGGGAAATAATTTGTTCTGCACAAGAGATCAAAAACTTATCAAAATACACTGTATACATGCTAAAAAATATATATTTTGTACAGGGGGTACCTTATAACATGGGAAATAATTTTTTCCGTGCAAGAGGTAATATTTTGATGAAAATACACTGTATACACGCTAAAAAATATATTTTGTACAGGGGGTACCTTATAACATGGGAAATAATTTTTTCCGTGCAAGAGGTAATATTTTGATGAAAATACACTGTATACACGCTAAAAAATATATTTTGTACAGGGGGTACCTTATAACATGGGAAATAATTTTTTCCGTGCAAGAGGTAATATTTTGATGAAAATACACTGTATACATGCTAAAAATATATTTTGTACAGGGGGTACCTTATAACATGGGAAATAATTTTTTCCGTGCAAGAGGTAATATTTTGATGAAAATACACTGTATACACGCTAAAAAATATATTTTGTACAGGGGGTACCTTATAACATGGGAAATAATTTTTTCCGTGCAAGAGGTAATATTTTGATGAAAATACACTGTATACATGCTAAAAAATATATTTTGTACAGGGGGTACCTTATAACATGGGAAATAATTTTTTCCGTGCAAGAGGTAATATTTTGATGAAAATACACTGTATACATGCTAAAAAATATATTTTGTACAGGGGGTACCTTATAACATGGGAAATAATTTTTTCCGTGCAAGAGGTAATATTTTGATGAAAATACACTGTATACACGCTAAAAAATATATTTTGTACAGGGGGTACCTTATAACATGGGAAATAATTTTTTCCGTGCAAGAGGTAATATTTTGATGAAAATACACTGTATACATGCTAAAAAATATATTTTGTACAGGGGGTACCTTATAACATGGGAAATAATTTTTTCCGTGCAAGAGGTAATATTTTGATGAAAATACACTGTATACACGCTAAAAAATATATTTTGTACAGGGGGTACCTTATAACATGGGAAATAATTTTTTCTGCACAAGAGAACAAAAACTGATCAAAATACACTGTATACATGCTAAAAAATATATTTTGTACAGGGGGTACCTTATAACATGGGAAATAATTTTTTCCGTGCAAGAGGTAATATTTTGATGAAAATACACTGTATACACGCTAAAAAATATATTTTGTACAGGGGGTACCTTATAACATGGGAAATAATTTTTTCCGTGCAAAAAAATAATATTTTGATGAAAATAACATGGGAAATACTGTATACATGCTAAAAATATATTTTGTACAGGGGGTACCTTATAACATGGGAAATAATTTTTTCCGTGCAAGAGGTAATATTTTGATGAAAATACACTGTATACATGCTAAAAAATATATTTTGTACAGGGGGTACCTTATAACATGGGAAATAATTTTTTCCGTGCAAGAGGTAATATTTTGATGAAAATACACTGTATACACGCTAAAAAATATATTTTGTACAGGGGGTACCTTATAACATGGGAAATAATTTTTTCCGTGCAAGAGGTAATATTTTGATGAAAATACACTGTATACATGCTAAAAAATATATTTTGTACAGGGGGTACCTTATAACATGGGAAATAATTTTTTCCGTGCAAGAGGTAATATTTTGATGAAAATACACTGTATACACGCTAAAAAATATATTTTGTACAGGGGGTACCTTATAACATGGGAAATAATTTTTTCCGTGCAAGAGGTAATATTTTGATGAAAATACACTGTATACATGCTAAAAAATATATTTTGTACAGGGGGTACCTTATAACATGGGAAATAATTTTTTTCCGTGCAAGAGGTAATATTTTGATGAAAATACACTGTATACACGCTAAAAAATATATTTTGTACAGGGGGTACCTTATAACATGGGAAATAATTTTTTCCGTGCAAGAGGTAATATTTTGATGAAAATACACTGTATACATGCTAAAAAATATATTTTGTACAGGGGGTACCTTATAACATGGGAAATAATTTTTTCCGTGCAAGAGGTAATATTTTGATGAAAATACACTGTATACATGCTAAAAAATATATTTTGTACAGGGGGTACCTTATAACATGGGAAATAATTTTTTCCGTGCAAGAGGTAATATTTTGATGAAAATACACTGTATACACGCTAAAAAATATATTTTGTACAGGGGGTACCTTATAACATGGGAAATAATTTTTTCCGTGCAAGAGGTAATATTTTGATGAAAATACACTGTATACATGCTAAAAAATATATTTTGTACAGGGGGTACCTTATAACATGGGAAATAATTTTTTCCGTGCAAGAGGTAATATTTTGATGAAAATACACTGTATACACGCTAAAAAATATATTTTGTACAGGGGGTACCTTATAACATGGGAAATAATTTTTTCCGTGCAAGAGGTAATATTTTGATGAAAATACACTGTATACATGCTAAAAAATATATTTTGTACAGGGGGTACCTTATAACATGGGAAATAATTTTTTCCGTGCAAGAGGTAATATTTTGATGAAAATACACTGTATACATGCTAAAAAATATATTTTGTACAGGGGGTACCTTATAACATGGGAAATAATTTTTTCCGTGCAAGAGGTAATATTTGGATGAAAATACACTGTATACATGCTAAAAAATATATTTTGTACAGGGGGTACCTTATAACATGGGAAATAATTTTTTCCGTGCAAGAGGTAATATTTTGATGAAAATACACTGTATACATGCTAAAAAATATATTTTGTACAGGGGGTACCTTATAACATGGGAAATAATTTTTTCCGTGCAAGAGGTAATATTTTGATGAAAATACACTGTATACACGCTAAAAAATATATTTTGTACAGGGGGTACCTTATAACATGGGAAATAATTTTTTCCGTGCAAGAGGTAATATTTTGATGAAAATACACTGTATACACGCTAAAAAATATATTTTGTACAGGGGGTACCTTATAACATGGGAAATAATTTTTTTCCGTGCAAGAGGTAATATTTTGATGAAAATACACTGTATACACGCTAAAAAATATATTTTGTACAGGGGGTACCTTATAACATGGGAAATAATTTTTTCCGTGCAAGAGGTAATATTTTGATGAAAATACACTGTATACACGCTAAAAAATATATTTTGTACAGGGGGTACCTTATAACATGGGAAATAATTTT
Source organism: Ceriodaphnia dubia (assembly GCA_022539655.2). Classification (NCBI taxonomy): domain Eukaryota; kingdom Metazoa; phylum Arthropoda; class Branchiopoda; order Diplostraca; family Daphniidae; genus Ceriodaphnia; species Ceriodaphnia dubia. The sequence continues at coordinate 1,978 of JAKUCG020000042.1, read as the reverse complement.
TTCCGTGCAAGAGGTAAAATTTTGATGAAAATACACTGTATACATGCTAAAAAATATATTTTGTACAGGGGGTACCTTATAACATGGGAAATAATTTTTTCCGTGCAAGAGGTAATATTTTGATGAAAATACACTGTATACATGCTAAAAAATATATTTTGTACAGGGGGTACCTTATAACATGGGAAATAATTTTTTCCGTGCAAGAGGTAATATTTTGATGAAAATACACTGTATACATGCTAAAAAATATATTTTGTACAGGGGGTACCTTATAACATGGGAAATAATTTTTTCCGTGCAAGAGGTAATATTTTGATGAAAATACACTGTATACATGCTAAAAAATATATTTTGTACAGGGGGTACCTTATAACATGGGAAATAATTTTTTCCGTGCAAGAGGTAATATTTTGATGAAAATACACTGTATACATGCTAAAAAATATATTTTGTACAGGGGGTACCTTATAACATGGGAAATAATTTTTTCCGTGCAAGAGGTAATATTTTGATGAAAATACACTGTATACATGCTAAAAAATATATTTTGTACAGGGGGTACCTTATAACATGGGAAATAATTTTTTCCGTGCAAGAGGTAATATTTTGATGAAAATACACTGTATACATGCTAAAAAATATATTTTGTACAGGGGGTACCTTATACAATGGGAAATAATTTTTTCCGTGCAAGAGGTAATATTTTGATGAAAATACACTGTATACATGCTAAAAAATATATTTTGTACAGGGGGTACCTTATAACATGGGAAATAATTTTTTCCGTGCAAGAGGTAATATTTTGATGAAAATACACTGTATACATGCTAAAAAATATATTTTGTACAGGGGGTACCTTATAACATGGGAAATAATTTTTTCTGCAAGAGGTAATATTTTGATGAAAATACACTGTATACATGCTAAAAAATATATTTTGTACAGGGGGTACCTTATAACATGGGAAATAATTTTTTCCGTGCAAGAGGTAATATTTTGATGAAAATACACTGTATACATGCTAAAAAATATATTTTGTACAGGGGGTACCTTATAACATGGGAAATAATTTTTTCCGTGCAAGAGGTAATATTTTGATGAAAATACACTGTATACATGCTAAAAAATATATTTTGTACAGGGGGTACCTTATAACATGGGAAATAATTTTTTCCGTGCAAGAGGTAATATTTTGATGAAAATACACTGTATACATGCTAAAAAATATATTTTGTACAGGGGGTACCTTATAACATGGGAAATAATTTTTTCCGTGCAAGAGGTAATATTTTGATGAAAATACACTGTATACATGCTAAAAAATATATTTTGTACAGGGGGTACCTTATAACATGGGAAATAATTTTTTCCGTGCAAGAGGTAATATTTTGATGAAAATACACTGTATACATGCTAAAAAATATATTTTGTACAGGGGGTACCTTATAACATGGGAAATAATTTTTCCCGTGCAATTTGATGAAAATACACTGTATACATGCTAAAAAATATATTTTGTACAGGGGGTACCTTATAACATGGGAAATAATTTTTTCCGTGCAAGAGGTAATATTTTGATGAAAATACACTGTATACATGCTAAAAAATATATTTTGTACAGGGGGTACCTTATAACATGGGAAATAATTTTTTCCGTGCAAGAGGTAATATTTTGATGAAAATACACTGTATACATGCTAAAAAATATATTTTGTACAGGGGGTACCTTATAATAACATATATCTTGGGAAATAATTTTTTGCGTGCAAGAGGTAATATTTTGATGAAAATACACTGTATACATGCTAAAAAATATATTTTGTACAGGGGGTACCTTATAACATGGGAAATAATTTTTTCCGTGCAAGAGGTAATATTTTGATGAAAATACACTGTATACATGCTAAAAAATATATTTTGTACAGGGGGTACCTTATAACATGGGAAATAATTTTTTCCAGTGCAAGAGGTAATA
>JAKUCG020000041.1:0-30537 GCA_022539655.2 Ceriodaphnia dubia | reverse complement strand
ACCTCTGCGGTGGGAAAATAAAAGTTTTCCAGGGGATGGAAGTTTCCTGCGTTCGTTATCATACCGCAAATTGTTGGGGATGCAGGTGAAAAATTGACCGGCCGGCAAGTTTTCAGTGCCCATCACTAAGAAAATCCACCTCTGCAGTGGGAAAATAAAAGTTTTCCATGGCATGGAAGTTTCCTGCGTTCGTTATCATACCGCAAATTGTTGGGCCGGTCATTTAATGCCTCGGAATATGGAGAGGAAGAGCTGTTCTACTAGATGCAGGTGAAAAATTGACCGGCCGGCAAGTTTTCAGTGCCCATCACTAAGAAAATCCACCTCTGCAGTGGGAAAATAAAAGTTTTCCATGGCATGGAAGTTTCCTGCGTTCGTTATCATACCGCAAATTGTTGGGCCGGTCATTTAATGCCTCGGAATATGGAGAGGAAGAGCTGTTCTACTAGATGCAGGTGAAAAATTGACCGGCCGGCAAGTTTTCAGTGCCCATCACTAAGAAAATCCACCTCTGCAGTGGGAAAATAAAATTTCCATGGCATGGAAGTTTCCTGCGTTCGTTATCATACCGCAAATTGTTGGGCCGGTCATTTAATGCCTCGGAATATGGAGAGGAAGAGCTGTTCTACTAGATGCAGGTGAAAAATTGACCGGCCGGCAAGTTTTCAGTGCCCATCACTAAGAAAATCCACCTCTGCAGTGGGAAAATAAAAGTTTTCCATGGCATGGAAGTTTCCTGCGTTCGTTATCATACCGCAAATTGTTGGGCCGGTCATTTAATGCCTCGGAATATGGAGAGGAAGAGCTGTTCTACTAGATGCAGGTGAAAAATTGACCGGCCGGCAAGTTTTCAGTGCCCATCACTAAGAAAATCCACCTCTGCAGTGGGAAAATAAAAGTTTTCCATGGCATGGAAGTTTCCTGCGTTCGTTATCATACCGCAAATTGTTGGGCCGGTCATTTAATGCCTCGGAATATGGAGAGGAAGAGCTGTTCTACTAGATGCAGGTGAAAAATTGACCGGCCGGCAAAAGTTTTCAGTGCCCATCACTAAGAAAATCCACCTCTGCAGTGGGAAAATAAAAGTTTTCCATGGCATGGAAGTTTCCTGCGTTCGTTATCATACCGCAAATTGTTGGGCCGGTCATTTAATGCCTCGGAATATGGAGAGGAAGAGCTGTTCTACTAGATGCAGGTGAAAAATTGACCGGCCGGCAAGTTTTCAGTGCCCATCACTAAGAAAATCCACCTCTGCAGTGGGAAAATAAAAGTTTTCCATGGCATGGAAGTTTCCTGCGTTCGTTATCATACCGCAAATTGTTGGGCCGGTCATTTAATGCCTCGGAATATGGAGAGGAAGAGCTGTTCTACTAGATGCAGGTGAAAAATTGACCGGCCGGCAAGTTTTCAGTGCCCATCACTAAGAAAATCCACCTCTGCAGTGGGAAAATAAAAGTTTTCCATGGCATGGAAGTTTCCTGCGTTCGTTATCATACCGCAAATTGTTGGGCCGGTCATTTAATGCCTCCGAATATGGAGAGGAAGAGCTGTTCTACTAGATGCAGGTGAAAAATTGACCGGCCGGCAAGTTTTCAGTGCCCATCACTAAGAAAATCCACCTCTGCAGTGGGAAAATAAAAGTTTTCCATGGCATGGAAGTTTCCTGCGTTCGTTATCATACCGCAAATTGTTGGGCCGGTCATTTAATGCCTCGGAATATGGAGAGGAAGAGCTGTTCTACTAGATGCAGGTGAAAAATTGACCGGCCGGCAAGTTTTCAGTGCCCATCACTAAGAAAATCCACCTCTGCAGTGGGAAAATAAAAGTTTTCCATGGCATGGAAGTTTCCTGCGTTCGTTATCATACCGCAAATTGTTGGGCCGGTCATTTAATGCCTCGGAATATGGAGAGGAAGAGCTGTTCTACTAGATGCAGGTGAAAAATTGACCGGCCGGCAAGTTTTCAGTGCCCATCACTAAGAAAATCCACCTCTGCAGTGGGAAAATAAAAGTTTTCCATGGCATGGCATGGAAGTTTCCTGCGTTCGTTATCATACCGCAAATTGTTGGGCCGGTCATTTAATGCCTCGGAATATGGAGAGGAAGAGCTGTTCTACTAGATGCAGGTGAAAAATTGACCGGCCGGCAAGTTTTCAGTGCCCATCACTAAGAAAATCCACCTCTGCAGTGGGAAAATAAAAGTTTTCCATGGCATGGAAGTTTCCTGCGTTCGTTATCATACCGCAAATTGTTGGGCCGGTCATTTAATGCCTCGGAATATGGAGAGGAAGAGCTGTTCTACTAGATGCAGGTGAAAAATTGACCGGCCGGCAAGTTTTCAGTGCCCATCACTAAGAAAATCCACCTCTGCAGTGGGAAAATAAAAGTTTTCCATGGCATGGAAGTTTCCTGCGTTCGTTATCATACCGCAAATTGTTGGGCCGGTCATTTAATGCCTCGGAATATGGAGAGGAAGAGCTGTTCTACTAGATGCAGGTGAAAAATTGACCGGCCGGCAAGTTTTCAGCGCCCATCACTAACAAACTCCACCTCTGCAGTCGGCAAATAACAGTTTTCCATGAGATGGAAGTTTCCTGCGTTCGTTATCATACCGCAAATTGTTGGGCCGGTCATTTAATGCCTCGGAATATGGAGAGGAAGAGCTGTTCTACTAGATGCAGGTGAAAAATTGACCGGCCGGCAAGTTTTCAGTGCCCATCACTAAGAAAATCCACCTCTGCAGTGGGAAAATAAAAGTTTTCCATGGCATGGAAGTTTCCTGCGTTCGTTATCATACCGCAAATTGTTGGGCCGGTCATTTAATGCCTCGGAATATGGAGAGGAAGAGCTGTTCTACTAGATGCAGGTGAAAAATTGACCGGCCGGCAAGTTTTCAGTGCCCATCACTAAGAAAATCCACCTCTGCAGTGGGAAAATAAAAGTTTTCCATGGCATGGAAGTTTCCTGCGTTCGTTATCATACCGCAAATTGTTGGGCCGGTCATTTAATGCCTCGGAATATGGAGAGGAAGAGCTGTTCTACTAGATGCAGGTGAAAAATTGACCGGCCGGCAAGTTTTCAGTGCCCATCACTAAGAAAATCCACCTCTGCAGTGGGAAAATAAAAGTTTTCCATGGCATGGAAGTTTCCTGCGTTCGTTATCATACCGCAAATTGTTGGGCCGGTCATTTAATGCCTCGGAATATGGAGAGGAAGAGCTGTTCTACTAGATGCAGGTGAAAAATTGACCGGCCGGCAAGTTTTCAGTGCCCATCACTAAGAAAATCCACCTCTGCAGTGGGAAAATAAAAAGTTTTCCATGGCATGGAAGTTTCCTGCGTTCGTTATCATACCGCAAATTGTTGGGCCGGTCATTTAATGCCTCGGAATATGGAGAGGAAGAGCTGTTCTACTAGATGCAGGTGAAAAATTGACCGGCCGGCAAGTTTTCAGTGCCCATCACTAAGAAAATCCACCTCTGCAGTGGGAAAATAAAAGTTTTCCATGGCATGGAAGTTTCCTGCGTTCGTTATCATACCGCAAATTGTTGGGCCGGTCATTTAATGCCTCGGAATATGGAGAGGAAGAGCTGTTCTACTAGATGCAGGTGAAAAATTGACCGGCCGGCAAGTTTTCAGTGCCCATCACTAAGAAAATCCACCTCTGCAGTGGGAAAATAAAAGTTTTCCATGGCATGGAAGTTTCCTGCGTTCGTTATCATACCGCAAATTGTTGGGCCGGTCATTTAATGCCTCGGAATATGGAGAGGAAGAGCTGTTCTACTAGATGCAGGTGAAAAATTGACCGGCCGGCAAGTTTTCAGTGCCCATCACTAAGAAAATCCACCTCTGCAGTGGGAAAATAAAAGTTTTCCATGGCATGGAAGTTTCCTGCGTTCGTTATCATACCGCAAATTGTTGGGCCGGTCATTTAATGCCTCGGAATATGGAGAGGAAGAGCTGTTCTACTAGATGCAGGTGAAAAATTGACCGGCCGGCAAGTTTTCAGTGCCCATCACTAAGAAAATCCACCTCTGCAGTGGGAAAATAAAAGTTTTCCATGGCATGGAAGTTTCCTGCGTTCGTTATCATACCGCAAATTGTTGGGCCGGTCATTTAATGCCTCGGAATATGGAGAGGAAGAGCTGTTCTACTAGATGCAGGTGAAAAATTGACCGGCCGGCAAGTTTTCAGTGCCCATCACTAAGAAAATCCACCTCTGCAGTGGGAAAATAAAAGTTTTCCATGGCATGGAAGTTTCCTGCGTTCGTTATCATACCGCAAATTGTTGGGCCGGTCATTTAATGCCTCGGAATATGGAGAGGAAGAGCTGTTCTACTAGATGCAGGTGAAAAATTGACCGGCCGGCAAGTTTTCAGTGCCCATCACTAAGAAAATCCACCTCTGCAGTGGGAAAATAAAGTTTTCCATGGCATGGAAGTTTCCTGCGTTCGTTATCATACCGCAAATTGTTGGGCCGGTCATTTAATGCCTCGGAATATGGAGAGGAAGAGCTGTTCTACTAGATGCAGGTAAAAATTGACCGGCCGGCAAGTTTTCAGTGCCCATCACTAAGAAAATCCACCTCTGCAGTGGGAAAATAAAAGTTTTCCATGGCATGGAAGTTTCCTGCGTTCGTTATCATACCGCAAATTGTTGGGCCGGTCATTTAATGCCTCGGAATATGGAGAGGAAGAGCTGTTCTACTAGATGCAGGTGAAAAATTGACCGGCCGGCAAGTTTTCAGTGCCCATCACTAAGAAAATCCACCTCTGCAGTGGGAAAATAAAAGTTTTCCATGGCATGGAAGTTTCCTGCGTTCGTTATCATACCGCAAATTGTTGGGCCGGTCATTTAATGCCTCGGAATATGGAGAGGAAGAGCTGTTCTACTAGATGCAGGTGAAAAATTGACCGGCCGGCAAGTTTTCAGTGCCCATCACTAAGAAAATCCACCTCTGCAGTGGGAAAATAAAAAGTTTTCCATGGCATGGAAGTTTCCTGCGTTCGTTATCATACCGCAAATTGTGGGGCCGGTCATTTAATGCCTCGGAATATGGAGAGGAAGAGCTGTTCTACTAGATGCAGGTGAAAAATTGACCGGCCGGCAAGTTTTCAGTGCCCATCACTAAGAAAATCCACCTCTGCAGTGGGAAAATAAAAGTTTTCCATGGCATGGAAGTTTCCTGCGTTCGTTATCATACCGCAAATTGTTGGGCCGGTCATTTAATGCCTCGGAATATGGAGAGGAAGAGCTGTTCTACTAGATGCAGGTGAAAAATTGACCGGCCGGCAAGTTTTCAGTGCCCATCACTAAGAAAATCCACCTCTGCAGTGGGAAAATAAAAGTTTTCCATGGCATGGAAGTTTCCTGCGTTCGTTATCATACCGCAAATTGTTGGGCCGGTCATTTAATGCCTCGGAATATGGAGAGGAAGAGCTGTTCTACTAGATGCAGGTGAAAAATTGACCGGCCGGCAAGTTTTCAGTGCCCATCACTAAGAAAATCCACCTCTGCAGTGGGAAAATAAAAGTTTTCCATGGCATGGAAGTTTCCTGCGTTCGTTATCATACCGCAAATTGTTGGGCCGGTCATTTAATGCCTCGGAATATGGAGAGGAAGAGCTGTTCTACTAGATGCAGGTGAAAAATTGACCGGCCGGCAAGTTTTCAGTGCCCATCACTAAGAAAATCCACCTCTGCAGTGGGAAAATAAAAGTTTTCCATGGCATGGAAGTTTCCTGCGTTCGTTATCATACCGCAAATTGTTGGGCCGGTCATTTAATGCCTCGGAATATGGAGAGGAAGAGCTGTTCTACTAGATGCAGGTGAAAAATTGACCGGCCGGCAAGTTTTCAGTGCCCATCACTAAGAAAATCCACCTCTGCAGTGGGAAAATAAAAGTTTTCCATGGCATGGAAGTTTCCTGCGTTCGTTATCATACCGCAAATTGTTGGGCCGGTCATTTAATGCCTCGGAATATGGAGAGGAAGAGCTGTTCTACTAGATGCAGGTGAAAAATTGACCGGCCGGCAAGTTTTCAGTGCCCATCACTAAGAAAATCCACCTCTGCAGTGGGAAAATAAAAGTTTTCCATGGCATGGAAGTTTCCTGCGTTCGTTATCATACCGCAAATTGTTGGGCCGGTCATTTAATGCCTCGGAATATGGAGAGGAAGAGCTGTTCTACTAGATGCAGGTGAAAAATTGACCGGCCGGCAAGTTTTCAGTGCCCATCACTAAGAAAATCCACCTCTGCAGTGGGAAAATAAAAGTTTTCCATGGCATGGAAGTTTCCTGCGTTCGTTATCATACCGCAAATTGTTGGGCCGGTCATTTAATGCCTCGGAATATGGAGAGGAAGAGCTGTTCTACTAGATGCAGGTGAAAAATTGACCGGCCGGCAAGTTTTCAGTGCCCATCACTAAGAAAATCCACCTCTGCAGTGGGAAAATAAAAGTTTTCCATGGCATGGAAGTTTCCTGCGTTCGTTATCATACCGCAAATTGTTGGGCCGGTCATTTTATGCCTCGTGGGAAAATAAAAGTTTTCCATGGCATGGAAGTTTCCTGCGTTCGTTATCATACCGCAAATTGTTGTTGGTCATTTAATGCCTCGGAATATGGAGAGGAAGAGCTGTTCTACTAGATGCAGGTGAAAAATTGACCGGCCGGCAAGTTTTCAGTGCCCATCACTAAGAAAATCCACCTCTGCAGTGGGAAAATAAAAGTTTTCCATGGCATGGAAGTTTCCTGCGTTCGTTATCATACCGCAAATTGTTGGGCCGGTCATTTAATGCCTCGGAATATGGAGAGGAAGAGCTGTTCTACTAGATGCAGGTGAAAAATTGACCGGCCGGCAAGTTTTCAGTGCCCATCACTAAGAAAATCCACCTCTGCAGTGGGAAAATAAAAGTTTTCCATGGCATGGAAGTTTCCTGCGTTCGTTATCATACCGCAAATTGTTGGGCCGGTCATTTAATGCCTCGGAATATGGAGAGGAAGAGCTGTTCTACTAGATGCAGGTGAAAAATTGACCGGCCGGCAAGTTTTCAGTGCCCATCACTAAGAAAATCCACCTCTGCAGTGGGAAAATAAAAGTTTTCCATGGCATGGAAGTTTCCTGCGTTCGTTATCATACCGCAAATTGTTGGGCCGGTCATTTAATGCCTCGGAATATGGAGAGGAAGAGCTGTTCTACTAGATGCAGGTGAAAAATTGACCGGCCGGCAAGTTTTCAGTGCCCATCACTAAGAAAATCCACCTCTGCAGTGGGAAAATAAAAGTTTTCCATGGCATGGAAGTTTCCTGCGTTCGTTATCATACCGCAAATTGTTGGGCCGGTCATTTAATGCCTCGGAATATGGAGAGGAAGAGCTGTTCTACTAGATGCAGGTGAAAAATTGACCGGCCGGCAAGTTTTCAGTGCCCATCACTAAGAAAATCCACCTCTGCAGTGGGAAAATAAAAGTTTTCCATGGCATGGAAGTTTCCTGCGTTCGTTATCATACCGCAAATTGTTGGGCCGGTTAATGCCTCGGAATATGGAGAGGAAGAGCTGTTCTACTAGATGCAGGTGAAAAATTGACCGGCCGGCAAGTTTTCAGTGCCCATCACTAAGAAAATCCACCTCTGCAGTGGGAAAATAAAAGTTTTCCATGGCATGGAAGTTTCCTGCGTTCGTTATCATACCGCAAATTGTTGGGCCGGTCATTTAATGCCTCGGAATATGGAGAGGAAGAGCTGTTCTACTAGATGCAGGTGAAAAATTGACCGGCCGGCAAGTTTTCAGTGCCCATCACTAAGAAAATCCACCTCTGCAGTGGGAAAATAAAAGTTTTCCATGGCATGGAAGTTTCCTGCGTTCGTTATCATACCGCAAATTGTTGGGCCGGTCATTTAATGCCTCGGAATATGGAGAGGAAGAGCTGTTCTACTAGATGCAGGTGAAAAATTGACCGGCCGGCAAGTTTTCAGTGCCCATCACTAAGAAAATCCACCTCTGCAGTGGGAAAATAAAAGTTTTCCATGGCATGGAAGTTTCCTGCGTTCGTTATCATACCGCAAATTGTTGGGCCGGTCATTTAATGCCTCGGAATATGGAGAGGAAGAGCTGTTCTACTAGATGCAGGTGAAAAATTGACCGGCCGGCAAGTTTTCAGTGCCCATCACTAAGAAAATCCACCTCTGCAGTGGGAAAATAAAAGTTTTCCATGGCATGGAAGTTTCCTGCGTTCGTTATCATACCGCAAATTGTTGGGCCGGTCATTTAATGCCTCGGAATATGGAGAGGAAGAGCTGTTCTACTAGATGCAGGTGAAAAATTGACCGGCCGGCAAGTTTTCAGTGCCCATCACTAAGAAAATCCACCTCTGCAGTGGGAAAATAAAAGTTTTCCATGGCATGGAAGTTTCCTGCGTTCGTTATCATACCGCAAATTGTTGGGCCGGTCATTTAATGCCTCGGAATATGGAGAGGAAGAGCTGTTCTACTAGATGCAGGTGAAAAATTGACCGGCCGGCAAGTTTTCAGTGCCCATCACTAAGAAAATCCACCTCTGCAGTGGGAAAATAAAAGTTTTCCATGGCATGGAAGTTTCCTGCGTTCGTTATCATACCGCAAATTGTTGGGCCGGTCATTTAATGCCTCGGAATATGGAGAGGAAGAGCTGTTCTACTAGATGCAGGTGAAAAATTGACCGGCCGGCAAGTTTTCAGTGCCCATCACTAAGAAAATCCACCTCTGCAGTGGGAAAATAAAAGTTTTCCATGGCATGGAAGTTTCCTGCGTTCGTTATCATACCGCAAATTGTTGGGCCGGTCATTTAATGCCTCGGAATATGGAGAGGAAGAGCTGTTCTACTAGATGCAGGTGAAAAATTGACCGGCCGGCAAGTTTTCAGTGCCCATCACTAAGAAAATCCACCTCTGCAGTGGGAAAATAAAAGTTTTCCATGGCATGGAAGTTTCCTGCGTTCGTTATCATACCGCAAATTGTTGGGCCGGTCATTTAATGCCTCGGAATATGGAGAGGAAGAGCTGTTCTACTAGATGCAGGTGAAAAATTGACCGGCCGGCAAGTTTTCAGTGCCCATCACTAAGAAAATCCACCTCTGCAGTGGGAAAATAAAAGTTTTCCATGGCATGGAAGTTTCCTGCGTTCGTTATCATACCGCAAATTGTTGGGCCGGTCATTTAATGCCTCGGAATATGGAGAGGAAGAGCTGTTCTACTAGATGCAGGTGAAAAATTGACCGGCCGGCAAGTTTTCAGTGCCCATCACTAAGAAAATCCACCTCTGCAGTGGGAAAATAAAAGTTTTCCATGGCATGGAAGTTTCCTGCGTTCGTTATCATACCGCAAATTGTTGGGCCGGTCATTTAATGCCTCGGAATATGGAGAGGAAGAGCTGTTCTACTAGATGCAGGTGAAAAATTGACCGGCCGGCAAGTTTTCAGTGCCCATCACTAAGAAAATCCACCTCTGCAGTGGGAAAATAAAAGTTTTCCATGGCATGGAAGTTTCCTGCGTTCGTTATCATACCGCAAATTGTTGGGCCGGTCATTTAATGCCTCGGAATATGGAGAGGAAGAGCTGTTCTACTAGATGCAGGTGAAAAATTGACCGGCCGGCAAGTTTTCAGTGCCCATCACTAAGAAAATCCACCTCTGCAGTGGGAAAATAAAAGTTTTCCATGGCATGGAAGTTTCCTGCGTTCGTTATCATACCGCAAATTGTTGGGCCGGTCATTTAATGCCTCGGAATATGGAGAGGAAGAGCTGTTCTACTAGATGCAGGTGAAAAATTGACCGGCCGGCAAGTTTTCAGTGCCCATCACTAAGAAAATCCACCTCTGCAGTGGGAAAATAAAAGTTTTCCATGGCATGGAAGTTTCCTGCGTTCGTTATCATACCGCAAATTGTTGGGCCGGTCATTTAATGCCTCGGAATATGGAGAGGAAGAGCTGTTCTACTAGATGCAGGTGAAAAATTGACCGGCCGGCAAGTTTTCAGTGCCCATCACTAAGAAAATCCACCTCTGCAGTGGGAAAATAAAAGTTTTCCATGGCATGGAAGTTTCCTGCGTTCGTTATCATACCGCAAATTGTTGGGCCGGTCATTTAATGCCTCGGAATATGGAGAGGAAGAGCTGTTCTACTAGATGCAGGTGAAAAATTGACCGGCCGGCAAGTTTTCAGTGCCCATCACTAAGAAAATCCACCTCTGCAGTGGGAAAATAAAAGTTTTCCATGGCATGGAAGTTTCCTGCGTTCGTTATCATACCGCAAATTGTTGGGCCGGTCATTTAATGCCTCGGAATATGGAGAGGAAGAGCTGTTCTACTAGATGCAGGTGAAAAATTGACCGGCCGGCAAGTTTTCAGTGCCCATCACTAAGAAAATCCACCTCTGCAGTGGGAAAATAAAAGTTTTCCATGGCATGGAAGTTTCCTGCGTTCGTTATCATACCGCAAATTGTTGGGCCGGTCATTTAATGCCTCGGAATATGGAGAGGAAGAGCTGTTCTACTAGATGCAGGTGAAAAATTGACCGGCCGGCAAGTTTTCAGTGCCCATCACTAAGAAAATCCACCTCTGCAGTGGGAAAATAAAAGTTTTCCATGGCATGGAAGTTTCCTGCGTTCGTTATCATACCGCAAATTGTTGGGCCGGTCATTTAATGCCTCGGAATATGGAGAGGAAGAGCTGTTCTACTAGATGCAGGTGAAAAATTGACCGGCCGGCAAGTTTTCAGTGCCCATCACTAAGAAAATCCACCTCTGCAGTGGGAAAATAAAAGTTTTCCATGGCATGGAAGTTTCCTGCGTTCGTTATCATACCGCAAATTGTTGGGCCGGTCATTTAATGCCTCGGAATATGGAGAGGAAGAGCTGTTCTACTAGATGCAGGTGAAAAATTGACCGGCCGGCAAGTTTTCAGTGCCCATCACTAAGAAAATCCACCTCTGCAGTGGGAAAATAAAAGTTTTCCATGGCATGGAAGTTTCCTGCGTTCGTTATCATACCGCAAATTGTTGGGCCGGTCATTTAATGCCTCGGAATATGGAGAGGAAGAGCTGTTCTACTAGATGCAGGTGAAAAATTGACCGGCCGGCAAGTTTTCAGTGCCCATCACTAAGAAAATCCACCTCTGCAGTGGGAAAATAAAAGTTTTCCATGGCATGGAAGTTTCCTGCGTTCGTTATCATACCGCAAATTGTTGGGCCGGTCATTTAATGCCTCGGAATATGGAGAGGAAGAGCTGTTCTACTAGATGCAGGTGAAAAATTGACCGGCCGGCAAGTTTTCAGTGCCCATCACTAAGAAAATCCACCTCTGCAGTGGGAAAATAAAAGTTTTCCATGGCATGGAAGTTTCCTGCGTTCGTTATCATACCGCAAATTGTTGGGCCGGTCATTTAATGCCTCGGAATATGGAGAGGAAGAGCTGTTCTACTAGATGCAGGTGAAAAATTGACCGGCCGGCAAGTTTTCAGTGCCCATCACTAAGAAAATCCACCTCTGCAGTGGGAAAATAAAAGTTTTCCATGGCATGGAAGTTTCCTGCGTTCGTTATCATACCGCAAATTGTTGGGCCGGTCATTTAATGCCTCGGAATATGGAGAGGAAGAGCTGTTCTACTAGATGCAGGTGAAAAATTGACCGGCCGGCAAGTTTTCAGTGCCCATCACTAAGAAAATCCACCTCTGCAGTGGGAAAATAAAAGTTTTCCATGGCATGGAAGTTTCCTGCGTTCGTTATCATACCGCAAATTGTTGGGCCGGTCATTTAATGCCTCGGAATATGGAGAGGAAGAGCTGTTCTACTAGATGCAGGTGAAAAATTGACCGGCCGGCAAGTTTTCAGTGCCCATCACTAAGAAAATCCACCTCTGCAGTGGGAAAATAAAAGTTTTCCATGGCATGGAAGTTTCCTGCGTTCGTTATCATACCGCAAATTGTTGGGCCGGTCATTTAATGCCTCGGAATATGGAGAGGAAGAGCTGTTCTACTAGATGCAGGTGAAAAATTGACCGGCCGGCAAGTTTTCAGTGCCCATCACTAAGAAAATCCACCTCTGCAGTGGGAAAATAAAAGTTTTCCATGGCATGGAAGTTTCCTGCGTTCGTTATCATACCGCAAATTGTTGGGCCGGTCATTTAATGCCTCGGAATATGGAGAGGAAGAGCTGTTCTACTAGATGCAGGTGAAAAATTGACCGGCCGGCAAGTTTTCAGTGCCCATCACTAAGAAAATCCACCTCTGCAGTGGGAAAATAAAAGTTTTCCATGGCATGGAAGTTTCCTGCGTTCGTTATCATACCGCAAATTGTTGGGCCGGTCATTTAATGCCTCGGAATATGGAGAGGAAGAGCTGTTCTACTAGATGCAGGTGAAAAATTGACCGGCCGGCAAGTTTTCAGTGCCCATCACTAAGAAAATCCACCTCTGCAGTGGGAAAATAAAAGTTTTCCATGGCATGGAAGTTTCCTGCGTTCGTTATCATACCGCAAATTGTTGGGCCGGTCATTTAATGCCTCGGAATATGGAGAGGAAGAGCTGTTCTACTAGATGCAGGTGAAAAATTGACCGGCCGGCAAGTTTTCAGTGCCCATCACTAAGAAAATCCACCTCTGCAGTGGGAAAATAAAAGTTTTCCATGGCATGGAAGTTTCCTGCGTTCGTTATCATACCGCAAATTGTTGGGCCGGTCATTTAATGCCTCGGAATATGGAGAGGAAGAGCTGTTCTACTAGATGCAGGTGAAAAATTGACCGGCCGGCAAGTTTTCAGTGCCCATCACTAAGAAAATCCACCTCTGCAGTGGGAAAATAAAAGTTTTCCATGGCATGGAAGTTTCCTGCGTTCGTTATCATACCGCAAATTGTTGGGCCGGTCATTTAATGCCTCGGAATATGGAGAGGAAGAGCTGTTCTACTAGATGCAGGTGAAAAATTGACCGGCCGGCAAGTTTTCAGTGCCCATCACTAAGAAAATCCACCTCTGCAGTGGGAAAATAAAAGTTTTCCATGGCATGGAAGTTTCCTGCGTTCGTTATCATACCGCAAATTGTTGGGCCGGTCATTTAATGCCTCGGAATATGGAGAGGAAGAGCTGTTCTACTAGATGCAGGTGAAAAATTGACCGGCCGGCAAGTTTTCAGTGCCCATCACTAAGAAAATCCACCTCTGCAGTGGGAAAATAAAAGTTTTCCATGGCATGGAAGTTTCCTGCGTTCGTTATCATACCGCAAATTGTTGGGCCGGTCATTTAATGCCTCGGAATATGGAGAGGAAGAGCTGTTCTACTAGATGCAGGTGAAAAATTGACCGGCCGGCAAGTTTTCAGTGCCCATCACTAAGAAAATCCACCTCTGCAGTGGGAAAATAAAAGTTTTCCATGGCATGGAAGTTTCCTGCGTTCGTTATCATACCGCAAATTGTTGGGCCGGTCATTTAATGCCTCGGAATATGGAGAGGAAGAGCTGTTCTACTAGATGCAGGTGAAAAATTGACCGGCCGGCAAGTTTTCAGTGCCCATCACTAAGAAAATCCACCTCTGCAGTGGGAAAATAAAAGTTTTCCATGGCATGGAAGTTTCCTGCGTTCGTTATCATACCGCAAATTGTTGGGCCGGTCATTTAATGCCTCGGAATATGGAGAGGAAGAGCTGTTCTACTAGATGCAGGTGAAAAATTGACCGGCCGGCAAGTTTTCAGTGCCCATCACTAAGAAAATCCACCTCTGCAGTGGGAAAATAAAAGTTTTCCATGGCATGGAAGTTTCCTGCGTTCGTTATCATACCGCAAATTGTTGGGCCGGTCATTTAATGCCTCGGAATATGGAGAGGAAGAGCTGTTCTACTAGATGCAGGTGAAAAATTGACCGGCCGGCAAGTTTTCAGTGCCCATCACTAAGAAAATCCACCTCTGCAGTGGGAAAATAAAAGTTTTCCATGGCATGGAAGTTTCCTGCGTTCGTTATCATACCGCAAATTGTTGGGCCGGTCATTTAATGCCTCGGAATATGGAGAGGAAGAGCTGTTCTACTAGATGCAGGTGAAAAATTGACCGGCCGGCAAGTTTTCAGTGCCCATCACTAAGAAAATCCACCTCTGCAGTGGGAAAATAAAAGTTTTCCATGGCATGGAAGTTTCCTGCGTTCGTTATCATACCGCAAATTGTTGGGCCGGTCATTTAATGCCTCGGAATATGGAGAGGAAGAGCTGTTCTACTAGATGCAGGTGAAAAATTGACCGGCCGGCAAGTTTTCAGTGCCCATCACTAAGAAAATCCACCTCTGCAGTGGGAAAATAAAAGTTTTCCATGGCATGGAAGTTTCCTGCGTTCGTTATCATACCGCAAATTGTTGGGCCGGTCATTTAATGCCTCGGAATATGGAGAGGAAGAGCTGTTCTACTAGATGCAGGTGAAAAATTGACCGGCCGGCAAGTTTTCAGTGCCCATCACTAAGAAAATCCACCTCTGCAGTGGGAAAATAAAAGTTTTCCATGGCATGGAAGTTTCCTGCGTTCGTTATCATACCGCAAATTGTTGGGCCGGTCATTTAATGCCTCGGAATATGGAGAGGAAGAGCTGTTCTACTAGATGCAGGTGAAAAATTGACCGGCCGGCAAGTTTTCAGTGCCCATCACTAAGAAAATCCACCTCTGCAGTGGGAAAATAAAAGTTTTCCATGGCATGGAAGTTTCCTGCGTTCGTTATCATACCGCAAATTGTTGGGCCGGTCATTTAATGCCTCGGAATATGGAGAGGAAGAGCTGTTCTACTAGATGCAGGTGAAAAATTGACCGGCCGGCAAGTTTTCAGTGCCCATCACTAAGAAAATCCACCTCTGCAGTGGGAAAATAAAAGTTTTCCATGGCATGGAAGTTTCCTGCGTTCGTTATCATACCGCAAATTGTTGGGCCGGTCATTTAATGCCTCGGAATATGGAGAGGAAGAGCTGTTCTACTAGATGCAGGTGAAAAATTGACCGGCCGGCAAGTTTTCAGTGCCCATCACTAAGAAAATCCACCTCTGCAGTGGGAAAATAAAAGTTTTCCATGGCATGGAAGTTTCCTGCGTTCGTTATCATACCGCAAATTGTTGGGCCGGTCATTTAATGCCTCGGAATATGGAGAGGAAGAGCTGTTCTACTAGATGCAGGTGAAAAATTGACCGGCCGGCAAGTTTTCAGTGCCCATCACTAAGAAAATCCACCTCTGCAGTGGGAAAATAAAAGTTTTCCATGGCATGGAAGTTTCCTGCGTTCGTTATCATACCGCAAATTGTTGGGCCGGTCATTTAATGCCTCGGAATATGGAGAGGAAGAGCTGTTCTACTAGATGCAGGTGAAAAATTGACCGGCCGGCAAGTTTTCAGTGCCCATCACTAAGAAAATCCACCTCTGCAGTGGGAAAATAAAAGTTTTCCATGGCATGGAAGTTTCCTGCGTTCGTTATCATACCGCAAATTGTTGGGCCGGTCATTTAATGCCTCGGAATATGGAGAGGAAGAGCTGTTCTACTAGATGCAGGTGAAAAATTGACCGGCCGGCAAGTTTTCAGTGCCCATCACTAAGAAAATCCACCTCTGCAGTGGGAAAATAAAAGTTTTCCATGGCATGGAAGTTTCCTGCGTTCGTTATCATACCGCAAATTGTTGGGCCGGTCATTTAATGCCTCGGAATATGGAGAGGAAGAGCTGTTCTACTAGATGCAGGTGAAAAATTGACCGGCCGGCAAGTTTTCAGTGCCCATCACTAAGAAAATCCACCTCTGCAGTGGGAAAATAAAAGTTTTCCATGGCATGGAAGTTTCCTGCGTTCGTTATCATACCGCAAATTGTTGGGCCGGTCATTTAATGCCTCGGAATATGGAGAGGAAGAGCTGTTCTACTAGATGCAGGTGAAAAATTGACCGGCCGGCAAGTTTTCAGTGCCCATCACTAAGAAAATCCACCTCTGCAGTGGGAAAATAAAAGTTTTCCATGGCATGGAAGTTTCCTGCGTTCGTTATCATACCGCAAATTGTTGGGCCGGTCATTTAATGCCTCGGAATATGGAGAGGAAGAGCTGTTCTACTAGATGCAGGTGAAAAATTGACCGGCCGGCAAGTTTTCAGTGCCCATCACTAAGAAAATCCACCTCTGCAGTGGGAAAATAAAAGTTTTCCATGGCATGGAAGTTTCCTGCGTTCGTTATCATACCGCAAATTGTTGGGCCGGTCATTTAATGCCTCGGAATATGGAGAGGAAGAGCTGTTCTACTAGATGCAGGTGAAAAATTGACCGGCCGGCAAGTTTTCAGTGCCCATCACTAAGAAAATCCACCTCTGCAGTGGGAAAATAAAAGTTTTCCATGGCATGGAAGTTTCCTGCGTTCGTTATCATACCGCAAATTGTTGGGCCGGTCATTTAATGCCTCGGAATATGGAGAGGAAGAGCTGTTCTACTAGATGCAGGTGAAAAATTGACCGGCCGGCAAGTTTTCAGTGCCCATCACTAAGAAAATCCACCTCTGCAGTGGGAAAATAAAAGTTTTCCATGGCATGGAAGTTTCCTGCGTTCGTTATCATACCGCAAATTGTTGGGCCGGTCATTTAATGCCTCGGAATATGGAGAGGAAGAGCTGTTCTACTAGATGCAGGTGAAAAATTGACCGGCCGGCAAGTTTTCAGTGCCCATCACTAAGAAAATCCACCTCTGCAGTGGGAAAATAAAAGTTTTCCATGGCATGGAAGTTTCCTGCGTTCGTTATCATACCGCAAATTGTTGGGCCGGTCATTTAATGCCTCGGAATATGGAGAGGAAGAGCTGTTCTACTAGATGCAGGTGAAAAATTGACCGGCCGGCAAGTTTTCAGTGCCCATCACTAAGAAAATCCACCTCTGCAGTGGGAAAATAAAAGTTTTCCATGGCATGGAAGTTTCCTGCGTTCGTTATCATACCGCAAATTGTTGGGCCGGTCATTTAATGCCTCGGAATATGGAGAGGAAGAGCTGTTCTACTAGATGCAGGTGAAAAATTGACCGGCCGGCAAGTTTTCAGTGCCCATCACTAAGAAAATCCACCTCTGCAGTGGGAAAATAAAAGTTTTCCATGGCATGGAAGTTTCCTGCGTTCGTTATCATACCGCAAATTGTTGGGCCGGTCATTTAATGCCTCGGAATATGGAGAGGAAGAGCTGTTCTACTAGATGCAGGTGAAAAATTGACCGGCCGGCAAGTTTTCAGTGCCCATCACTAAGAAAATCCACCTCTGCAGTGGGAAAATAAAAGTTTTCCATGGCATGGAAGTTTCCTGCGTTCGTTATCATACCGCAAATTGTTGGGCCGGTCATTTAATGCCTCGGAATATGGAGAGGAAGAGCTGTTCTACTAGATGCAGGTGAAAAATTGACCGGCCGGCAAGTTTTCAGTGCCCATCACTAAGAAAATCCACCTCTGCAGTGGGAAAATAAAAGTTTTCCATGGCATGGAAGTTTCCTGCGTTCGTTATCATACCGCAAATTGTTGGGCCGGTCATTTAATGCCTCGGAATATGGAGAGGAAGAGCTGTTCTACTAGATGCAGGTGAAAAATTGACCGGCCGGCAAGTTTTCAGTGCCCATCACTAAGAAAATCCACCTCTGCAGTGGGAAAATAAAAGTTTTCCATGGCATGGAAGTTTCCTGCGTTCGTTATCATACCGCAAATTGTTGGGCCGGTCATTTAATGCCTCGGAATATGGAGAGGAAGAGCTGTTCTACTAGATGCAGGTGAAAAATTGACCGGCCGGCAAGTTTTCAGTGCCCATCACTAAGAAAATCCACCTCTGCAGTGGGAAAATAAAAGTTTTCCATGGCATGGAAGTTTCCTGCGTTCGTTATCATACCGCAAATTGTTGGGCCGGTCATTTAATGCCTCGGAATATGGAGAGGAAGAGCTGTTCTACTAGATGCAGGTGAAAAATTGACCGGCCGGCAAGTTTTCAGTGCCCATCACTAAGAAAATCCACCTCTGCAGTGGGAAAATAAAAGTTTTCCATGGCATGGAAGTTTCCTGCGTTCGTTATCATACCGCAAATTGTTGGGCCGGTCATTTAATGCCTCGGAATATGGAGAGGAAGAGCTGTTCTACTAGATGCAGGTGAAAAATTGACCGGCCGGCAAGTTTTCAGTGCCCATCACTAAGAAAATCCACCTCTGCAGTGGGAAAATAAAAGTTTTCCATGGCATGGAAGTTTCCTGCGTTCGTTATCATACCGCAAATTGTTGGGCCGGTCATTTAATGCCTCGGAATATGGAGAGGAAGAGCTGTTCTACTAGATGCAGGTGAAAAATTGACCGGCCGGCAAGTTTTCAGTGCCCATCACTAAGAAAATCCACCTCTGCAGTGGGAAAATAAAAGTTTTCCATGGCATGGAAGTTTCCTGCGTTCGTTATCATACCGCAAATTGTTGGGCCGGTCATTTAATGCCTCGGAATATGGAGAGGAAGAGCTGTTCTACTAGATGCAGGTGAAAAATTGACCGGCCGGCAAGTTTTCAGTGCCCATCACTAAGAAAATCCACCTCTGCAGTGGGAAAATAAAAGTTTTCCATGGCATGGAAGTTTCCTGCGTTCGTTATCATACCGCAAATTGTTGGGCCGGTCATTTAATGCCTCGGAATATGGAGAGGAAGAGCTGTTCTACTAGATGCAGGTGAAAAATTGACCGGCCGGCAAGTTTTCAGTGCCCATCACTAAGAAAATCCACCTCTGCAGTGGGAAAATAAAAGTTTTCCATGGCATGGAAGTTTCCTGCGTTCGTTATCATACCGCAAATTGTTGGGCCGGTCATTTAATGCCTCGGAATATGGAGAGGAAGAGCTGTTCTACTAGATGCAGGTGAAAAATTGACCGGCCGGCAAGTTTTCAGTGCCCATCACTAAGAAAATCCACCTCTGCAGTGGGAAAATAAAAGTTTTCCATGGCATGGAAGTTTCCTGCGTTCGTTATCATACCGCAAATTGTTGGGCCGGTCATTTAATGCCTCGGAATATGGAGAGGAAGAGCTGTTCTACTAGATGCAGGTGAAAAATTGACCGGCCGGCAAGTTTTCAGTGCCCATCACTAAGAAAATCCACCTCTGCAGTGGGAAAATAAAAGTTTTCCATGGCATGGAAGTTTCCTGCGTTCGTTATCATACCGCAAATTGTTGGGCCGGTCATTTAATGCCTCGGAATATGGAGAGGAAGAGCTGTTCTACTAGATGCAGGTGAAAAATTGACCGGCCGGCAAGTTTTCAGTGCCCATCACTAAGAAAATCCACCTCTGCAGTGGGAAAATAAAAGTTTTCCATGGCATGGAAGTTTCCTGCGTTCGTTATCATACCGCAAATTGTTGGGCCGGTCAT
The DNA here is from genome assembly GCA_022539655.2 of Ceriodaphnia dubia. Taxonomy (NCBI): domain Eukaryota; kingdom Metazoa; phylum Arthropoda; class Branchiopoda; order Diplostraca; family Daphniidae; genus Ceriodaphnia; species Ceriodaphnia dubia. Next base: position 11,173 of record JAKUCG020000041.1, on the reverse strand, counting down.
TTAATGCCTCGGAATATGGAGAGGAAGAGCTGTTCTACTAGATGCAGGTGAAAAATTGACCGGCCGGCAAGTTTTCAGTGCCCATCACTAAGAAAATCCACCTCTGCAGTGGGAAAATAAAAGTTTTCCATGGCATGGAAGTTTCCTGCGTTCGTTATCATACCGCAAATTGTTGGGCCGGTCATTTAATGCCTCGGAATATGGAGAGGAAGAGCTGTTCTACTAGATGCAGGTGAAAAATTGACCGGCCGGCAAGTTTTCAGTGCCCATCACTAAGAAAATCCACCTCTGCAGTGGGAAAATAAAAGTTTTCCATGGCATGGAAGTTTCCTGCGTTCGTTATCATACCGCAAATTGTTGGGCCGGTCATTTAATGCCTCGGAATATGGAGAGGAAGAGCTGTTCTACTAGATGCAGGTGAAAAATTGACCGGCCGGCAAGTTTTCAGTGCCCATCACTAAGAAAATCCACCTCTGCAGTGGGAAAATAAAAGTTTTCCATGGCATGGAAGTTTCCTGCGTTCGTTATCATACCGCAAATTGTTGGGCCGGTCATTTAATGCCTCGGAATATGGAGAGGAAGAGCTGTTCTACTAGATGCAGGTGAAAAATTGACCGGCCGGCAAGTTTTCAGTGCCCATCACTAAGAAAATCCACCTCTGCAGTGGGAAAATAAAAGTTTTCCATGGCATGGAAGTTTCCTGCGTTCGTTATCATACCGCAAATTGTTGGGCCGGTCATTTAATGCCTCGGAATATGGAGAGGAAGAGCTGTTCTACTAGATGCAGGTGAAAAATTGACCGGCCGGCAAGTTTTCAGTGCCCATCACTAAGAAAATCCACCTCTGCAGTGGGAAAATAAAAGTTTTCCATGGCATGGAAGTTTCCTGCGTTCGTTATCATACCGCAAATTGTTGGGCCGGTCATTTAATGCCTCGGAATATGGAGAGGAAGAGCTGTTCTACTAGATGCAGGTGAAAAATTGACCGGCCGGCAAGTTTTCAGTGCCCATCACTAAGAAAATCCACCTCTGCAGTGGGAAAATAAAAGTTTTCCATGGCATGGAAGTTTCCTGCGTTCGTTATCATACCGCAAATTGTTGGGCCGGTCATTTAATGCCTCGGAATATGGAGAGGAAGAGCTGTTCTACTAGATGCAGGTGAAAAATTGACCGGCCGGCAAGTTTTCAGTGCCCATCACTAAGAAAATCCACCTCTGCAGTGGGAAAATAAAAGTTTTCCATGGCATGGAAGTTTCCTGCGTTCGTTATCATACCGCAAATTGTTGGGCCGGTCATTTAATGCCTCGGAATATGGAGAGGAAGAGCTGTTCTACTAGATGCAGGTGAAAAATTGACCGGCCGGCAAGTTTTCAGTGCCCATCACTAAGAAAATCCACCTCTGCAGTGGGAAAATAAAAGTTTTCCATGGCATGGAAGTTTCCTGCGTTCGTTATCATACCGCAAATTGTTGGGCCGGTCATTTAATGCCTCGGAATATGGAGAGGAAGAGCTGTTCTACTAGATGCAGGTGAAAAATTGACCGGCCGGCAAGTTTTCAGTGCCCATCACTAAGAAAATCCACCTCTGCAGTGGGAAAATAAAAGTTTTCCATGGCATGGAAGTTTCCTGCGTTCGTTATCATACCGCAAATTGTTGGGCCGGTCATTTAATGCCTCGGAATATGGAGAGGAAGAGCTGTTCTACTAGATGCAGGTGAAAAATTGACCGGCCGGCAAGTTTTCAGTGCCCATCACTAAGAAAATCCACCTCTGCAGTGGGAAAATAAAAGTTTTCCATGGCATGGAAGTTTCCTGCGTTCGTTATCATACCGCAAATTGTTGGGCCGGTCATTTAATGCCTCGGAATATGGAGAGGAAGAGCTGTTCTACTAGATGCAGGTGAAAAATTGACCGGCCGGCAAGTTTTCAGTGCCCATCACTAAGAAAATCCACCTCTGCAGTGGGAAAATAAAAGTTTTCCATGGCATGGAAGTTTCCTGCGTTCGTTATCATACCGCAAATTGTTGGGCCGGTCATTTAATGCCTCGGAATATGGAGAGGAAGAGCTGTTCTACTAGATGCAGGTGAAAAATTGACCGGCCGGCAAGTTTTCAGTGCCCATCACTAAGAAAATCCACCTCTGCAGTGGGAAAATAAAAGTTTTCCATGGCATGGAAGTTTCCTGCGTTCGTTATCATACCGCAAATTGTTGGGCCGGTCATTTAATGCCTCGGAATATGGAGAGGAAGAGCTGTTCTACTAGATGCAGGTGAAAAATTGACCGGCCGGCAAGTTTTCAGTGCCCATCACTAAGAAAATCCACCTCTGCAGTGGGAAAATAAAAGTTTTCCATGGCATGGAAGTTTCCTGCGTTCGTTATCATACCGCAAATTGTTGGGCCGGTCATTTAATGCCTCGGAATATGGAGAGGAAGAGCTGTTCTACTAGATGCAGGTGAAAAATTGACCGGCCGGCAAGTTTTCAGTGCCCATCACTAAGAAAATCCACCTCTGCAGTGGGAAAATAAAAGTTTTCCATGGCATGGAAGTTTCCTGCGTTCGTTATCATACCGCAAATTGTTGGGCCGGTCATTTAATGCCTCGGAATATGGAGAGGAAGAGCTGTTCTACTAGATGCAGGTGAAAAATTGCAGTGGGAAAATAAAGTTTTCCATGGCATGGAAGTTTCCTGCGTTCGTTATCATACCGCAAATTGTTGGGCCGGTCATTTAATGCCTCGGAATATGGAGAGGAAGAGCTGTTCTACTAGATGCAGGTGAAAAATTGACCGGCCGGCAAGTTTTCAGTGCCCATCACTAAGAAAATCCACCTCTGCAGTGGGAAAATAAAAGTTTTCCATGGCATGGAAGTTTCCTGCGTTCGTTATCATACCGCAAATTGTTGGGCCGGTCATTTAATGCCTCGGAATATGGAGAGGAAGAGCTGTTCTACTAGATGCAGGTGAAAAATTGACCGGCCGGCAAGTTTTCAGTGCCCATCACTAAGAAAATCCACCTCTGCAGTGGGAAAATAAAAGTTTTCCATGGCATGGAAGTTTCCTGCGTTCGTTATCATACCGCAAATTGTTGGGCCGGTCATTTAATGCCTCGGAATATGGAGAGGAAGAGCTGTTCTACTAGATGCAGGTGAAAAATTGACCGGCCGGCAAGTTTTCAGTGCCCATCACTAAGAAAATCCACCTCTGCAGTGGGAAAATAAAAGTTTTCCATGGCATGGAAGTTTCCTGCGTTCGTTATCATACCGCAAATTGTTGGGCCGGTCATTTAATGCCTCGGAATATGGAGAGGAAGAGCTGTTCTACTAGATGCAGGTGAAAAATTGACCGGCCGGCAAGTTTTCAGTGCCCATCACTAAGAAAATCCACCTCTGCAGTGGGAAAATAAAAGTTTTCCATGGCATGGAAGTTTCCTGCGTTCGTTATCATACCGCAAATTGTTGGGCCGGTCATTTAATGCCTCGGAATATGGAGAGGAAGAGCTGTTCTACTAGATGCAGGTGAAAAATTGACCGGCCGGCAAGTTTTCAGTGCCCATCACTAAGAAAATCCACCTCTGCAGTGGGAAAATAAAAGTTTTCCATGGCATGGAAGTTTCCTGCGTTCGTTATCATACCGCAAATTGTTGGGCCGGTCATTTAATGCCTCGGAATATGGAGAGGAAGAGCTGTTCTACTAGATGCAGGTGAAAAATTGACCGGCCGGCAAGTTTTCAGTGCCCATCACTAAGAAAATCCACCTCTGCAGTGGGAAAATAAAAGTTTTCCATGGCATGGAAGTTTCCTGCGTTCGTTATCATACCGCAAATTGTTGGGCCGGTCATTTAATGCCTCGGAATATGGAGAGGAAGAGCTGTTCTACTAGATGCAGGTGAAAAATTGACCGGCCGGCAAGTTTTCAGTGCCCATCACTAAGAAAATCCACCTCTGCAGTGGGAAAATAAAAGTTTTCCATGGCATGGAAGTTTCCTGCGTTCGTTATCATACCGCAAATTGTTGGGCCGGTCATTTAATGCCTCGGAATATGGAGAGGAAGAGCTGTTCTACTAGATGCAGGTGAAAAATTGACCGGCCGGCAAGTTTTCAGTGCCCATCACTAAGAAAATCCACCTCTGCAGTGGGAAAATAAAAGTTTTCCATGGCATGGAAGTTTCCTGCGTTCGTTATCATACCGCAAATTGTTGGGCCGGTCATTTAATGCCTCGGAATATGGAGAGGAAGAGCTGTTCTACTAGATGCAGGTGAAAAATTGACCGGCCGGCAAGTTTTCAGTGCCCATCACTAAGAAAATCCACCTCTGCAGTGGGAAAATAAAAGTTTTCCATGGCATGGAAGTTTCCTGCGTTCGTTATCATACCGCAAATTGTTGGGCCGGTCATTTAATGCCTCGAATATGGAGAGGAAAATAAAAGTTTTCCATGGCATGGAAGTTTCCTGCGTTCGTTATCATACCGCAAATTGTTGGGCCGGTCATTTAATGCCTCGGAATATGGAGAGGAAGAGCTGTTCTACTAGATGCAGGTGAAAAATTGACCGGCCGGCAAGTTTTCAGTGCCCATCACTAAGAAAATCCACCTCTGCAGTGGGAAAATAAAAGTTTTCCATGGCATGGAAGTTTCCTGCGTTCGTTATCATACCGCAAATTGTTGGGCCGGTCATTTAATGCCTCGGAATATGGAGAGGAAGAGCTGTTCTACTAGATGCAGGTGAAAAATTGACCGGCCGGCAAGTTTTCAGTGCCCATCACTAAGAAAATCCACCTCTGCAGTGGGAAAATAAAAGTTTTCCATGGCATGGAAGTTTCCTGCGTTCGTTATCACCGCAAATTGTTGGGCCGGTCATTTAATGCCTCGGAATATGGAGAGGAAGAGCTGTTCTACTAGATGCAGGTGAAAAATTGACCGGCCGGCAAGTTTTCAGTGCCCATCACTAAGAAAATCCACCTCTGCAGTGGGAAAATAAAAGTTTTCCATGGCATGGAAGTTTCCTGCGTTCGTTATCATACCGCAAATTGTTGGGCCGGTCATTTAATGCCTCGGAATATGGAGAGGAAGAGCTGTTCTACTAGATGCAGGTGAAAAATTGACCGGCCGGCAAGTTTTCAGTGCCCATCACTAAGAAAATCCACCTCTGCAGTGGGAAAATAAAAGTTTTCCATGGCATGGAAGTTTCCTGCGTTCGTTATCATACCGCAAATTGTTGGGCCGGTCATTTAATGCCTCGGAATATGGAGAGGAAGAGCTGTTCTACTAGATGCAGGTGAAAAATTGACCGGCCGGCAAGTTTTCAGTGCCCATCACTAAGAAAATCCACCTCTGCAGTGGGAAAATAAAAGTTTTCCATGGCATGGAAGTTTCCTGCGTTCGTTATCATACCGCAAATTGTTGGGCCGGTCATTTAATGCCTCGGAATATGGAGAGGAAGAGCTGTTCTACTAGATGCAGGTGAAAAATTGACCGGCCGGCAAGTTTTCAGTGCCCATCACTAAGAAAATCCACCTCTGCAGTGGGAAAATAAAAGTTTTCCATGGCATGGAAGTTTCCTGCGTTCGTTATCATACCGCAAATTGTTGGGCCGGTCATTTAATGCCTCGGAATATGGAGAGGAAGAGCTGTTCTACTAGATGCAGGTGAAAAATTGACCGGCCGGCAAGTTTTCAGTGCCCATCACTAAGAAAATCCACCTCTGCAGTGGGAAAATAAAAGTTTTCCATGGCATGGAAGTTTCCTGCGTTCGTTATCATACCGCAAATTGTTGGGCCGGTCATTTAATGCCTCGGAATATGGAGAGGAAGAGCTGTTCTACTAGATGCAGGTGAAAAATTGACCGGCCGGCAAGTTTTCAGTGCCCATCACTAAGAAAATCCACCTCTGCAGTGGGAAAATAAAAGTTTTCCATGGCATGGAAGTTTCCTGCGTTCGTTATCATACCGCAAATTGTTGGGCCGGTCATTTAATGCCTCGGAATATGGAGAGGAAGAGCTGTTCTACTAGATGCAGGTGAAAAATTGACCGGCCGGCAAGTTTTCAGTGCCCATCACTAAGAAAATCCACCTCTGCAGTGGGAAAATAAAAGTTTTCCATGGCATGGAAGTTTCCTGCGTTCGTTATCATACCGCAAATTGTTGGGCCGGTCATTTAATGCCTCGGAATATGGAGAGGAAGAGCTGTTCTACTAGATGCAGGTGAAAAATTGACCGGCCGGCAAGTTTTCAGTGCCCATCACTAAGAAAATCCACCTCTGCAGTGGGAAAATAAAAGTTTTCCATGGCATGGAAGTTTCCTGCGTTCGTTATCATACCGCAAATTGTTGGGCCGGTCATTTAATGCCTCGGAATATGGAGAGGAAGGCTGTTCTACTAGATGCAGGTGAAAAATTGACCGGCCGGCAAGTTTTCAGTGCCCATCACTAAGAAAATCCACCTCTGCAGTGGGAAAATAAAAGTTTTCCATGGCATGGAAGTTTCCTGCGTTCGTTATCATACCGCAAATTGTTGGGCCGGTCATTTAATGCCTCGGAATATGGAGAGGAAGAGCTGTTCTACTAGATGCAGGTGAAAAATTGACCGGCCGGCAAGTTTTCAGTGCCCATCACTAAGAAAATCCACCTCTGCAGTGGGAAAATAAAAGTTTTCCATGGCATGGAAGTTTCCTGCGTTCGTTATCATACCGCAAATTGTTGGGCCGGTCATTTAATGCCTCGGAATATGGAGAGGAAGAGCTGTTCTACTAGATGCAGGTGAAAAATTGACCGGCCGGCAAGTTTTCAGTGCCCATCACTAAGAAAATCCACCTCTGCAGTGGGAAAATAAAAGTTTTCCATGGCATGGAAGTTTCCTGCGTTCGTTATCATACCGCAAATTGTTGGGCCGGTCATTTAATGCCTCGGAATATGGAGAGGAAGAGCTGTTCTACTAGATGCAGGTGAAAAATTGACCGGCCGGCAAGTTTTCAGTGCCCATCACTAAGAAAATCCACCTCTGCAGTGGGAAAATAAAAGTTTTCCATGGCATGGAAGTTTCCTGCGTTCGTTATCATACCGCAAATTGTTGGGCCGGTCATTTAATGCCTCGGAATATGGAGAGGAAGAGCTGTTCTACTAGATGCAGGTGAAAAATTGACCGGCCGGCAAGTTTTCAGTGCCCATCACTAAGAAAATCCACCTCTGCAGTGGGAAAATAAAAGTTTTCCATGGCATGGAAGTTTCCTGCGTTCGTTATCATACCGCAAATTGTTGGGCCGGTCATTTAATGCCTCGGAATATGGAGAGGAAGAGCTGTTCTACTAGATGCAGGTGAAAAATTGACCGGCCGGCAAGTTTTCAGTGCCCATCACTAAGAAAATCCACCTCTGCAGTGGGAAAATAAATAAAAGTTTTCCATGGCATGGAAGTTTCCTGCGTTCGTTATCATACCGCAAATTGTTGGGCCGGTCATTTAATGCCTCGGAATATGGAGAGGAAGAGCTGTTCTACTAGATGCAGGTGAAAAATTGACCGGCCGGCAAGTTTTCAGTGCCCATCACTAAGAAAATCCACCTCTGCAGTGGGAAAATAAAAGTTTTCCATGGCATGGAAGTTTCCTGCGTTCGTTATCATACCGCAAATTGTTGGGCCGGTCATTTAATGCCTCGGAATATGGAGAGGAAGAGCTGTTCTACTAGATGCAGGTGAAAAATTGACCGGCCGGCAAGTTTTCAGTGCCCATCACTAAGAAAATCCACCTCTGCAGTGGGAAAATAAAAGTTTTCCATGGCATGGAAGTTTCCTGCGTTCGTTATCATACCGCAAATTGTTGGGCCGGTCATTTAATGCCTCGGAATATGGAGAGGAAGAGCTGTTCTACTAGATGCAGGTGAAAAATTGACCGGCCGGCAAGTTTTCAGTGCCCATCACTAAGAAAATCCACCTCTGCAGTGGGAAAATAAAAGTTTTCCATGGCATGGAAGTTTCCTGCGTTCGTTATCATACCGCAAATTGTTGGGCCGGTCATTTAATGCCTCGGAATATGGAGAGGAAGAGCTGTTCTACTAGATGCAGGTGAAAAATTGACCGGCCGGCAAGTTTTCAGTGCCCATCACTAAGAAAATCCACCTCTGCAGTGGGAAAATAAAAGTTTTCCATGGCATGGAAGTTTCCTGCGTTCGTTATCATACCGCAAATTGTTGGGCCGGTCATTTAATGCCTCGGAATATGGAGAGGAAGAGCTGTTCTACTAGATGCAGGTGAAAAATTGACCGGCCGGCAAGTTTTCAGTGCCCATCACTAAGAAAATCCACCTCTGCAGTGGGAAAATAAAAGTTTTCCATGGCATGGAAGTTTCCTGCGTTCGTTATCATACCGCAAATTGTTGGGCCGGTCATTTAATGCCTCGGAATATGGAGAGGAAGAGCTGTTCTACTAGATGCAGGTGAAAATTTACCGGCCGGCAAGTTTTCAGTGCCCATCACTAAGAAAATCCACCTCTGCAGTGGGAAAATAAAAGTTTTCCATGGCATGGAAGTTTCCTGCGTTCGTTATCATACCGCAAATTGTTGGGCCGGTCATTTAATGCCTCGGAATATGGAGAGGAAGAGCTGTTCTACTAGATGCAGGTGAAAAATTGACCGGCCGGCAAGTTTTCAGTGCCCATCACTAAGAAAATCCACCTCTGCAGTGGGAAAATAAAGTTTTCCATGGCATGGAAGTTTCCTGCGTTCGTTATCATACCGCAAATTGTTGGGCCGGTCATTTAATGCCTCGGAATATGGAGAGGAAGAGCTGTTCTACTAGATGCAGGTGAAAAATTGACCGGCCGGCAAGTTTTCAGTGCCCATCACTAAGAAAATCCACCTCTGCAGTGGGAAAATAAAAGTTTTCCATGGCATGGAAGTTTCCTGCGTTCGTTATCATACCGCAAATTGTTGGGCCGGTCATTTAATGCCTCGGAATATGGAGAGGAAGAGCTGTTCTACTAGATGCAGGTGAAAAATTGACCGGCCGGCAAGTTTTCAGTGCCCATCACTAAGAAAATCCACCTCTGCAGTGGGAAAATAAAAGTTTTCCATGGCATGGAAGTTTCCTGCGTTCGTTATCATACCGCAAATTGTTGGGCCGGTCATTTAATGCCTCGGAATATGGAGAGGAAGAGCTGTTCTACTAGATGCAGGTGAAAAATTGACCGGCCGGCAAGTTTTCAGTGCCCATCACTAAGAAAATCCACCTCTGCAGTGGGAAAATAAAAGTTTTCCATGGCATGGAAGTTTCCTGCGTTCGTTATCATACCGCAAATTGTTGGGCCGGTCATTTAATGCCTCGGAATATGGAGAGGAAGAGCTGTTCTACTAGATGCAGGTGAAAAATTGACCGGCCGGCAAGTTTTCAGTGCCCATCACTAAGAAAATCCACCTCTGCAGTGGGAAAAAAAAAGTTTTCCATGGCATGGAAGTTTCCTGCGTTCGTTATCATACCGCAAATTGTTGGGCCGGTCATTTAATGCCTCGGAATATGGAGAGGAAGAGCTGTTCTACTAGATGCAGGTGAAAAATTGACCGGCCGGCAAGTTTTCAGTGCCCATCACTAAGAAAATCCACCTCTGCAGTGGGAAAATAAAAGTTTTCCATGGCATGGAAGTTTCCTGCGTTCGTTATCATACCGCAAATTGTTGGGCCGGTCATTTAATGCCTCGGAATATGGAGAGGAAGAGCTGTTCTACTAGATGCAGGTGAAAAATTGACCGGCCGGCAAGTTTTCAGTGCCCATCACTAAGAAAATCCACCTCTGCAGTGGGAAAATAAAAGTTTTCCATGGCATGGAAGTTTCCTGCGTTCGTTATCATACCGCAAATTGTTGGGCCGGTCATTTAATGCCTCGGAATATGGAGAGGAAGAGCTGTTCTACTAGATGCAGGTGAAAAATTGACCGGCCGGCAAGTTTTCAGTGCCCATCACTAAGAAAATCCACCTCTGCAGTGGGAAAATAAAAGTTTTCCATGGCATGGAAGTTTCCTGCGTTCGTTATCATACCGCAAATTGTTGGGCCGGTCATTTAATGCCTCGGAATATGGAGAGGAAGAGCTGTTCTACTAGATGCAGGTGAAAAATTGACCGGCCGGCAAGTTTTCAGTGCCCATCACTAAGAAAATCCACCTCTGCAGTGGGAAAATAAAAGTTTTCCATGGCATGGAAGTTTCCTGCGTTCGTTATCATACCGCAAATTGTTGGGCCGGTCATTTAATGCCTCGGAATATGGAGAGGAAGAGCTGTTCTACTAGATGCAGGTGAAAAATTGACCGGCCGGCAAGTTTTCAGTGCCCATCACTAAGAAAATCCACCTCTGCAGTGGGAAAATAAAAGTTTTCCATGGCATGGAAGTTTCCTGCGTTCGTTATCATACCGCAAATTGTTGGGCCGGTCATTTAATGCCTCGGAATATGGAGAGGAAGAGCTGTTCTACTAGATGCAGGTGAAAAATTGACCGGCCGGCAAGTTTTCAGTGCCCATCACTAAGAAAATCCACCTCTGCAGTGGGAAAATAAAAGTTTTCCATGGCATGGAAGTTTCCTGCGTTCGTTATCATACCGCAAATTGTTGGGCCGGTCATTTAATGCCTCGGAATATGGAGAGGAAGAGCTGTTCTACTAGATGCAGGTGAAAAATTGACCGGCCGGCAAGTTTTCAGTGCCCATCACTAAGAAAATCCACCTCTGCAGTGGGAAAATAAAAGTTTTCCATGGCATGGAAGTTTCCTGCGTTCGTTATCATACCGCAAATTGTTGGGCCGGTCATTTAATGCCTCGGAATATGGAGAGGAAGAGCTGTTCTACTAGATGCAGGTGAAAAATTGACCGGCCGGCAAGTTTTCAGTGCCCATCACTAAGAAAATCCACCTCTGCAGTGGGAAAATAAAAGTTTTCCATGGCATGGAAGTTTCCTGCGTTCGTTATCATACCGCAAATTGTTGGGCCGGTCATTTAATGCCTCGGAATATGGAGAGGAAGAGCTGTTCTACTAGATGCAGGTGAAAAATTGACCGGCCGGCAAGTTTTCAGTGCCCATCACTAAGAAAATCCACCTCTGCAGTGGGAAAATAAAAGTTTTCCATGGCATGGAAGTTTCCTGCGTTCGTTATCATACCGCAAATTGTTGGGCCGGTCATTTAATGCCTCGGAATATGGAGAGGAAGA